>LR753600.1:31018-81857 GCA_902729485.2 Mus minutoides | reverse complement strand
GTACCCAAGGAGCGGAAGGGGTCTTCAACCCTCTAGGTGGAAGAATAACATGAACTAACTAGTTCCCCCTGCGCTCATGTCTCTAGCTGCATATATAGAAGAAGATGGCCTAGTTGACCATCATTGGGAGGAGAGGCCCCTTGGTCATACAGACTCTATATGCCCCAGAACAGGGGAATGCCAGGGCCATCACGTGGGAGGGGGTGGGTAGGGGAGCAGGGCAGGGACACGGGAGGGTAAGGGAAAATTTCTGGATAACATGTGAAATGTAAATGAAGAAATTATCTAATAAAGAGAGGAAAAAAAAAGAAATTATTTAATCATGACCTATGATTTCTACCCCACCTTTGACCATTGAGTTCTCTGATATAAGACACACCCAACCTTTATATTTACAAGAAGCCTTAAACAGCACAAGAGCTGGGCAGATATCTACCCTCTCCGCTACTAAAATCTACTTTCCTATCCATAACTCCAAGTTATTACTTACAATATTTAATCTGGGCTGCCATTAACTCCACTTGACCAGCCCTCGGTGCCATGTTTTCTTGATTCACCTAACTCATGGAGGCTTCTCCTTGCTCCTTCTGCCCCTTTTTCTTCTCCTCATGGTTCGCTTCTAACCTGAAGCCTACGAACCCTACACCCCATTTATGTCTCATTTGCCTAGCTATTGGCTTTTGGCTTCTTTGTTTACCAATCAGAAATAATTGAGGGAGGGTCATAGGTCTATGTGCAGACTCCAGGACTTGGAAGGCCCTCACTTAGCATTACAATAGACAGAAAGACTAAATCCCACCATAATCTATCACTTTCTACACATTGTTTATGTTGAGGTCTTTATTTTTCTTCTTTCTGTTTTTATTTTTATTTATTTATTTATTTATTTATTTATTTATTTTTGAGGCAGGGTTTTTTTGTATAGCCTTGGCTGTCCTAGAACTCACTTGGTAGACCATCCTGGCCTCAAACTCAGAAATCTGCCTGTCTCTGCCTCCCAAGTGCTCTGATTAAAGGAATGTGCCAGCACTGCCCAGCCTGTTCTTTATTTTTAATATATTTTTATTAGATATTTTCATCATTTACATTTCAAATGCTAGCCCCTTTCCTAGTTTCCTCTCCAAAAATCTCCTATCCCCTATCCCCTCCCCCTTCTCCCCAACCTACCCACTCTTGCTTCCTGGCCCTGGCATTCCCCTATACTGGGGCATAGAATCTGCATAAGACCAAAGGCCTCTTCTTCCATTGATGGCCAACTAGGCCGTCTTCTGCTACATATGCAGTTAGAGACACAAGTCCCACCATGTGTTTTCTTTGATTGGTGGTCTTCCTTTTTGTTCTTAATAACTGTTTAAAGAAGCTTCTATGGAAATGACTGAGCCAGTAACTAATCTACTTGTATGATAATATGTCATATGGAGTTAATATTCCTATGTTTAGGATAATAATAGTATAGTATTTCCATCTAGGTCCATGACCTATGTAATGTCAGGCTCTTGCCCACATTAGCAATGTCAGGTATGGGTTACAATTCATGGAACCTTAAGTTCAGCAGAAAGTGGTTGGTTCCCTCAATAACACCTGTGACATTTTCACCAGTGTGTCCTGCAGGCAGGTCCCTACTACAAGTCACAGAGTTTGTATCAGGGAGATAGTATGATTGCCTCCTCTTCCAGTAGCATGCAGAGTACCTTCTAGTACTTCTAGTACATAAATAGTACTTTACTACATAAATGTATTTCTAGGTCATTTATGGTAATAAATGGTATCAGTAGGGTGAAGCCTCTAGTTAGGCACCAGCTTGACTTGGTATGTTTGACAACACATGTAAGTGGTGTCTTCAGCAGTAGGTACTTACCTCAGGTTGTTGAGAGTAAACAATAACCGTGTCAATAGCCTGTGATACTTGGGGTTTTCCACGTTGGCCTCACTTGGCCAACAACTGAACAATATGAAACTCTCAGGCACTGGATTTTTACTTGATGGCATAAGTTGGGGTACTGTCTCCCTTAATATTTAGTGACTCCTTTCAGATTTCTATCATGTGTGTTATATTTTTAACCTGTGTCTACAATAATACGTTTCCACATGACCCCCTCCCCGCAATGACACTTTGTGTTAGTTGTCCCTGCCTATATTCCTTCTGCTATACTGAAGGATATTTTCAATTCTTGCCCCCATTTAACACTGCTATATCTTACCATAGTAATATATTATATTTACCCTTTTATGGGAGACCATTGTCTCTCTAGTCCTACTTTATCATGAACTTAATCTCAATGGTTTTTTGGATTATAGTTCACATATTGAAGTCTTTATAGCTAGCATCCATATATAATGATATAAACTTTTTTTTAATGTCTGAGTTGACCCAGGTTTTATCTAGCTCAATCCATTAACTTGGGACCATCACAATTTTATTCTCTAACAGATGAATAATATTTCATTGTGTAAATTACTATATTTTCCTTATCCATTTATCTACTAATAGATATTTAGTCTATTCCATGTTTCTAGCTATTCTGAGTAAGGTAGCAATGACCATCACAGAGAAAGTGTCTTTGTAGTATGTTGTGGATTCCTGGTATACCCTAAATGCAGTAGAGCTGCTTCTTAGGAATATCTATTCCCAGCCTCCTATGTGACTGCTACAGCAATTTTCATTTTGAATATATATATGGCCACTACCAATGGATAATTGTTCTCATTTCTTCACATCCTCGCCTCAATACTTTTGTTTGTTTCACTGATTTGGTCATTCTTATTGGTGTAAGATGAACTCTCGGAGTATTATTTGCACTTCTTTGATGACTAAAAATGAACAAGTTTTTAATGTTTTTCAACCATTTTTGTTTTCTCATTTGAGAAATCTCTGCTTTATTTGTTTTCTTGATGTTCATGTGCTTTTGATTTTTTTGTTTTTAATGAGTTCTTTATACATTTTAGATAATAGTCCTCTATAAAATGTATCAGTTGAAACCATTTTCCTAATTAGAAATCTGCCATTTTTCCTGAGTTATTCTTTAGCTGCTGTATAGAAACTCTTCAGCAACATGAGTTCCCATTTATTTACTCCATATCTTATTGCCTATGCTCATAATGTTCTGTTTAGAAGGTACTTCACTGGGATAAAAAATTTAAGGTTAATCCCCACTTTTTCTTCTATCAGGTTCAGTGTACTGGCTAGTTTTGTGTCAACTTGACACAACCGGGGTTATCACAGAGAAAGGAGCTTCAGTTGGGGAAGTACCTCCATGAGATCTAGCTGTGGGGTATTTTCTCAATTAGTGATTAAGTGGGAAAGACCCCTTGTGGGTGGGACCATCACTGGGCTGGCAGTCTTGGGTTCTATAGGAGAGCAGGCTGAGCAAGCCAGGGGAAGGAAGCCAGTAAGGAACATCCCTCCACAGCTTCTGCATCAACTCCTGGTTTCTGACCTGCTTGAGTTCCAGTCCTGACTTCCTTCAGTGATGAACAGCAATGTGGAAGTGTAAGCTGAATAAACGCTTTCCTCTCCAACTTGCTTCTTGGTTATGATGTTTGTGCAGGAATAGAAACCCTGACTAAGACAAATGGTACCAGCATAGTAGGGTATTCCTGTGACAACCTGACCATGTTTTGGGGAGGACTGTGGAAGGATTTTGGAACTTTGGGCCGTAAGATCCATTCTGTGGTAAGAGCTCTGTGGGATGTTGTGTAGGAGCTTGGAAGATAATGTTGAGAACAGTGCAGAAGATGGAGGCCTGGCTTGTGAAATGACAATGTGAAAATTAAAGACTTTTCAGGGCCATTGTTACTTTGATTGTGAAGATTTTGTGGTTCTGGTTAGCTGGGGCTGAAGAATCTGCTGTGATTAATAAGATTCCAGAACTAGTAAAGTAAAACCTTTGTATTACTGGGACTATTGATGGTGGTTAGCTGGAGCTAAGAAATTAGCGGTGATTAAGAAGAGACCAGCATCACTGAGGTGACATCTTCTGGGAAGTGTTTTCTGAAAGCACAAGGAGGCTGTGTTCCAGAGATAGCCATGGTTGTATCTTGTGCTGTGGCTGGACTTGGTAATGTGTAAGAGTCACCCAGGTGGTACTGGTTTTGAAGGCATGAAGGGGTCATGCAGAGCAGCAGAGGCCACAGAAACACTGTGAGAGGCCATGGAAGGCCATTGGTGAAAGTGCAGCCTCAGTTGCAATTGATGGCCCAGGACTGAAGGGGTCATGCAAAGGAGTTGAGGCTTGGCACCATGAAGAGAGCCTATGATAGGCTAGTGTTGAAGCCTAGTTATAGTGAAAGACAGCAGCATTTTGGAGATGCCAGTACCATGAGATTACCACCAAGAACAGCAGCAGCAATGGAGTACAGGCAGCTGGAGCCTAAAAGACAAGGTGTGTGCTACAAAGGGCATGGCTGGAGAAGTGACTCAAGTCCTTGGAGGAGCCAAGAAGATTGTGAGTTAGATCCCAGGCATTGGATGGTTGGAGATTGAATTTTGCTTTTGATTGTGACTGTGCCCTGATATTTTTCCCTCTTGAAGGAAGTTTGTTAGTGAAGCCCACAGTTAATAGACTTTGAATTTTAAAGTATTTTGTATTTCAAAAGATACAATTTACTAAACACATGATACTCAAGAAGAAGGAGGATCAAAATGTGGACATGTCACCCCTTCCTAGAATTAAGAACAAAGCACACATTGAAAGAGTTAAAGGGAGCATTCGTGCAGCTCAATCCTAAGGATGGACCCAACGACTGCGGCTGCCAGGGATCCATCCCATAATCAGTCACCAAACATAGACACTATAGCATATGCCAGCAAGATGGTGCTGAAAGGGCCCGGATATAGCGGTCTCGGGGGAAAATATANAGTTGGCCATCAATGGGAAGAGAGGCCCCTTGGTTATGCAGACTTTATATGCCCCAATACAGGGGAACGCCGGGGCCAAGGGGTGGGAGAGGGTGGGTAGGGGAGCAGGGCCGGGAGGGGGGAGGATATAGGGAACTTTCTGGATAACACTTGAAATGTAAATGAAGAAAATATCTAATAAAAGTTGAAAAAAAAAAGATGGTGAATGGAAAAAAAAAGATACTGGATATTTTCAAGGGATTGAACTTTTAATATGTAAAGACTGTGGGACTTTTAAAGTTATTTAGGCCGGGCGTGGTGGCGCACGCTTTTAATCCCAGCACTTAGGACGCAGAGGCAGGTGGATTTCTGAGTTCAAGGCCAGCCTGGTCTACAAAGTGAGTTCCAGGACAGCCAGGGCTATACAGAGAAACCCTGTCTCAAAAAACCAAAAGAAAAAATAAATAAATAAATAAATAAATAAATAAATAAAGAAAGAAAGAAAGAAAGAAAGAAAGAAAGAAAGAAAGAAAGAAAGAAAGAAAGTTATTTAGATGTTGGGGATGAATAAGAACTAAGGGATTGAGGCTTACTAGTGATGTGTTTGTGTGTCAAGTTGACAAGGGGTCAACTGTACTGGCTAGTTTTGTGTCAACTTGACACAGCTGGGGTTATCACAAAGAAAGGAGCTTCAGTTGGGGAAGTACCTCCATGAGATCTAGCTGTGGGGTATTTTCAGGCCCCTTGTGGGTGGGACCATCTCTGGGCTGATAGTCCTGGGTTCTATAAGAGAGCAGGCTGAGCAAGCCAGGGGAAGCAAGCCAGTAAGTAACATCCCTCCACAGCTTCTGCATTAGCTCCTGGTTTCTGACCTGCTTGAGTTCCAGTCCTGACTTCCTTCAGTGATGAACAGCAATGTGGAAGTGTAAGCTGAATAAACCTTTCCTCCTCAACTTGCTACTTGGTCATGATGTTTGTGCAGGAATAGAAACCCTGACTAAGACATTCAGTATATCTGGTTTACTGTTTGCATCAATGTTCCATTTGGAATTGAGTTCTGTGCTGGAAGATAAGTATGGACCTATTTTCATTCTTCTATATACAGCAATCTATTTACCCAGTACAATTTGTTGAAGAAGCTATCGTTCTTTGAGTGTGTGTTTCTGGATTCCTTATAAAAGATCAGATGTGCCTGTGTGTGTGTGTGTGTGTGTGTGTGTGTGTGTGTATGTATGTATTTACATCTGGGTCTTTAATTCAATTCAATTGGTAAACATGTCTGTTTTATGCCAATAATATGATATTTTTATTACTATAACTCTGTAAAACTTGAAAATAGTGATGGTGAGACCACCAGTACTTTTTGAATATTATCTAGCATTGTTTCAGGTATCCTAAATAGGTTTTTTTTTTTAATTTCTAGATGAAGCTGAAATTTTTCTACTTAGGTGGAAATTGTGCTGATATTTTGATAAGGATTATAACAAATGTGTATATTTCCTTGGAAATATGTCTATTATTCTTTTCTAAACTTTTTTGTTTCGTGTTTTTAATTTTATTTTATTTTTACTATATTTTTAAAATTCCATATTCCATTCCCTACCCTCATCCACCCTCTTTCTGCTCCAAATACCACACTTTCTCCTCACGCCAGCCCGTCTCAACACGCATGACCCCATCCCCACCCCACTTGACCTCTAAACACCCTGTGGCCTCCAGTCTCTTAAGAGTTAGGTGCATGATCTGTGAATGAATACAGGTCTAGTAGTCCTCATTTTATGTGTGTTGTGGGCCTCATATCAACTGGTGTATGTTGCCTGAGTAATTTATTTACTTTACATCGTAAATGTAGCTTCCCTTCCCTCTTTTCCTTCCAGTTCCTCCCTCTTCTACCTCCTCTCCCCATTCAGGACTCTTCCATTTCTTCTGAGAAAAGGGGAGGGTTGCCATGGATATTAACTACTCTAGATATATCAACTAGCCTTGGTATATACCTAAACTACACAAAGACCGAACAAAGAATGAAAATTTAGACCAAATTGTCTTATGAATATCGACTCAAGCTCCACCTAATGTTTGCCAGTAGTTCTGTGCCTCTATTTCCATCAGTTGCTGGTTGCATGAAGCCTCTCTGATGAGAGTTTTGCTAGGTTCTTGTTTGTATGTATAGCTGAATATCATTAGTAGTGTCAGGAGAGGGCTTCCTCTCATGGCATGGGTCTCAAGCTGGCCCTTCCATCAATTTCTGTTCCATTTGTACCCCTGAACATCTTTTGGCAGGAAAAATATTGTGAGTTGAAAGTTTCACAGCTGAGTAGGCATCCCAATTACTTTATCGGAAATCTTTCTCGTTACAGGAGATGTCTATTTCAGGTTCCATATCCCCCATTGTTAGTCTTAGATAGGTTCTCTCTTATAGATTTCTGTATCATTTTACCATCTAAGGTTTGTAGCTCATCCCAGGGATGCCACCACCTCTACCAATACTTCACCCATCCTCTTCCCACTCACTTAATATTCCCTGTTCCCATTAACCTCTTTCCTCCAGCCAGTCACCTTTCTCCATTCACATGCAATATCTATTCTATGTCCCCTTCTCAGATTCAAGCTTTCCTCCTTGGGCTCTCTTGTAACTTAGCTTCTTTCAGCCTATGGATTATAGCACAATTATCCTGTATTTTATGATTAATATTCACTTATAAAGGAGGAGTACAAACTATGTTTCTCTTTTTCAGTCTGGGCTACTTCATTCAGTATGAGTTTGGTCCATTTGTTTGCAAGTTTCATGATGTAATGGTTTTAAATATGTGTATAATACTTAGTTTGGCAAATGTACCAGATATCTATATCTATTCATCAGTTGAGGGATATCTCAGTTGTTTTCAGTTTCTTCCTATTATGAATAAAGTTGTTATAAAGACATGTTGAGCAAGTATCTTTGGGGTATGATAGAGCCTTTTCGACATTTTTAGAAACCACCAAATTAGTTTCCAAGGTGGTTGTACAAATTTGCATTCCCATCAGCAATAGAGGAACATGATCCTTGCTCTACAACATCACCTGAGATATCACTTGAGTCTTATCCATTTTGAGAGGCATAAGATGGAATCTCCAAGTTATTTTGATTTGCAATTTCCTGATGACTAAGGATGTTGAACAATTTTTTAAGTGCTTCTCAGCTGTAGAGTTTCCTCTGTTGAGAATCTTCTCTTTAGATATATACCCCATTTTATAACTGGGTTACTTGGTTTGTTTAGGCCTAGTTTATTGAATTCTTTATATATTTTATATAGAAGCCCTCTGTTGCATGTAGACTTGATGAAGATATTTTCCCATTCTGTAGCCTGCTAATTTGTCCTTTTGACTGTGTCCTTCACCTTACAGAAGGTTTTCAATTTCGATGAGAACCTACTTACTGATTGTTGATCTTAGTACATGAGCTATTGGTATTCATTCTGGAAGTTATCTCCTGTGCCAAGGTATTCAAAGCTATTCCCCACGTTCTCTTCTATAGATTTAATGTATCTGGTTTTATGTTGATGTCTTTAATCTCCTTGGCCTTGAATTTTGTGCAGGGTGATAGATATAGGTTTATTTGCATTCTTCAAATATAGACATCCATTTATCCCAGTAACATTTGTTGAACATGATTATATTTCTTTTTTCCCCCATTTTTATTAGATATTTTCTTCATTTACATTTTACATGTTCTCCCCCAAATCCCCAAAACCCTCCCCATCCCCCACCCTACTCCCTTACCCACCCCACCCACGCCCACTATTGGCCCTGGCATTCTCCTGTACTGGGGCATATAAAGTTTGCATGACCAAGGGGCCTCTCTTCCCAGTGATGGCCAACTAGGCCATCTTCTTCTATATATGCAACTAGAGACATGAGCTCTGGGGGTACTAGTTAGTTCATGTTGTTCTTTCACCTATAGGGTTGAAGACCCCTTCAGCTCCTTGGGTACTTTCTCTAGCTCCATCCTTGGGAACCCTGTGTTCCATCTAATAGCTGACTGAGAGCATCCACTTCTGTGTTTGCCAGGCACTGGTATAGCCTCCCATGAGACAGCTATATTAGGGCCATTTCAGCACTATCTTGCTGGCATATGCAATAGTGTCTGTTTCGTGGCTGATTATGGGATGGATCCCCGGCTGCAGGAGTCACGGGGGTTGGTCCATTTTTAGATTCAGCTCCTCACTTGATCTCTGTAACTCCTTCAATGTGTGCTTTGTTCTTAATTCTAGGAAGGGGTGAAGTGTCCACATTTAGATCTTCATTCTTCTTGAGTTTCATGTGTTTAGTAAGTTGTTTCTTGAGTAGCCTAGGTTTCTGGGCTAATATCCACTTATCAGTGAGTACATGTTATGTGAGTTCTTTTGTGATTGGGTTACCTCACTTAGGATGATATCCTCCAGATCCATCCATTTGCCTAGGAATTTCATGAATTCATTGTTTTTAATAGCTGAGTAGTACTCCATTGTGTAAATGTACCACATTTTCTGTATCCATTCCTCTGTTGAGGGACATCTGGGCTCTTTCCAGCTTCTGGCTATTATAAATAAGGCTGCTATGAACATGGTGGAACATGTGTCCTTCTTACCAGATGGAACATATTCTGGATATATGCCCAGGAGAGGTATTGCAGGATCTTCCGGTAGTACGATGTCCAATTTTCTGAGGAACTGCCAGACTGATTTCCAGAGTGGTTGAACCAGCTTGCATTCCCACCAACAATGGAGGAGTGTTCCTCTTTCTCCACATCCTCGCCAGCATCTGCTGTTACCTGAATTTTTGATCTTAGCCATTCTTACGGGTGAGAGGTGGAATCTCAGGGTTGTTTTGATTTGCATTTCCCTGATGATTAAAGATATTGAACATTTTTTTATGTACTTCTCAGCCATTCGGTATTCCTCAGTTGAGAATTCTTTGTTTAACTCTGTGCCCTGCTTTTTAATGGGGATATTTGATTTTCTGATGTCCACCTTCTTGAGTCTTTTATATATATTGGATATCAGCCCCCTATCTGATTTAGGATTGGTAAAGATCCTTTCCCAATCTGTCCGTGGCCCTTTTGTCTTGTTGACAGTATCTTTTGCCTTACAGAAGCTTTGCAACTTTATGAGGTCCCATTTGTCAATTCTTGATCTTACAGCACAAGCCTTTGCTGTTCTATTCAGGAATTTTTCCCCAGTGCCCATATCTTCAAGGTTTTTCCCCACTTTCTCCTCTATAAGTTTCAGTGTCTCTGATTTTATGTGGAGATCCTTAAACCACTTAGACTTGACCTTAGTAAAAGGAGATAAGAATGGATCAATTCCCAGTCTTCTATATGCTAACTGCCAGTTGTGCCAGCACCATTTGTTGAAAATGCTGTCTTTTTTCCACTGGATGGTTTTAGCTCCCTTGTCAAACATCAGGTGACCATAGGTGTGTGGATTCATTTCTGGGTCTTCAATCCTATTCCATTGATCTACCTGTCTGTTGCTGTACCAGTACCATGCAGTTTTTATTACAATTGCTCTGTAGTACAGCTTGAAGTCAGGCCTGGCGATCCCACCAGAGGTTCTTTTATTGTTGAGAATAGTTTTTGCTATCCTGGGTTCTTTATTATTTCAGATGAATTTGCAAATTGCCCTTTCTTAATCAGTGAAGAATTGAGTTGGAATTTTGATGGGGATTGCATTAAATCTGTAGATTGTTTTCAGCAGGATAGTGATTTTGCTAATCCATGAACATGGGAGATCTTTCTATCTTCTGAGATCTTCTATTTCTTTCTTTAGGGACTTGAAGTTCTTATCATACAAATCTTTCACTTGCTTCGTAAGAGTCACACCAAGATATTTTATATTGTTAGTGACTATTGTGAAGGGTGTTGTTTTCCTGATCTCTTTCTCGGCCCATTTATCCTTTGTATAGAGAAAGGCCATCGATTTGTTTGAGTTAATTCTATATCCAGCTACTGCACTGAAGCTGTTTATCAGGTTTCGGAGTTCTCTGGTGGAGTTTTTGGGGTCACTGATATAAACTATCATATCATCTGAAAATAGCGATAATTTGACTTCTTCCTTTCCAAATTGTATCCCCTTGACCTCCTTTTGTTGTCGAATTGCTCTGGCTAGGACTTCAAGTACTATGGGTTCAGTGCAGAGTTCTATCAGACCTTTAAGGAAGACCTAATTCCAGTTCTTCTCAAACTATTCAACAAAATATAATCTGAAGGCACACTACCCAATTCATTCTATGAAGCCACAATTACTCTGATACCTAAACCTCATAGAGACACAACAAAGATAGAGAACTTCAGACCAATTTCCCTTATGAATATTGACGCAAAAATTCTCAATGAAATTCTCGCTAACCAAATCCAAGAATACATCAAAACGATCATCCATCATGACCAAGTAGGCTTCATCCCAGGAATGCAGGGATGGTTTAATCTAGGGAAATCCATCAACGTAATACACTATATAAATACACTCAAAGATAAAAACCACATGATCATCTTCTTAGATGCCGAGAAAGCATTTGTCAAAATCCAACACCCATTCATGATAAAAGTCTTGGAAAGATCAGGAATCCAAGGCCCATACCTAAACATAATAAAAGCAATCTACAGCAAACCAGTGGCCAACATCAAACTAAATGGAGAGAAACTGGAAACAATCCCACTAAAATCAGGGACTAGGCAAGGCTGCCCACTTTCTCCCTACCTATTCAATGATTTTATTTCTACTTTAGAGTTTTGGCTTCCTTTCAAAAATCAAGTGTCCATTTTGTGTGGGTTTACTTTTGGGTTTTGAGTTTGATTCCGTTGATCATCCTGCATGCTTTTATGGCAATGCCATGTAGTTTTTAGTATTATTGCTCTGTGGTACAGAGCAATCAGTGGTGGTATTGTCCCTCAAAGTTCTTATATTGTACAGAATTTTTTTTAGATTTTCTAGGTTTCTGTTTTCCTTATGAATTGGGTTCTGTAAAGAATTGTGTTGGAATTTTGGTGGGAATTGCACTGAATCTGTAGATTGCTTTTGGTAAGATGTCCTTTTCTACTATATTGGTTGTCCTAATTCATGGCCATTAGATATCTTTTCATGTTCATGTTCTTTTCTATATTTATTTAGTCTTTTCTTTATAACTAAGTCCAATTATTGATTTACATGTACATGTGAGTGTGGGAACATTTACTGGAGCATGAGAAACCTATAAAGAAAAATTTATAAGGGAGAAAAGTCACTCTTTCTACCCTAGCAGCCTTCAACTACCTAAGATTTTAGGTATTGTTAAGCTTCCTAAATTTAACTTTATCCTGATTTCTATTGTTGCCTCTTTTGTATATGCTGTAGTCTCTGCTTCAGAACTTCATTTACTATTCTATATAGTTTCATTTTTGACTATTTAGAACAGCATACATGTAGTTGTAATGGGTTGGCCTGATGTTGTTTGTATTTAAATGCTGACTTAGTTCCCCAAAACTGGTTGTTCCAGAGGTAAGAGAGTATACACATAGATGCTAGATTAGTGACCCTGCCCCCAGTTAATTGTGATCAATAACTAAAGATGCCAATAGTACAGTAGAAGACATATAGGTGGAGTTTAGGTTTCCTGGGCTTGGTTTGGAGGTCAGAGGAAAAGAAGAACATTCAGGAGAATCAAGGACATGTCCATGGGTTAAGAGTCAAGAAAGCTTGGCCCTGAGGGCTGACCAATTGAGGCTAAAGAGCAGCTCAGAAGAAATATAGCAGGCAGTAAGTAATAAGTCAGTATTATCAATAGAAAAGTAGATTCTAGCAATATGGAGGGTAGTCAGCTGCACAGCTCTTGTGTTGTTTAAGGCTTGAATATAAAGGTTGTGAGCATGTATTTCATCCAGGAATATAAATGGTCTAAGACAGGGTAAAAACCTTGGGCCAGGATTGAAAATTTTATACAATATATGCCCAATAAACTTGCTTTAAAAAATTAATTTAAGATATCCAAATAGAAAATTCACACCATCTCTTTAAGATAAGAGAGTCAGGGAGAATTGGTTTCTTGGCAGATCTCTGTTCCCCCCACCGCTTGTCTCCAGAGTCATTCAGGTTCAGAATTAAGACAAAATATGTATGAAAGCAAATTAGTTTTTAGCCATGCTGCCTAGTTTTTCTTTAAGCCCCATGGGTTATGGTCCAAGATAAAATAAATGGTAAATTGAAACACACAATTCAGGTATCCATGGCATAAGCTAGGCCACAGCTACACTTTTCAGGCCAACCTATGCAACATACTTGGTGTTGGGCTCCAGATCCAGCTTATCAAATACTTATCTTCTCAAATATTTCCAAGTTGCCTCAGTGTAGATGATAAGTGCCCCTATTATAAAAGGAAGCTCTGCTGCTCAGAGGGCAAAAGGCAAGGCTACATGCCACCCATAACCAAAAAAGAATAATAATATATAAAGATATATTATTTAAGAATATAAAGAGAAATGGAATATAAATATGTATATTGCACAAAGATATTAATCTCCATAGAATAGAAAAATAAAAAGTACATTAAATGTTTTTGTAAAATAGAAAATAAATAAAAATATAATAAGTCAATACTATTACAAACAACTGGGTTCTTTGAATGTGGGCTCCATGAGAATACTGTAATTACCCTAATATATGACACATTGTTAGCCTCGCAAACTGAATCCAAGAACACATCAAAACTATCATCCATCATGACCAAGTAGGCTTCATCCCAGGGATGCAGGGATGGTTTAATGTACGGAAATCCATCAATGTAATCCACTATATAAACAAACTCAAAGTCAAAAATCACATGATCATCTCCTTAGATGCTGAGAAAGCATTTTACAAAATCCAGCACCCATTCATGATAAAAATCATGGAAAGATCAGGGATTCAAGGCCTATACCTAAACATAATAAAAGCAATATACAACAAACCAGTAGCCAACATCAAAATAAATGGAAAGAAGCCAGAAGCAATCCCACTAAAATCAGGGACTAAACAAGGCTGCCCAGTTTCTCCCTACCTATTCAATATAGTACTTGAAGTCTTAGCCAGAGCAATTCGACAACGAAAGGAGATCAAGGAGATACAAATTGGAAAAGAAGAAGTCAAAATATCACTATTTGAAGATGATATGATAGTATATATAAGTGACCCTAAAGATTATACCAGAGAACTCCTGAAACTGATAAACAGCCTCAGCGCAGTAGCTGGATATAAAATTAACTCAACAAATCAGTGGCCTTTCTCTACATAAAAGATAAACAGCATGAGAAAGAAATTAGGGAAACAACAACCTTCACAATAGTCACAAATAATATAAAATACCTTGCTGTGACTGTAACGAAGGAAGTGAAAGATCTGTATGACAAGAACTTCAAGTCTCTGAGGAAAGAAATTGAAGAAGATCTCAGAAGATGGAAAGAGCTCCCATGCTCATGGATTGGCAGGATTAATATAGTCAAAATGGCTATCTTGCCGAAAGCAATCTACAGATTCAATGCAATCCCCATCAAAATTCCAACTCAATTCTTCACTGAGATAGAAAGGGCAATCTGCAAATTGATCTGGAATAATAAAAAACCTAGGATAGCAAAAACTATTCTCAACAGTAAAAGAACCTCTGGTGAAATCACCATGCCTGACCTCAAGCTGTACTACAGAGCAATTGTGATAAAAACTGCATGGTACTGGTATAACAACAGACAGGTAGACCAATGGAATAGAATTGAAGACCCAGAAATGAACCCATACACCTTTGGTCACCTTATCTTCGACAAGGGAGCTAAAACCATCCAGTGGAAAAAAGACAGCATTTTCAATAAATAGTGCTGGCACAATTGGCAGTTAACATGTAGAAGACTGCGAATTGATCCATTCCTTTCTCCTTGTACAAAGTTCAAGTCTAAGTGGATCAAAGACCTCCACATTAAACCAGAACACTGAAATTCATAGGGGAGAAAGTGGGGAAAACCCTGGAAGATATGGGCACAGGGGTAAAATTCCTAAACAGAACACCAATGGCCTGTGCTGTAAGATCACAAATCGACAAATGGGACCTTATAAAATTGCAAAGCCTCTGTAAAGCAAAAGATACTGTCAATAAGACAAAAAGGCCACCAACGGATTGGGAAAGAATTTTTACAAATCCTAAATCTGATAGGCGGCTAATATCCAATATTTACCAAGAGCTCAAGAAGCTGAACGCCAGAAATTCAAATAACCCCATTAAAATGGGGTACAGAGCTAAACAAAAATTCTCAACTGAAGCATTGCAAAGGGCTGAGAAGCACCTTAAAAAATGTTCGAAATCCTTAATCATCAGTGAAATTCAAATCAAAACAACCCTGAGATTCCACCTCACACCAGTCAGAATGGCTAAGATCAAAAATTCAGGTGACAGCAGATAGTGGCGAGGATGTGTAGAAAGAGGAACACTCCTTCATTGCTGGTGAGATTGCAAGCTTGTACAACCACTCTGGAAATCAGTCTGGCGGTTTCTCAGAAAACTGGACATAGTACTACCAGAAGATCCCACAATACCTCTCCTGGGCATATATCCAGAAGATAGTCCAACTGGTAACATGGACACATGCTCTCTATGTTCATAGCAGCCTTATTTATAATAGCCAGAAGCTGGAAAGAACCCAGATGTCCCTCAACAGAGGAATGGATACAGAAAATGTGGTACATTTATACAATGGAGTACTACTCAGCTATTAAAAACAATGAATTTATGAAATTATTGATTAAATGGATGTATCTGGAGGATATCATCCTTAGTGACCCAATCACAAAAGAAGTCACTTAATATGCACTCACTGATAAGCGGATATTAGCCCAGAAACCTAGAATACCCAAGATACAATTTTCAAAACAAAAGAAAATCAAGAAAGAACAACGTGTGGATACTTCATTCCTCCCTAGAATAGGCATTAAAATAAACATGGAAGGATGTGCAGAGACAAAGTTTGGAGCTAAAATGAAAGGATGGACCATCCAGAGAGTGCCCCACCCAAGTGGTCCATCACATAATCAGCCACCAAATGCAGACACTACTGCATACACCAGCAGGATATTGCTGACAGGACCCTGACATAGCTGTCTCCTGGGAGGCTTTGACAGTCCCTGACAAATGCAGAAGTGGATGCTCACGATCATCTATAGGGCAGAACACAGGGTCCCCAATGTAGGAGCTAGAGAGAGTACCCAAGAGCTGTAGGGATCTGCAACCCTATAGATGGAACAACAATATGAACTAATCAGAACCCCCAGAGTTCATGTCTCTAGCTGCATATGTATTAGAAGATGGCCTAGTTGGCCATTATTGGGGAAGAAAGGCCCTTGGTATATCAATGTTTATATGCCCCAGTACAGGTGAATGCCAGGGCCAAGTAGCCGGAGAGGGAGGGTATAGGGGGCGGGGGGAGGGTATAGGGGACTTTTGGGTAACACTTGAAATGTAAATGAAGTAACTCTCTAATAATAATAATAAAAAAAAGCACTGCTATACCACTCTTGGTATTATACCCAAAAGATGTCCCACCATGCCACAGGGGCACGTGTTGTGCTTTGTTCATTGTAGCCTTATTTTTGATAGCCAGAAGCTTGAATTAATTCTGCTGTTTCATGACAGAAGAATGGTTACCAAAAATGTGGTTCATTTACACATTGAAATACTACTCAGCTATTAAGAGGTATGACATTCTGAGTTTTGCAGGAAAATGGATGGAACTAGAAAATATCATCCTGAGTGAGGTAACTCAGACGCAAAATGACATGCATGGTATGTATTCACTAATAAGTGGATGTTAGCCAAAAATAAAGAATAAAAAAAGGACAGAATACCCAATGTACAGTCCATGGAACTCAAAAAGATCAATAAGCTGAAGTGCCCAAGTGAAGTCACCTCAGTTCCACTTAGGCATGAGAAGAAAGCAATCACAAGTGGGGAGGGAGTGAGGGACCTGGGAGGGAAAGTGGACTGGGTGGGGAGGGACTAGGGAAGGTGATAAAGGACACTAACCTTTCTGGTATTGGGTTAGGTTAAAGAACTGTAGCCCTGAGGGCCAGCAGATAGAATGGAAACAGGAAATGTCAGAGATTGTGGGGACCCTCTGGAATGCATCAAAGACCTGGGAAGTAAGAGACTAACAGGGATGCAGGGATGGTTAATATATCGAAATCTGTCAATGTAATCCATGATACAAACAATCTCAAAGACAAAAATCACATTATCATCTCGTTAGATGCTGAGAAAGCATTTGACAAAATCCAAAACCCCTTCATGATAAAAGTCATGGAAAGATCAGGAATTCAAGGCCCATACCTAAACATAATAAAGGCAATATACAGGAAACCAGTAGCCAATATCAAAGTAAATGGGAAGAAGATGGAAGCAATCCCACTAAAATCAGGGACTAGACAAGGCTGCCCATTTTGCCCTACTTATTCAATATAGTACTTGAAGTCTTAGCCAGAGCAATTCAACAACAAAAGGAGATCAATGGGATATAAATGGGAAAGGAAGAAGTCAAAATATCACTATTTGCAGATGATATGATAGTATATACAAGTGACCCTAAAATTCCACCAGAGAACTCCTAAACCTGATAAACAGCTTCAGTGCAGTACCTGGATATAAAATTAACTCAAACAAATCAGTGGCATTTTTCTAAACAAAAAATAAATAGGCTGAGAAAGAAATTAGGGAAACAACACGCTTCACAATAGTCACAAATAATATAAAATACCTTGGTGTGACTTTAAGGAAGTGAATGATCTGTATGACAAGAACTTCAAGCCTCTGAAGATAGAAATTGAAGATCTCAGAAGATAGAAAGATCTCCCATGGTCATATATTGGCAGGATTAATATAGTCAATATAGCTATCCTGCCGAAAGTAATCTACAGATTCAATGCAATCCCCATCAAAATTCCAACTCAATTCTTCACTGAGATAGAAAGGGCAATTTGCAATTTCATCTGGAATAACAAAAAACTTAGGATAGCAAAAACTATTCTCAACAATAAAAGAAGCTCTGGTGGAATCAGCATGCCTGACCTCATGCTGTACTACAGAGCAATTGTGATAAAAACTGTATGGTACTGGTACAGCAACAGACAGGTAGATCAATGGAATAGAATTGAAGACCCAGAAATGAACCCACACACCTTTGGTCACCTGATTTTTGACAAGGAAGCTAAAACCATCCAGTGGAAAAAAGACAGCATTTTCAACAAATGGTGCTGGCACAAATGGCGGTCAACATGTAGAAGAATGCGAATTGATCCATTTTTATCTCCTTGTACAAAGCTCAAGTCTAAGTGGGTCAAAGAACTCCAAATAAAACCAGAGACACTGAAATTTATAGAGTAGAAAGTGGGGGAAAGCCTCGAAGATATGGGCACAGGGGTAAAATTCCTAAACAGAATAGCAATGGCCTGTGTTGTAAGATGAAAAAAAGACAAATGGGACCTCATAAAATTGCAAAGCTTCTGTACGGCAAAAGATATTGTCAGTAAGACAAAGAGGTCAACAACAGATTGCAAAAGAATTTTTACCACTCCTAAATCTGATAGGGGAATACTATCCAATATATACAAAAAACTTAAGAGGCTGGACTCCAGATATTCAAATAACCCCATTATAAATGGGGTACAGTATTCCTCAACTGAGGAATACTGAAGGGCTGAGAAACACTTGAAAAAATGTTCAACATCCTTAATCATCAGCGACATGCAAATCAAAACAACCTTGAGATTCCACCTCACACCAGTCAGAATGACTAGGATAAAAAATTCAGATGACAGCAGATGCTGGCGAGGATGTGGAGAAAGAGGAACACTCCTCCATTGCTGGTGGGATTGCAAGCTGGTACAACTACTCTGGAAATCAGTCTGGCGGTTCCTCAGAAAATTGGACATAGTACTACCAGTAGATCCAGCAATACCTGTCCTGGGCATATACCCAGAAGATGTTCCAAATGGTAATAAGGACACATGCTCCACTATGTTCATAGCAGCCTTATTTATAATAGCCAGAAGCTGGAAAGAATCCAGATGTCCCTCAACAAATGAATGGATACAGAAAATGGGGTACATTTATACAATGGAGTACTACTCAGCTATTAAAAACAATGAATTTATAAAATTCTTGGGCAAATGGATGTATCTGGAGGATATCATTCTTAGTGAGGTAACCCAATCACAATAGAAGTCACTTGATATGCACTCACTGACAAGTGGATATTAGCCCAGAAGCCTAGTATACCCAAGATACAACATCCAAAATACAAGAAAATCAAGAAGGAAGACCAACATGTGGATAATTCAGTCCTCCCTAAAATAGGGATTAAAATATACATGTAAGGAGGCGCAGAGACAAAGTTTGGAGCTAGACGAAAGGATGGACCATCCAGAGACTTCCCCACCTGGGGTCCATCCCATAATCAGCCACCAAACTCAGACACTACTGCATATGCCAGCAAGATTTTGCTGAAAGGACCCTGATATAGCTGTCTTGAGTGAGGCTTTGTCAGTGCCTGGCAAATACAGAAGTGGATGTTTACAGTCATCTATAGGATGAACACAGAGTCCCCAATGTAGGAGCTAGAGAAAGTACCCAAGAGTACAAGGGGTTTGCAACCCTATAGGTGGAAAAACAATATGAACTAATCAGAACCCAAGCTCATGTCTCTAGCAGCATATGTATTAGAAGATGGCCTAGTCAGCCATTATTGGGAAGAGAGGCCACTTGGAATTTCAAACTTTATATGTCCCAGTACAGGGTAATGCCAGGGCCAAGAAGTGGTAGTGGGTGAGTAGGGGAGCAGGGCAGGGAGAGGGTAGATGGAACTTTTGGAATAGCATTTGAAATGTAAATGAAGAAAATATCTAATAAAAAATAAAATAAAACAAAATAAAAAATAAGAAAAAAAAAGAGACTCACAGAACTCAAAGAGAGGGACCTTACATGACATGCCTGATGGAAATTATATAGCCCACCTCCAGCAGGAAGTCAGGGTGTAAAATGAGGGAGAGGGTGGCCATCCCATGGTCATAACTCTGACCCATAATTGTTCCTGTCTGGAAGAATTACAGGGTTGGACGTGGAGAGGAGACTGAAGAAAAGAAGGTCCAACCACTGTCCCAAAGTGATTTCCAGCTCAAGGGGAGGTCCCAAATCCTGACATATTACTGAGGCTATGGAGCACTCACGAAAAGGGACCTAGCATGATCATACTCTGGAAGATCCAACAAGCAGCTGAAAGAGTCAGATGTAGATATTTGCATCCAACCAATGGACTGAAGCAGCTAACCCCTGATGTTGAATTAGGGAAGGCTGAAAGAAGCTGAGGAGAAGGATCATCCTGTAGGAAGACGAGCAATCTCAATTAATCTGGACCACCAAATTTAGGGATGGGTACAATTTTTTTAGGGAATAAAATATGAGCGTAAAACATTAATTAATTAATTAATTAATTAATTAATTAATTAAAATGCGCTGCTAATCCCCAATGACCTCGGTTAATCCAGCCTTTTAGATAGTTCCATTATGGTCTTTAGTTAAGCTCTGAACTTTCTCACCATACATAAAATGGGCAATAAATGCTACACTTGACTTACTTAAGGCAACATTATTTTCTAATTTTCTTGATCCATAAAAGAACATTCTTCACTCTAATCCAGCAAGAAATAATCATAGAAAATTGTACCAATCTTTAAATTTGGGGTGTCTGGTTTGATTGTTTTATAAATTATAGATGTGTTGGCATTTAAGGTAAAATTTATAAATAATTATAATTTTGTACAGGGAGAAAATTAAATAGAGAACTTAGACTCAGGAATTTTTTGTCTTTGCTTTCAACTTTTCTTTCTTTCTTTCTTTCTTTCTTTCTTTCTTTCTTTCTTTCTTTCTTTCTTTCTTTCTTTCTTTCTTAGATTATAGATAATGCATTTGAAAAGAAAAAAGGAGATATTACAGAAAATAGACAAATAGGGATAGATTATTAAATTTACTCTGAAACATTACATTTTATAGCCATAATCTTACATTCATAAAAATCTTTATATTTTGATGCAGAATTTAAGTTATATTTCCTTTTATTGGTATAGAAGTTGTATATTAATATAGGTATATGGTTTACCTTAGTATAAATCTTTGTAAATGGGTACAAAATTTAAAATTAATTTTATTATACTTAGATAGGCATTGTGCATGTACAACTCATTTAAGAACACAAGGATTGGAACCAGTCCTTTTAATAGCAGCAACGTTTAAAATAAGTAATGCAAGTTAATAGTCAGTCAAACTTATGGTCATATTATATTATAAATTAATTTCAATAAAAAAGTTTTCAAGGTTATTCATATAGTAAATAACTAAAAATAATAAGTGTTTTAACATTTCAGTCAATAGATAGATGGCACCAGAGAGTCACAGAATAGGATATTTAAAATTATTACATTATTGAAATATCTTTTGTTTCTTTCTTTATTTCATCCGTGACTAAGGAATCATTGAGTAGAGTGTTGTTCAGTTTCCACGTGAATGTTGGCTTTCTATTATTTATGTTGTTATTGAAGATCAGCCTTAGTTTATGGTGGTGATATAGGATGCATGGGATAATTTCAATATTTTTGTATCTGTGGAGGCCTGTTTTGTGACCAATTATATGGTCAATTTTGGAAGAGGTACCATGTGGTGCTGAGAAGAAGGTACATCCTTTTGTTTTAGGATAAAATGTTCTGTAGATATCTATTAAATCCATTTGTTTCATGACTTCTGTTAGTGTCCATGTTTCTCTGTTTAGTTTCTGTTTCCAGGATCTGTCCATTGGTGAGAGTGGGGTGTTGAAGTCTCCCACTATTATTGTGTGAGGTGCAATGTGTGCTTTGAGCTTTACTACAGTTTCTTTAATGAATGTGACTGCCCATGTATTCAGAGCATAGATATTCAGAATTGAGTGTTCATATTGGTTGATTTTACCTTTGATAAGTATGAAGTGCCCCTCCTTGTCTTTTTTGATAACTTTGGGTTGAAAGTTAATTTTATTCAGTATTAGAATGGCTACTCCAGCTTGTTTCTTCAGACCATTTGCTTGGAAAATTGTTTTCCAGCCTTTCACTCTGAGGTAGTGTCTGTCTTTTTCCCTGAGGTGTGTTTCCTGTAAGCAGCAAGATGTTGGGTCCTCTTTGTGTAGCCAGTCTATTAGTCTGTGTCTTTTTATTGGAGAATTGAGTCCATTGATGTTAAGAGAAATTAAAGAAAAGTAATTGTTGCTTCCTGTTATTTTTGTTGTTAAAGTTGGGATTCTGTTCTTGTGGCTGTCTTGTTTTAGGATTGTTGAAGGATTACTTTTTAGTTTTTTCTAGAGTGTAGTTTCTGTCCTTGTGTTGGTGTTTTCCCTTTATTATCCTTTGAAGGGCTGGATTCATTGAAAGATATTGTGTGAATCTATTTTTATCATGGAATACTTTGATTTCTCCATCTATGGTAATTGAGAGTTTTGCTGGGTATAGTAGCCTGGGCTGGCATTTGTGTTCTCTTAGGGTCTCTGTAACATCTGTCCAGGATCTTCTGGCTTTCATAGTCTCTGCTGAGAAATTCGTTGTAATTCTAAGAGGCCTGCCTTTATATGTTACTTGACCCTTTTCCCTTGCTGCTTTTAATATTCTGTCTTATTTAGTACATTTGTTGTTCTGATTATTATGTGTTGGGAGGAATTTCTTTTCTGGTCTAGTCTATTTGGAGTTCTGTAGGCTTCTTGTATGTTCATGTGCATCTCTTTCTTCAGGTTTGGGGAGTTTTCTTCTATTATTTTGTTGAAAATATTTGCTGTCCCTTTAAGTTGAAAATATTCATTCTTGTCTACTCCTATTATCCATAGGTTTGGTCTTCTCATTGTGTTCTGGATTTTCTGGATATTTTTAGTTAGGATCTTTTTGCATTTTGCATTTTCTTTGATTGTTGTGTCCATGTTCTCTATGGAATCTTCTCCTCCTTAGATTCTCTCTTTTATCTCTTGTCTTCTGTTGCTGATGCTCACATCTATGCTTCCTGATTTCTTTCCTAGGGTTTCAACCTCCAAAGTTTTCTCACTTAGGGTTTTCTTTATTGTTTCTTCTTCCCTCTTTAGGTCCTGGATGTTTTTTTTTTTTTCAATTCCATTACCTGTTTGGTTGTGTTTTCCTGTAGTTCTTTAAGGGATTTTTGTGTTTCTTCTTTAAGGACTTTTACCTCTTTAGCCGTGTTCTCCTGTATTTCTTTAAGTGAGTTATTAATGTCCTTCTTAATGTACTCTACCAGCATCATTAGATATGATTTTAAATCTGAGTCTTGCTTTTCAGGTGTGTTGGGGTATCCAGGACTGGCTGAGTTGGGAGTGCTGGGTTCTGATGATGGTGAGTTGGTTTCTGTTATTAAGATTCTTACATTTGCCTTTCACCATCTTGTAATCTCTGGAGTTGGTTGTTATAGTTGTCTCTGGTCGGAGCTTGTGATTTTGTTAGCCTCTGTCAGCTGCTCTGGGAGTCCAGTTCTCCCCTGAGTCTCAGTGGTCAGAATAGTCTTTGTAGGCAAGCTCTCCTCTTGCAGGGAAGGTGCACTGAGGTCTGGTGTTCAGACCTGCCTCTTGGCTAAAGATGAAGGCCCGATACAAGGCCTGTCCCAAAAGATGTGTTGCCTCTGCTGCCTGCACACTCACATGCACAGACTGGTCTCTGAGGAACCCAGGACCCAAGTTGGCTCCCACAGGACCTCTGGCAGGCAAAGCCTCTCCTCATCCTCTGCCGGGATGTCTGGGGCCTGAAACTGGTTCTGTCTCAGAAGCTGTGCTGCTTCTGCCTGTCCCAGAAAATGTGTTGCCTGTGTAGTCCACACTCTCACCTGCGCAGACTGGTCTCGATGGGACCCGGGACCCAAGATGGCTCCCTCACAAGCTCGGCAGGCAAGGCCCTTCTGGGCGGACACCTCTCCTTAGATGGGGAAGGTGCCTGGATATCGAGAGCTGGAATAGCATTTGGGATAGCATTTGAAATGTAAATAAAGAAAATATCTAAGAAAAAAAAAGAAAAAAAATCTTTTGATTATGAGACAGATCCCCCATTCCACTTCAAAATGAATATTTAGCATCAATATCTCCATGTGGAATATCTTCAGTTGTGGCAAGCTAGCCACTGGAGGAGAAATGAGGTAATTTTAATTACAGATAAAATGCTATCCAGAAAGGACAAATGGACAGAAGAGAGTCAAATGCTAAGTTCTGCCAAGACAAGGTAAGCAAATTCTTTATAATTCCTGTTTCAGTTAAGGTCTGTAAGTTGTTCTGGGCCAAAAGGCTAAAGATGAATGCTCCAACATTATAAGGAATATGGGGGACTGTCCAGGAAGTCAGCTGTCTCTACCAATTGTTTAAGGTTTGGAAACTGTGTCTTTATGCTTCCTTCATGCTCAGCTAATATTTAATTCCTTTTCAAATCTCTAACAGGACTGAAGACTATTTATAATCTCACAATTGGACTTAAGTTTAGCACAAAAAAATCTCTTTTAGATTTAAAAGGATGATTTTCAGATGGTAAATCAAATTAAATGAAGCATGATTTATTTACTGAACTGTAAACTCATTGAGATAGGGTAATTACCTCATCTAAGTTAGAAAATAGAGACTAGACTTTTCAATATAATTCATACTTACTAAATTTTATAATTGTTTCAAAGTAATTCCTACTATATACTGTTTGTTACTATAAGAGAAAGAACCTTTTTAATGGGATTAAAAAGAGGGAAATATGGCAGGTTGGGCTGCTGCTGTTTGTATTCTAATACTAATTTGGGCCCCCAAAACTTGTGTCCCAAGAGACTAGAGAGTCTGCACAAGATGCTAGCTAAGTAACCCTGGCCCCAGTTAATTGTGATTGGTAAATAAAAATGGCAACAGCCAATAGCTAGGCCAAAGAGACATAGGTGGGATTGACATTTCCTGGACTTGGGGTTGGGAGTCAGAGAAGTAGAATGTGCTGGAAGAGCAAGGAAGTGACCATGTGTTCATAGTTAAGAGATCATGACCCTGAGGTCTACCCAGTAGGAGTTAAGGGCAGCTCAGATGGAACATAGTAAATAGTAAGTAATAACTTGAAGTTATCAATAGAGAAGTAGATTCTAACAGCATAGAGTGTCGGCAGCACCCCAACTCTGGTGTTATTTAAGGTTTGTTGTAAATATAAAGATTGTAAGTGTCTTTCATCCAGAAGCATAAATAGTCTAAGGCAAGGTAGAAACCCTGGGCTGGCATTTAAAATTGTATATAACATGCATTACCATTGTAGGAAGGAAGCTTTGTAAAGAAAAGTGTTTTGGTTCTAAATGCAATCATACTGATGTTGTTTGAATATTTGAGTAATAGAGTTATACTCAATATATTATGTTTTCAAGCATCATTATTTCTTTACTACTGAACAATCACTTTGTATTTTTTTTTACAAATTCAATATTGTAATAGATATAAACTCTGGCATGGGTTATGACAGCTCTGCTCTGTTAGCACTAAAGTTATGATAGAGCTTATGTTAGGTGGATGAATGGGTGTTGCCATTGTATTATACTCAGATAAGTATTCATTACTGTGTCCACTCTCAAATTTGTGACTTTGCTTATCTATGTCTAGCAAAATTGATAAAACAGCACAAGACTCTTAAATGCATGATGAGTTTTTCAGTGTTATGCTTAATTACTTGTGAGAAACAATACTATACATTAACCATATTTGTGGCTCTGACGCATTCAGCATAGACATGATGAAAATAGAATATGTGTTTTCTTATTGTCATTCACAAAATAAGATACTTTCTCTTGCATATATTATAATTTACTTAGTAGTATTTAATATAACTATTTATATATATTCCCACCCTCTCTTCCTCTTGGGTCTAATCAGGTGAGTCTCCAGATTTTACCATCTATTTCTTCTTGCAATTTCCCATAATCTTTCCCAGCCCCTACTTCCATTTTCCCAGCTTAGTCTGACTAAAACTCTCTACAATACAATCAGGGTCTACTCTTCTGCCAGGAACTCTCATACTTACCATCATCCACAGGTCCTTCTACTCCTCATTCAATATTTTCCACACATGTGTATCTTCTACCTTTTCTTCTAGAGCCAGTCAAGTGAATCTCTCTGACAATCCCATCCATACATTTCTCCCTTATCTACAGGTGTCCCAAATTCAAGCAGAGTCAGGAGACTCTGTTTACACCACATCCAACCACTAGATTTCCTCCAAGAACATTCTTACATATCACCTAGCCCAAATGACCTCTCCTGTGCTACAGCTAAAGCAAATAGATAATTAAAGAGAAAATGGGGGCTGGGAGATGAGAAGAGAATTCTCAAACAAATACATAAACAAAGAAACAAATGGCTAGTAAACATTTCATAAAAATATTCATTAACCTTAAAATTATGGAAAGTTAAATCAAAACAACTTTGAGATATCATCTAACCCCAGAAAGAAAATCAAAGATTCACAGAAAAAGCAACAAATGCTGTAGGGGACACAGAGAAAATGGAAATCCTCATTTGTCATTGTTGGGACTATAAACTCGTGCAGGCACTGTGAAAATCAGTGTAGAGAATTCTCAAAAGTCTAAAGATAAATCTATATTACTCAGGTATACTACTTCTTGGTATGTGCCCAAAGTGCTACACATTCTACTAGACAGGCATTTGCTGTGCATGTGAAATAACTATTGCTTTGTTCACAAGAGTTAAAAAATAGAAAGAATCCCAGGGCATACACACAAAAGATGGTGCAACATATAACAAGGACACATACTCCACTATCTTTATAGCATGCTATGGATTGCCCCAGTGCTGTTTATATTTTGATGCTAATTCCTCTTCCTCCATAAGGACTGCCTGAGATGAGGAGTAAATCATGTACTCAGGTGACTTCATGTGAACATTTTCCCCATTTTAACTTGTAAAATAAAGGCTAGAGCTGGTGATTGGGCAGTGGAATTGCAAGGGGAGCCAAAAAGGGAGAGAAGGAGAGAGCATGGGGGTGTGAATGAGCAGAGGAAAGAGAGAAAGAAAGACTCATGAAGAGGAGGTCTAAGAAAAATGGAGCAGAAGCATATGACCTGGGAAACCACAAGGTATAAGTGATCGCATAGCTGGGGAATATAGTAGTATATTGATAGATCTGCCCAATCTATGTGTACAGCTTACATTAATATTAATTGAGTTGTGTTTCCTTGCACACAGGGCTTATTTGGGTTGGAGATTTACCACAACAACAGAACCCTTATTTATAACAGCCAGAAGCTGGAAACAATCAAGATGCCCCTCAACAGAAGAATGGTAAAGAAAATGTGGTACATTTACACAATGGAGTACTGCTCAACTATTAAAAACAATGACTTTATGAAATTCACAGGCAAATGTAGGGAACTATCATCCTGAGTGAGGTAACCCAGACACAAATGAATACACATGGTATATACTCATTGATACCTTTGATACATATCACAAACCATTTGGAGCTGAAGAAGGAAGACCAAAGTGTAAATGCTTCAATCCTTGATAGCCTTGACAATTAAACAGCTCATATATCATGGGGTCTTATAGCATGGACCCCTGTAAGAGCTTAGATTTCCTTTTCATGCAATGTAAGGCATACTTTGGAAGTAGGGTTTAGATGACAATACCATGAAAACTGCCATTCAAACCTTTATACATTGTGAAGTATCAACACTGATTACAAATGAATGTGGGGATGAGTGACAGAGACATGGAGAACAGTGCTGCAATATGACACCACGGTCTCTTCTTAACTTTCTCCTTGTTTGTTCACAAGCACTTTGAGGAAAGGAATTTTTCTACCTGTTTGGTTGGAAATGTGCTTCTCTGGACAAATCACACAGGAAAAACAGCAGACAGGCCTTTCTTCTTGGAGAATTTTCCAGAACCCTGGATCACAGCTCTGAGTACATACAGACGGAGGAGTCTGAGGGCAACACATTAAAACTGGTCATAATATTGCACATTACTTTAAAATATTTTAAAGCAAACAACTTACATGCATACAAACTATGGAAATTGTGCCTATTATAAAGTGTGAGGTCTTTATGTGGCAATATAGAATGT
Source organism: Mus minutoides (assembly GCA_902729485.2). Classification (NCBI taxonomy): domain Eukaryota; kingdom Metazoa; phylum Chordata; class Mammalia; order Rodentia; family Muridae; genus Mus; species Mus minutoides. Next base: position 53,868 of record LR753600.1, on the reverse strand, counting down.
AAAGTTGAAGTTAGCATACTTCCCATTGCTTAATGTTCAACATTACTTTAAGGTGAAAACAGTGTAATTCACTTCTACTAGCCTGTAAAATGCTATATTTTCTCTGTTGAGTCAGTAAGCCAGAACTATGATGGAATAGTTCAATTGTCAGACACAAACCCAGTCACACTTGCCTCTTCCATTTCTACTTTTATATTCTTCATCTTGTAGTAATGTACTTCCACTTTGATTCTGCTGCTAACGGCAGTTTACTTTCCAATGAAAGAGGATTTAGCCATTGGCAGATGGACACAGCTTTCCCTGAAATCATCACATGTTGATATTCCATGGACACAAAATTATGATCCATTTCTGTGAATTTCGTCCTTGATTCCCCACTCTGAGAATAGTATCATGACTTTTCTTTCAAACAGCAGTGATACCCTCACTTAGGATTTTCACCATTTACCTTCTTAATTAATCACACAGTTTTTCTAAGACGTTAGTTTGTTAATACATTAGAAATTGTGTATGATAGGAAATATTTCCATCCTTCCTTTAGACCTCCTCTTGCCATGATTTGGACTCAGTTTCTGTCTCATAAACATCTGTGTATCAACAGGTATGTGGGACTGGAGAACTTGCTCAAAAATTAAGAAAGCATACTGCTCTTGCAGAGTCATATGAGTTCAACTCCCAGCACATGTATTAGGCAGCTCACAAATATTCATTACAGAAATGACTTGTATCAAAATTCAGAATATATTTCTTCTTTATACTACCTCACAACTTTAAAAGGACTATGGATATCTGTGCATGAATTGTGTAAAATGGAAATATTTATTGAGCATCAGCATGCAATTGTAATAAAAATATGTTCATGTATATGTACATTGTGTGTATGTGTATACATAGAAACACACACCTCTCTATATAGCACTGAACACTGATTTATTCATTAATGGCAGGATGAATGAACACACAAAATTTCAAATTTAATTCAAACTAATTCTACCTATAGAAAAAAGGTAACAATGCATGTGTGTGTGTGTGTGTGTGTGTGTGTGTGTATGTATCAAAATTCAATTTCTCAAATATTGGTTTATCTCTGAATTACAAGAATCAGAGCTAAAGAGATGGCCCAATGTTTAACATGCTTGCTACATAAGCATGAGCCCAGAATTTGATAATGTGTACTGGATAGAAAAATGCTCTGTGAAGAAATATATGACTATAATCCAAACTTTTTGATATTGGAGGGAAGGAGCAAGTATTGGGCATGCTGTCCAGTGAACACAGAAAAATAAGAAAGCAAATGTTTCAGAGAGAGAGAAATCCTATTTAAAAATGAAGAAGAAAGCAACTGAATAAGATAGCCAGTGTTGACTGTGGCTTCAATAGGCACATGGATTCAAATGCATGAAAACTCACTCACAAGCTCACAATGAAGCTAAGCTCTTAGAATATAGAAATAATTTTAAAATTTCAAAGAGATAGCATGCAATCAGTCCACTTTCATTAGTATTTTCAAATATTTCTTTACATATTAAATGTCGAGATTTTGCCAGACCTGATTAAAGTTGCTTGGCCATTTAATCAGAGATTCGTTGATGATTAAGCTTTGATATTGTGGACTCTTGGAGACAATCTCTCCCACTTTAACCAGAAATGAATGCTTCTTAGTATATTTCATAAAGTTTTCTATATCATACTTTTCCATATGATTCTTATTCTCATCAAAACTTATTTGTTCCCCAGCAGTGTTTGTAAATTGGATTTGCCTCAGAAATGGATGCAGCTGGAGGGAGACATTATTTGGTTATGAGTGGTGTGTACAAATAACAGGTTGATGACGGTACTGGTTGGTTTTGTGTGTCTACTTGACACAATTTGGAGTTATCAAATAGAAAGAAGCTTCACGTGAGGAAATGCCTTCATGAGATCCACGTGTAAGGTATTTTCTTAGTGATCAAGGGTGGGAAGGCCCATTGTGGATGGTGCTATCCATGGTCTGGTATTCTTGGGTTCCATAAGAAAGCAATCTGAGTGAGCCAGGGGATGCAAGCCAGTAAGTAACATCCCTCCATGTCCTCCTCACCAGCTCCTGCTTCCTGACCTGCTTGAATTCCAGTCCTGACTTCCTTTGGTGATAAACAGCTATGTGAAAGTTTAAGCTGAATATACCCCTTCCTTTCTCCCTTCCTCTCCAACTTGCTTCTAGGTCATGCTATTTTGTGTAGGAATAGAAGCCCTGAATAACACAATGGTCCCTAAGAGCAATCATCTTTCTCTCTTCCTATCAGCCTTTCTTTTTGAAGAAGCTTCCTTTGAGTAATTGTCTCTCTATTCCAGTGAGATAAACTTTTCTCACCATGAAATTATTGTAGAAGTTTCCAAAAACTAATGGAAATGTTGTCTAAGGGATGAAACTACATATGGAGCATGTTGTTATTGGGAATGTAGAATCCAAAATAAATTCATGACCACCTAGCCCCTTCTCTCTCTGAAGGGACTTTCCAAACTATACTAGCAGGCCAAGTACAGAGCCAATTAAGGAAGCTGGCAAACAAACAAACAAACACCATAAGGGCAGGCAGAGTGAGGGATTAGACCAAAGGTGATCACCCTATGCAAACCAACCAATTCCTGAAAGGGTTACTTGCTACAGCAATTAGAATAAGGCAGGCACCCTGTTGACTAAATCTGCCCCTTACAAGGTATAAAAAGTGTGTTTTTTTCCTAGTTCTGGGACTCTCCTCTGGCCTGGGTGCTGATGGAGGTCCCCAATGTGTTGGATCAATAAAAACAAACAAACAAACACCTTTTGTGGTGTGCAGAAATGTTGGTCTCTGTGGTCTTTGTGAGTGAGTGTCTTTTGGCAGACAGCAACAGGAACAAGGCCCTGTTTATTTTCCCAGACCCAGAAAAATGTTTCTAATTAGAAAACATAGATGTTTTGAAAATTGGAATAAAATGTAAGGAGCAGTATGTTTGTGGCTTATAGTTGTTAATATACTTACCTTCATTATGCCACACAATCAGTAAATGATTGTATGGTTAGTTAAATAAATAAGTATATAGGTAGATAGAGACCATCTTTATATGATAATATTAGCAGGGCTTTTTGCAAAGCATCAAACTCATGAAAATTGCATATTATATATATAGATATTTTCATGTTAATCATACTAAATGAACTGAAGATGCCCACTGTCTGTCTTCATTTTTTCTTGATTTTGTTTGCATCGTGACATTTGACTTTTAACTTTAATATGAACACTATGTGAAGCAAACTTAAAATCCAAATGTGCTTAACTAGATATTTTTTTAAAGATTCTTTTATTTTTGTAGATTAATTAATTTTGTTTTTGCATATGAGTGTTCTTCCAGCATGTAGTTGTGTGAACTGCACATGTGACTGGTACTTGTGAAGGCCAGAAGAAGGTGTTAGACCCCTGGAAATATAGTTACAGACATCTATAAGCTGCTATATAGGTACTATGGACTGAACATTAGTCTTCTTAAGAGCTGCATATACTTTTAACCACAGAACTACCTCTGGTCCCTAGATTTTTGTTACTTTTATTTTTGTGTATTGCCTATGTGTAACCATGCACCCAAAGTGCATGCCTGATGCCTGGAGAGGGCAGAAGAGTGTGTTAGGTTCCTTGGAACTGTGAGCCAACATGTATATGCTAACAACCAAAGATGTGTGTTCTACAAGAATAGCAAGTGCTTCTAACTATAGTCATCCCTCTATCATGATTTAATTACACATTTAAGTTAATACAATGGATTAGTACTTCAACATCTGAGATTCAATATTGTGTTAAGTAAATAACAATTCATGTTACAAAGAACTGTTGTTTAGGTAGTCAGTTATCTGTACAAAAGTGATAGAAATGTATCTAGTATTACATCTTTGGAATTCATGTTCCCAAACTGCATCGATCTCTATGTTAAAAGTTATTGTTTTCCATAATACTAACATTTAAAAAACAAAAATTACTAAAAGTTACATAGTTCTCTAATCATTCAGAGTTCATTTTCATTGCATTATCTTTAACTGAATAGAAAGTTCATTTGACTTCTTCCATAATTTTCTTGATGATAACCTATTTGAAGGTCATAATCAAGGCTCATGGGTGTAAATGAGTACTAAGTTTTTATCTAGTTGGGTTCAAACCCAAATATATCTATTTACTAATATTTGGGATATGGCTTACAATCATGAGCACTGTTTCTCTTTTAACATTTCTAATGGAAGGACAGTTTTGGGTTTCACCTTCCTTTTACCTTATTAAGAGTACATAATCTATAAAAGCAATTATTTTTTCAGGTATTTCGATTCTAGTACAGACAACTATTATTTTTCACAAAAGGTTGTATTTTTAGCTTATTAAATATAGATTATATTAAATGTGGAATAGCTGCTATTGAATATTGTCAACATGTCTACATCTCTTGGCATCTAATATATTACATGAAAATGTGTAAATTACGATTATGGAACTTGCTATATTTTAACATTAACTATATTTGGATATCTTACAAAATTCACCTGAAACTATGAAGACATTTATTGAACTATGTTCAAAATTAATATCATGAAGTATCAATCCTAAAATCATGCAGCATAATTACAGACACATGCACACACATTGTGAAAGAAGCCGCTTTTACTTTTTTATTCTTTTAGTTATAAGATGAAAATGTGTTATATGCTTGACTGTAAGAACTTGCTATCAGTATAATTTCCCAAATGCTTTCCTTGCTTATGATGGGGGCTTACCTGCCAGGGAAGAAAACTGTCATGCTTTTTCTCTTCATGAGATCCTATTTCTGTTTTTCTCAAAAGCATTTTATGGATGGCGTGGGCTACTGCATACACTGTATTCCATATGGAATAGCTGGCCTCAGAAGGGATCATTATATCATTCTCTTCTTCTTTAATCCTCAGAGTAATATTTAGTGGGCAGGGTTTATAATATCCACATAGCAAAGCAGGAGGTTCGCAATCAAACTTGTCAATCCAGAATTTATAGAAGTAAAATTCTCCTGGGTATTGGGAGGGTGAAAGTACTTCAAGAAAGTTCTTGAAACCAGGGATATTTCTCTTCTTGGAAAATAATAAGCTTCCTGTGAAAAAGTTTATCAAATCCTTCCTATTATGGAATACAGACTCTAAGTATACTAAATGGAGCTTTGCCATGATCCACACCGTCCTTCTGGTTGACATGAGTTCATTTTTTAAACAGAAATACAGCAAGTCATCTATATCACCATAGAATACCATCACATTTACTTGTGGGTGGTGGTTCAAATTCACCAACCCAACCCCAGATTTAGCCTGTAGTTTCCAATTTGCTCTGAGGCTTTCTGTAAAAGCTACACAGATGTCTTCTGATACCATCTCTGCTTTCAGGTGAGAGAGGAATTCCTTTCCCGTCAGATCATCAGACACAATGACCCCCACCCACTTCCAGCCAAAATACAACAATAAATAGATCACCCCTTTTGTTAGAGCTGTTTCCTTAGGAGACATCTGATAAAGGGATGGGAATGTATCTTTGTCACTGAGCCTGGAGTCAAATGGTCCGTATGTAACCTGGAGAAGCAAAGCAAAACCAGGTGATTCTGAACTCAGAATATTAAACTAGCTATTTTGGGTCATGACCCTCAGAGAGTAAGAAAGTGCATTATTCAGATATGAAGATCAAGAGAATGAATATTGGTGAGGAGAATATATTCTGTGAGATTAGATTCTCTCTCTCTCATTATGTGAAGGAATACATTGTTTTGTCAAGTACATTGGCAATAAGTTACTTGGAGACCTGAATCGGACAAGAAATAAACAATATTATGTTTAATGTGTTTGAGTGGCATGGGATGGTCATCTGTTCCAATAACTATGGAACAGAATGTTGGTTGTAGACAAGACTGAAGAAACTATTACCAAGTGCATTTACTCTAATCATATAACATGACATTTCCCAGAATTTTAGCTTTAGGAAAGAAAATGTGCAGAGAAAACAAAGAGATTTTTATATATTCTTTTCTTGCAGTTATCAAAGATTAAGACATGAAGATCTGGGGTTAACATAGTCACAGATTATTGTCTCTTTCATCCCTTGTGAAAGATTTGACATCATTATCATCCAGCAAAGAATGTAAAATATAAATCTCTGAGAATAATGGAAATAATCATGCATTTTATTTTTTCTAACATTAGGATGCAATTGTAATTAGTATACATTTTTGAGTTGTTAAATGAGTGATAAGAATCAATGTATAAAGGTCTGTGTTTTTAATCTTGACTACTAGGTGAACTTTGATGTCACCTAATATTTCCTCTTTGTAGTATTTCCCGATTTTGGTTTCTTTGCTTCAGGAGGGCCTGGCAAGAGCCAACTGTGGAGGCATATTTAAGGAGACTTTACTATAAGTAATATCAGATTCCTACTTTTTTGGATGAGATCATAAATTTTTGGATCATTTGCATTGGTGATGGCCTTGTGGATTGTTCCAAATTTACTTACATAGTCTGAACTCTCTATTCCTCTAAGAAAATTATTGACTAGTAGATGTACTATGAAATATTTATACCCTAGCTTGGGTAATTAGATATCTGTGTTGTAGATTTTGACTTATGAGCAAATGCTCAGCCTTAATATCCACACTATCTCTTTTTAGTGTTTGGAGAGAAAATCATGAACACTACTCAGTGATTTGCTCAGAAATTCACAGATTTTACTGCTCATGCTTTTCATCACACTCATTCCATTGGTGAACATTGCTAAAACCCATGTAATTCATTCACTTATATTTTAAATGTGCCTTTCATAAAATAGACAACTTCTCTGCTGTTTTAAAAATATGATTGTGGACACCAACACATTTCTGACTTACTTGTGGGACTTTGTAGCATTCCAAAATAGTTCCAATAGCAACAGAAAATTCACTCCTAGTTCCTGAAATTATTCCAAGAGCTTTGTGTTGAGTTTTGCATTTGTAGTTAGCAATAAACTCATGCCTTCCAGACAGCCACATTAGAGGTCCCTCCAAAGTTCTTTGGTGAGAATTAAAGGCATTGTATATGTGGAAACCCAAGGTCATGTTGGGAAGCAGTTGGGAGTCCTTATTGATCTCCTCAATGGCAAAGTATAAGGTCATCAAATATTGATAGTTTTTCCATTGTGGTCTAAATAGGAGGGGCAGAATGATGATAACACTCAGTCCATTTTTCTCAGGAAATCTTTAGCTAATTCAAGAAATTTGAGTTTCTGAACCCTGATTTCTCCCATGACTTGTAAAAGATGTAGGAGTGAGCCCCTACCAACTCAGAAACATCATGGAGTGCCCCTTAAAGTCTCAGAAATTGAGCTCTATTCCAGTAATACATTTTTATGTAGTACACTATGTGGATTAAAGTGTTACCTTTTTATGTCCAGTGATTATTGGATATGTAGTTGCTTATGATATTTCTATTTATGCAGGTTTCAGACAATGTAACTAAGGTGCTATCTAGGAATGTGAACAAGAGCTTCATATCCTTTTATTTTGTAATGATTCAATTTCATATTCACTTAAAACAATTTAACTTTCATACATAAAAATTGTACCAAGTTTGCTTGTATTCATTTGTAGTATTAAATTGTTTCATAGGGGGATAGAAAGATGGCCAGGAAGTTAGGTACACTGAATACTCTTGAAGGAAACTTGGAATCAGTTCCCTGTTCCCAAAGTGTAGCTCAGTACCATCTGTAGCTCCAGGTCATTCAATAATCTTCTGGCATATGTAGGTACCAGGCACACATATGGCATACAATCATATACAATAAGGTTAGCACTAAAACACATGAAATAAAAATAAATAAACCTGTACAATAGTGTTTCTAGGGCTTGAGAAATGACTGAGATGTTGTAAGTAATTGCTGCTTTTTGGAGGACACTGATTCAGGTCATAGAAGCCATGTTTTGTGGTAAAATAGTAAGTAACACCAGTTCTAGGGTGTATTTTTCTGGACTTTGTAGGCATGAGGTACACATGTGGAACACAAGCAAATATGTAAATAACAAAAACATTCACAGGCATAAAATTAAAAAAAGAAATCTTTAAAATCTTTAAGAAAAATTTTTAAAAATAGCGTACTGGTTGATTTTTGTCAACTTGACTCAAGTTGGTGTTATCAGAGATAAGTTTCAGTTGAAGGAATGCCTCCATGAGATCCAGCTGTAAGGCATTTTCTCAATTAGTGATCAAGGGGGAATGGCCCTTTGTGGGTGATACCATCTCTGTGCTAGTAGACTTGGGTTCTATAAAAAGGCAACCTGAGCAAGCCATGGGAAGCAAGCCAGTAAGGAACATCCCTTCATGGCCTCTGCATCAGCTCTTGCTTCCTGGCCTGTTTAAGTTCCAGTCCTGACTTCCTTTGGTGATAAACAGCAACATGGGATTTTAAGGTGAATGAAGCCCTTCCTCCCCAACTTGCTTCTTGGTCATGATGTTTGTGCAGGAATAGAAATCCCGACTAAGACAAATTGGTAGCCAAAGTGGGATATTCCTGTGAAAACATGAGTATGTTTTGGTGAGGAGTGTGAAAGGACTTTGGAACTTAGGGCTAAAAGATCCATTTGGTGTTAAGTACTCTGTGAGATGTTTTGTAGGAGCTTGGGAGGTAATGTTGATAACAGCTCAGAAGATGGAGGCCTGGCTTGTGGAATTTCAGAGGGAAGATTAAAGACTCTTATCAGGGCCGTTGATATTGTGATTATGAAGATTCTGTGGTTTTGGTTAGCTGTGGTTGAAGAATCAACTGTGATTAACAAGATACCAGAACTACTAAAGCAAAAACTTTTCATTATGGGGACTATTGATGGCGGTTTAGCTAGGACTAAGAAATTAGCAGTGATTAAGAAGAGACCATTATCATAGAGGAGAAATCTTCTAGGAAGTGCTTTCTGAGAGCACAGAGGCTGTGTTCCAGGGATAGCCAAGGTTGTACCTTGTGCTGTGAATGGATTTGGTAATGTGTAAGAGTCACCCAGGTGGTATTGGTTTTGATGGCATGAAGTGGTCATGAAAAGCAGCTGAGGCTTGGCACTGTGAGAGGCCATGGAAGGCCATTGGTGAAGGTGCAGCCTCAGTTGAATTTGAGGATCCAAGACTTGAAGGGGTTATCCAAAGGATTTCAAGCTCTTTACCATGAAGAGAGAGTATGAGAACCTATTCTTGTAGCCTAGTGACAGTGAAAGAGAGCAGTGTTTTGGAGATGCCAGTACCGTGATTGACCACCAAGAACAGCTGTAGCAGTGAAGTACAGGCATCTGGAACCTAGAAGATGAGTTGTGTGTTCCAAAGGCAGGGCTGGAGAAGTGACCCAAACCCTTGGACAAATCCAGAAGATCGTGAGTGGATTCCAGACATTAGATATATGGAGTTTGATTTTGATTTTGCCCCATATTTTTCCTTTTGAAGGAAGTATTTTAGTGGAACCCACAGTTAAGACACATTTAATTGTGAAAAGGCTTTGGATTTTAAAAGAGATAGAATGAATATTTTAAAGGGATTGAAATTTGAAGAATTTGCAAAGACTGTGAAACTTTTAAAGTTATTTAGTTCTTGGGGAAGAAGAAGAAAGTAAGGGTTTAGGCTTATAGTAATGTGTTTAGTTTGTCAAGTTGACAAGTGGTCAATTGTAATGGCTGTTTTTTTTTTTTATGTCAACTTGACACAAGATGGAGTTATCACAGAGAAAGGAGCCTCCTTTGAGGAAATGCCTCCATAAAATCCAGCTGTAAGGCATTTTCTCAATTAGTGATCAAGTGGGGAGGGACTCTGGTGGGTGGTTCTCTGGGCTGATTATATATATATATATATATATATATATTAAGCAAGTCAGTAAGAAACATCTCTTCATGGTCTCCGCATCAGATTCTGCTTCCTGAACTGCTTGAGTTCCAGTCCTAACTTCCTTTTGGTTATGAAGAGCAATGTGGAAGTTGTAAGCTGAATAAAACTTTACTCCCTAACTTGCTTCTTGGTCATGATGTTTGTGCAGGAATAGAAACCCTGACTAAGACAAATAAGAAATAGAGGGAAAGTGTTCCTCTAAGTTTGTAGAATAGGTGAATGAGTAGAGTTTTTGTGTAAGTCAGGGAAATAAGGAAGTAGAAATAGAACATAAGGAAAATATAATTCTCATAAGCCCACGAAGGCAGTACAAAGTGCTCACAATGGGAGGAAATGTTGCTCTTACTCCTTGAACTTGGTATTTGTGGCAGGGATTCTTGGAAGTTACTTTCAAAACCAGGGGAAGATGAGAGACTAACTGGCTCAACTTGAGGTACTATAATCGTGAGCCTCAAGTCCACTGGCTACTGTTGAAGCACAGATTCTCCCCAGAAACCCATCAGCAGCAGGAAGAAATGCTATTTGGTTGCATTGTGTTAACTTGAGGTTTATGGCTAGATGCTTTGTTACATAAGAATTTATTGTTCAAAATTAGGCAATTAGCAACATTTGGGAGATGGAAAATTAGTCTTTATCGGTAATTATCCAATATGGAATACTCACCTGTATGAATGTATACATGTGCCAATGAAAACATCTGGAAATAGCTGTGTCTGGAAAGTCTGGCTACTAGAATTTCAGTAACATGTAACATTAGAATATTGCAAGACAAAAGGCACATTACCTTATTCCAGACTACCTGTAGCTCCCTTAATAGCCATTCTTCAGAAGACCGCTCTGCAGATGATCTGATCTCTTCTAACTAATGAATAAAAACCATTTGGAATCAAATAACTTATCCCATTACTGGCTTCTTCCAATCTAAAAGCTTAGAATGACACCAGGTAGCATTTTGGAGTTGTAGGATAACATTCCACGTTGTGTTCTTATCTCCTCTCTGATGTTTCCACCAATGTTTTTGATTTATAGCTTTATTGTGTTACCATGAAAACTTCATGAACTGGTTCTACGTTGGAATGTGGAATGTCATATAATGTAAAATATGCTCACAGGACATGGACGCTGAAATTTGATTCTAGAATAAATTCTCTCTTTGGTATTGAGCTGAGGGCTGAAGCTTTTCCAGTAACAAAAGGAGTGCTAAACACTAAAAACTAAAATCAGTTTTATTTTATATGTGGGATTTATTCTTCATGACAATAATAAAACAGAGTGATTTTGAGCTGGAATGCAGCTAGGAGACCAATTAGAGTCAGAGGGAGGAACAGAGAGAGGAAACAATAGTTTATATTTTAATTATGTATGTTCTGGAGAGGGAAATGTCCAAATATACTGTCTACAAGTATTTTTAAGTACAAATGTTATATCAAAATTTCAATATACAAAAATTTATCTAATAAATATAATCAAAGGTTCTAATCTAATAAAGGTTTAGTAATGACAGAAGCTAAAGAAAAGACAAGAATCTATCCTGACACCTGACCTCCCTCTGTTATATTCAGCTGGAAATCACTTGGGACACAGATAACCTTCGGCTCTATCTCATTGTTTTCTATTTATTTTTAAAATTAGATTCAAATTGTTCTACTATATTTAGCAGAATATGTATGTTTTTATTATTTAAAAGTGTCCTATAAGCATAGAATGAGTTTTGATGTATTGGATACCTCTCATCTCACTTGCTCTTCTGCTATCCTTCCTAAAACTTTATCCACCAAAGTTCAACTCATATAGTGCACACTGGGTTGTCATCATGGACATGAGAGTAAGCCCATCTCCTGGAACACGGGAACCCTCTCAATGTTCACATCCTGAAGAACACTCATTTCCCCATCCTCAGGAGTTGACAACTGCCAACTACACTCCATGAAGCCTTAGGATTCATGATTCCCTCTCCCATTAATAGGGGAACTTTGTTTAGCTTAGTGTCCTGTAGATCTTGTCCAGTTAGTTAGTGTGTGCCATGACTAGATCATGTAAGGAACAAATTATTTCACACTAATCATGAGCTCACTTTGGCTTCTACAAAACAACCACACTCCTCTTCTAGGTGTTTTCCAAGTTTTGGAAAGGAGTGTATGATGAACATGTCCCATGTAGAGTTGAGCACTGCAAAGTATCTCATTATTGGCTTGATAACCGCTTGCAGGTCTAAGTATTAATCACCATCTACTGGAATAGGCAGCTTCTCTAAAAAGGTATGATGAAAGTATCATTGAAATCCTCATATAAAGGTAAGAATTGAAGAAGCAGGTAAAACTCAAAACATCCAGGAAATCAAGAAAACAATGAGAAGACCAAACCTAAGGATAATAGGTATAGATGAGAATGAAGATTTTCAACTTAATAGGCCAGTAAATATCTTCAGCAAAACTATACAAGAAAACTTCCCAAACCTAAAGGAAGAGATGCCCATGAACATACAAGAAGCCTACAGAACTCAAAATAGACTGGACCAGAAAAGAAATTCCTCCTGACACATAATAATCAGAACAACAAATGCACTAAATAAAGATAGAATATTAAAAGCAGTAAGGGAAAAAGGTCAAGTGACATATAAAGGCAGACCAATCAAAATTATACCAGACTTCTCACCAGAGACTATGAAAGCCAGAAGATCCTGGACAGATGTTTTACAGACTCTAAGAGACCAAAAATACACACCCAGGTTACTGTACCCAGAAAAACTCTCAATTACCATAGATGGAGAAACCACATGTTTTTATGACAAAACCAAATTCACATAATATCTTTCCATGAATCCAGCCCTTCAAAGGATAATAAACAAAAAACTCTGACACAAGGAGGGAAATGACACCCTAGGAAAAGCAAGAAAGTAATCCTTCAACAAACCTAAAAGAAGATACCTGCAAGAACTCAAGAGAATGCCAACTCTAACAATAAAAATAACAGTAAATAACAATTACTTTTCCTTAATATTTCTTAATGTCAATGGACTTAATTCCCCAATAAAAAGACATTGACTAAGAGACTGGCTACATAAACAAGACCCAACATTTTGCTGCATATAGGAAACCCACTTCAGGGACAAAGACAGACACTACCTCAGAGTAAAAGGCTGGAAAACAATTTTTCAAGCAAATGGTCTGAAAAAACTAACCGGAGGAGCTGTTCTAATATTGAATAAAATCGACTTCCAACCCAAAGTTATCAAAAAAAGACAAGGAGGGGCACTTCATACTCATCAAAGGTAAAACCTTCCAAGATAAACTCTCAATTCTGAATATCTATGCTCCAAATGCAAGGGCAGCCACATTCATTAAAGAAACTTTAGTAAAGCTCAAAGAATACATTGCGCTTCACACAATAATAGTGTGAGACTTTAACACTCTACTCTCATCAATGGACAGATCTTGGAAATGGAAACTAAACACAGGCACAGTGAAACTAACAGAAGTTATGAAACAAATGGATTTAACAGATATCTACAGAACATTTTACCCTAAAACAAAAGGATATACCTTCTTCTCAGCACCTCATGGTACCTTCTCAAAAACTGACTGTATAATTGGTCACAAAACAGGCCTCAAAAGATAAAAAAAATTGAAATTATCCCATGAATCCTATCAGATCACCAAGGACTAAGGCTGATCTTCAATGACAGCAGAAATAATAGAAAGCCAATGTTGATGTGGAAGCTGAACAACACTCTACTCAATGATAACTTGGTCAAGGAAGAAATAAAGCAAGAGATTAAAGACTTTTTAGAGTTTAATGAAAATGAAGCCACAACATACCCAAACATATGGGACACAATGAAAGCAGTCCTAAGAGGAAAACTCATAGCTCTGAGTGTGGCCAAAAAGAATATAGAGAGAGTACACACTAGTAGCTTGACCACAAACCTAAAAGCTCTAGAATGAAAGTAAGCAAATTCACCAAAGAGGAGTAAACAGCAGGAAATAATCAATTTCAGTGCTGAAATGAACCAAGTAGAAACAAAAAGAAATATAAAAAGAATCAACCAAACCAGAAGCTGGTTCTTGGAGAAAATCAATAAGATAGATAAACCCTTAGCCAGACTAAATAGAGGGCACAGAGACAGTATGCTAATTAACAAAATCAGAAATGAAAAGAAAGACATAACAACAGAACCTGAGGAAATCCAAAGCATTTCTTGATCCTACTACAAAAGGCATTACTCAAGAAAACTGGAAAACCTGGATAAAATGGACAATTTTCTAGACAGATACCAGGTGCCAAAGTTAAGTCAGGATCAGATTAACCATCTAAACATTACCATATCACTTAAAGAAATAGAAGCAGTTATTGGGCATTAGGCTATACACAGACAGCCAGGTCTCCAGTTGAGCTGACGTCTGAACCGCGGACCCGGTGGTGATAATTCACCTACACGGATAGAAGGAGTTCTCTCATGCTCCTGGAACTCTGGCACCTGTCGAAGCTACCACCCCCTCAGCTTCCACAAGAGAAGCATGGTTAGTTGTCATGTAGGCAATGTTCTAAGCTTTTGACCTTCAGGCTAGGCTCCTGCCCAGTTAACTAGCAACAGAAAAGATGGCAGCATACTTTAAGAGGGGCAGTTTGGCCTCTCCTCTCTCTCTCTCACTCCTCTTGCTTGCCTCTCTCCTTTACTTTCTTTCATCCTCCCCTCTTACTCTCCCTCTTACTCTCTCTTTCTTACTCTCTAGATTTTCTTCTCTTGCTCTCCTTTCCCCCTTTTTTCTTCTTGGCCATGTCCTATCTCTCTCTTTCTACCTTCTCTCCTTTCCCCCAGCCTTTCTATAATAAAGCTCTAAAACCATAGACTGTCTCTGTTCATCTGTACTTACTCTCGAGTGTGTGGGAACCTCTCTCCCGCAGCCCTCTCTCCCATAATCCCAGGGTTTGGGGTGTCGCTCCAGAACCCCCAGGTCAATGGTTGCCTGTTGTCTTCCCCACGCCCCCTGCACCCCATTCGAATGGGGTCAGATGCTTAGATGCCCACCTGGGGCCAAGTGGAAAGAGTCTGGCAGCCCTCCCAGGTCTGCCTGTCCAGAGCATAGGAGGAACTCTGGCCAGGCATGGGTTATACTCCCCTCCTTTTTTCCCCTGCCCCCTTTAGTTCCCACAAGCAGTCATTAATAGTCTCCCAACCAAAAAAAGCCCAGGACTGTGGTGTCCCTTCTCCACCAACATAGTTGGTGCAATGACCAGAGATGTGCTGCACCCAATGGCATCCATTGTGTTGTTAATTAGGCTAAGGGATAGCCTGGCTCCCCCCTGCAGCCAGGTTCTGCACATCTCCTAGGTCACCCGGCTCCGCCCAGCTTACCAGAGGCCCACCTATGACCAGCCCACCTGCACAACCTGTGAGATGTCACGAGACTTCAGGGTTCCCACCAAACTCCAGAATGCCTGTGCAGAAGACTGGGGGCGGGGCCTCCCCTTCCTTTATCCCCAAATGCTTGTCCACCATTAAACAGTCGTTCTAAGCAGAAGCAACCATGTAGCCTCGGAGTTCTTCTTTCTTCCCCCACTCCCTTAGTTTCATTTCAGCTTCGGGCCAATCCTCCAGGAATCCCATCCACTGTGGGCAGTGGACCGCAACACAGGATCAGATGGGTTTAGTGCAGAGTTCTATCAAACCTTCAAAGAAGACCTAATTCCAATTCTCCTCAAACTATTTCACAAAATAGAAACAGAAGGTAGTCTACTCAATTCATTCTTTGAAGCCACAATAACTCTGATAACTTAACCACACAAAGACCCAGCAAAGAAAGAGAACTTCAGAACAATTTCCCTTATGAATATCTATGCAAAAATACTCAATGAAATTCTCACTAACCAAATCCAAGAACACATCAAAATGATCATCCAATATGATCAAGTAGGCTTCATCCCAGGGATGCAGGGATATTTTAATATAAGGAAACCTATCAATGTAATCCACTTTATAAACAAACTCGAAGACAAAAACCACATGATCATCTCATTAAATGCTGAGAAAGCATTTGACAAAAATCCAACACCCATTCATGATAAAAGCCTTGGAAAGATCAGGAATTCAAGGCCAATACCTAAACATGATAAAAGCAATATATAGCAAACCAGTAGCCAACATCAAACTAAATGGAGAGAAACTTGAAGCAATCTCACTAAAATCAGGTACTAGACAGGGCTGCCCACTTTCTCCCTACCTATTCAATCTAGTACTTGAAGTCCTAGCCAAAGCAATTAGACCACAAAAGGAGATCAAGGGGATACAAATTGGAAAAGAAGTCAAAATATCACTATTTGCAGATGATATGATAGTACATATAAGTGACCTTAAAAATTCCATCAGAGATCTCCTAAACCTGATAAAGAGCTTCAGTGAGGTAGCTGGATAAAATATTAACTCAAACAAACCAGTGGTCTTTCTCTGCACAAAGGATAAACAGGCTGAGAAAGAAATTAGTTACAATAGTCATAAATCATATAAAATACCTTGGTGTTACTCTAACTAAGGAAGTAAAAGATCTGTATGATAAGAACTTAAAGTCTCTGAAGAAAGAAATTGAAGAAGTTCTGAGACGATGGAAAAATCCCCCATGCGTATGGATTGGCAGGATTAATATAGTCAAAATGGCTATCTTGCCAAAAGCTATAAGCAGATTCAATGCAATCCCCATCAAAATTCCAACTCAAATCTTCAATGAATTAGAAAGGGCAATTTGCAAATTCATCAGGAATAACAAAAAACCTAGGATAGCAAAAACTATTCTCAACAATCAAATAATCACCATGCCTGACCTCAAGCTGTACTACAGAACAATTGTGATAAAAACTGCATAGTACTGGTACAATGACAGACAAGTTGATCGATGGTATAGAATTGAAGACCCAGAAATGAACCCACACACCTATGCTCACTTGATCTTTTACAAAGGAGCTAAAAGCATCCATTGGAAAGAAGACAGCATTTTCAATAAATGGTGCTGGCACAACTGGTGGTTATCATGTAGAAGAATGTGAATTGATCCATTCTTATCTCCTTGTACAAAGCTCAAGTCTAAGTGGATCAAGGAACTCCACATAAAACCAGAGACTCTGAAACTTATGGAGGAGGAAGTGGGGAAAAGCCTCGAAGATATGAGCACTGGGGAAAAATTCTTGAACAGAACAGCAATGGCTTTTTCTGTAAGATTGAGAATCAACAAATGGGACCTCATAAAATTGCAAAGCTTCTGTAAGGCAAAAGACACTATTAATAAGACAAAAAGGCCACCAACAGATTGGGAAAGGATCTTTACCAATCCTCAAAAAGATAGGGGACTAATATCATATATATAAAGAAGATGGACTCCAGAAATCAAATAACCCTATTAAAAATGAAGTACAGAGCTAAACAAAGAATTCTCAACTGAGGAATACTGAATGGCTGAGAAGCACCTGAAAAAATGTTCAACAACCTTATTCATCAGGGAAATGCAAATTATTACACCTCATACCATTCAGAATGGCAAAGGTCAAAAATTCAGGTGATGGCAGATGCTGGCGAGGATGTGCAGAAAGCTGGGCCCTCTGCCCTTGTTGGTGGGATTGCAAGCTGATACAACCACTCTGGAAATCAGTCCTGGGTTCCTCAGAAAATTGGACATTGAACTACAAGCAGATCCAGCAATTCAGCTCCTGGGTATATACCCAGAAGATGTTCCAACTGGTAACAAGAACACATGCTCCACTATGTTCATAGCATCCTTATTTATAATATACAGAAGCTGGAAAGAACCCAGATGTCCCTCAACAGATGAATGGATACAGAAAATGTGGTATATTTACATGATGGAGTACTACACAGTATTAAAAATAATGAATTTATGAAATTCTTAGGCAAATGGATGGATCTGGAGGATATCATCCTGAGTGAGGTAACCAAACCACAAAAAAAAAAACCACACATGATATGCACTCACTGATAAGTGGATACTATGTCAGAAACTTAGAATACCCAAGATACAATTTGCAAAACACATGAAACTCAAGAAGTTGGAAGGCTTCCAATGAAGTTGATACTTCATTCCTTCTTAGAATGGGGAGCAAAATACCCATGGAAGGAGTTACAAAGACAAAGTTTAGAGCAGAGCCTGAAGGATTGACCATCCAGAGGCTGCCCCACTTGGGGATCCACCCAATAAACAACCAACATACCCAGTCACTAGGCAGATGCCAACAAGAGCATGCTGATGGGAGCCTGATATAGCTGTCTCCTGTGAGGCTCTGCCAGTTTTTGGCAAATACAGAAGTGGATGCTCACAGTCATCCATTGGACAGAGCACAAGGTCCCCAATGAAGGAGCCAGAGAAATACCCAGGTAGCTTAAGGGTATCATCAATATGAACCAGTACCCCTAGATGTGGGAATTGCAGGCTGGTATCCAGCTGAGCTGAGGTATGAACCCTGATGGTCATAATTCACCTTCATGACACGGTAGGCATTCCATCATGCTCCTGGAACTCTGGCCCCTGCCTAAGTTACCGCCCCCACAGCCCCCACAAGAAAAGCATGGTCAGTAGTCATGTAGACAATGGCTCAAGCTTCTGACCTTCAGGCTAAACTCCTCCCCAGTTACCTAGCAACAGTAAAGTCCATAAAAAGGTGTGTTCAGCCCTACCTCACTATCTTACTTCTCTCTCTCTTGTCTCCCTCTTATACTTCTCTCTCTCTCCCTCTCTCTTTGTCTTCTCTTCTCTCTCCTTTCTCTTTGTCTTTTCCTCACCTCTCTTCTTTCTCTTCTTTCATTCTCTATAGCCTTTCTCTCTCTCTCTCTCTCTCTCTCTCTCTCTCTCTCTCTCTCTCTCTCTCTCCCTTCTCTCTCTCTGCATTTCTTTAATAAAGCTCTTAAACCATAGAGAGTCTCTGCTCCATCAAGATCTGCTGTGCACTCTCAAAGGTGTTGGGAACCTCTTCCCCTCTCCCTCTCTCCTATAACTCCAGGGCTACAGAGTGTGGCCCTGAGGCCCCCAGGTCGGGGGCTTCCCCTTCTCCATCCTCAGCCAAGTGAGTCAGAGGCTTGGATGCTCACCCCGAGGTGAGTGGAAAGCCTCTGGCAGGTCTCCCGAGTCTGCCTGCCCAGAGCATGGGAACTCTGGCTAGACATAGGCTATTTTCACCTCCCTTTCTCCCTAGACCCTCCCCAGTCCCCCCCCCCCCCATTTTTTGTTTCCAACACCCAGAGCTCCTTGGAATTATACCATCAATCAAAGAAAATACATGTTGGAACTTGTAGCTCTAGCTATGTATGTAGCAAAGGATGGCCTAGTCAGTCATCAATGGGAGGAAGGCCCTTGATCCTGTGAAGACTCTATGTCCCAGTATAGGAGAATGCCAGGACCAGGAATGGGAGTGGATGGGTTGGAGAGCAGGGGGAGTGGAGAGGGGATAGGGGATTTTTGGAGGGGAAACTAGGAAAGGGTATAACATTTGAAGTGTAAACAAAGAAAATATCTAATAAAAGTAAATAAAATAAAAAGTGAAAGTAAAAAAAGAAAAAAGCTATATATAAATATATAATATAAATATTACATATATTTATATGATATGTAAATTATATATGCATACTATATATATTCTATAGTAGTATATTTCCATATAGTTTTCTCCAAGATCTCAGTGTTAGTTATTCTTTTTAAAAACTTTTAATTTTTTATCTTAGTACAGTGTAGCTGTCTTCAGACACACACCAGAAGAGTGCTTCAGATACCATAATCAATGGTTGTGAGCCACCATGTGGTTGCTGGCAATTGAACTCAGGTCCTGTGGAAGGGCAGTCAGTGCTATTAACCACTGAGTCATCTCTCCAGCCCCAGTGTTAGTTATTCTTACACACAGTCCTTCTGCTACTCTGATCTCCCAGCACTCACCACTTAACCCTTTCTGCTTCAGTATTTCCATTCCCCTCTTTATATCACATGTGTTATATTCTCCCTACTAGTGAAATGTCCTCTACACTGCACCGTCCTATTTTCCTTATTTATATAGTTACTCCAGTTAAGTAGAGACATCCAAAGATAAAAATTAGTGTCTCAATATGAGAGGAATCATTTGTCTTTGTCTTATTGTATCTGGTTTATCTTATTCAGAGTGGAAATTTCCAGCTTCATATATTAGGTGTGGATTTCATAATTATATTTGTTTTTGGAGTTGAATAAAACTCAATTGGTTACCTGTCCTACAGATTCAATACCTACTTATTAGTTGATGAATGGCAACTTCTGTTCTCAGGTTCCCAACAGTGAACATAGATGGTCAAGAATTGCTCAAGTGAGATATGCAGTTTTGGGCATATGCCCAGGATTGATGATGATATTGTAGTTCTCTTTGTAAATTTTAAAAGAGCCTCCACACTATTTTCCATAAAGTCTACACCAGTTTTTAGTCATCTTTATCCATATTATTGCCACCAAAAGTTATAAATTACATTTTTGTGTAAGATGAAATCTTACAATATTTTAATATCTATTTCATTGATTGTTAAGGAGACTGAATATCTTCATAATTTTCCCAGCTGTTTTTATTTCATCTTTACTGAACTCTCAGTTTATTTCCAAGTACTTTAAATTGGGTTGCTTGTTTCATGTACAGTTAAGTCAACCTCTATTAGTAGGGCATTCTGACCTCTATTTCCTTTTATCTCACTTATCTGGTTTGGATCAGGTGAGAATTTTTGAGATAGAGTGTCCAGAGGCCACTCAGTTTTGATGTGTGGATGGGTTGTCTAGAGTATTTGTAGCTCAAGTGCAGCTTAGTTCAGCCTCTAAAGAAACGAATACGTGGAAACCAGCCAGGAGAGTGATAAAGGCCCAGAGCAGGACAGACTCTCCCTTCCAGTTTGGTCAGGTGCACCCTGCACCAGCCCAGGGCTCTGGCGCAGGCTCTGCGCACTCCCCCCGAGGCGCCTTCGGGACTCCCCAGGCTATCTTGGAACCACAGGTGAGCAGCTGAACGCAGCATCTATTCCAGCCCAATCCTGTGCGACCTGAGGCACCAGCCAGGAGAGTGATAAAGGCCCAGAGCAGGACAGACTCTCCCTTCCAGTCCAGTCTGGTGCACCCCACACCAGCTCAGGGCTCAGGCAGAGGTTCTGTGCACTCTCCCCAAGGCCCCTTCGGGACTCCCCAGGCTATCTTGGGACCACAGGTGAGCAGCTGAACAGCAGCATCTGTTCCGGCCCAATCACATGTGACTTGAGACACAATCCGGGAGATTGATAAAGTGCCAGGGCAGGACAGAAGCTCCCTTCTGCTCTGTACCAACGCCAGGTCTCCTTGGGCAGAGATGGCAGGAGGTAAGCGTAAGAACAGAAGCAACAGAATCCAAGGGTACTTGGCATCACCAGATCCAAACTCACCCACCACATCAAGTCCTAGATAAAACAGCACAACAGAAAAACAGGACATGGATATAAAGTCACTCGTCATGATGATGATGGAGGACTATAAGAAGGAAATGCAGGAAAACACAGATAAACAACTGGAAGCATTTAAAGAGGAAAAACTTAGAGAGTTAAGGGGAAACAATACCAAACAGGTGATGGAATTCAACAAAGCCATCCAGGACCTAAAAATGGAAGTAGAAACAATTAAGAAAAACTAAAAAAAAAGATAACCCTGGAGATAGAAACCATAGGAAAAAAATCAGGAACCATAAATATGAGCATCAGCAACAAAATACAAGAGATACAAGAGAGAATCTCAGGCACAGAAGATTCTATAGGGAGCATAGACATGACAATCAAAGAAAATGCTGAATGCAAAAAGATCCTAACACAAATATCCAGGAAATTCAGGACACAATGAGAAGACCAAACCTAAGGATAATGGAGTAGATGAGAAGGAAGACTATCAAACTAAAGGGCCAGCAAGTATCTTCAACAAAATAATAGAAGAAAACTTTCTATACCTAAAGAATGAGATGCCCATAAACATACAAGAAGCCTACAGAACACCAAATAGGCTGTACCAGAAAAGAAATTCCTCCCGTCACATAATAATCAGAACAACAAATGCACTAAATAAAGAGAGAATATTAAAGGCAGCAAGGGAAAAAGGTCAAGTAACATATAAGGGCAGGCCTATTAGAATTACTTCAGACTTCTCACCAAGGACTATGAAAGCCAGAAGATCATGGACAGAGATTATACAGACACTAAGAGAACACAAATGACAGCCCAGGCTACTGTACCCAGCAAAACTCTCATTTACCATAGACGGAGAAACCAAAGTATTCCATGACAAATTCAAATTCACACAATATCTTTCCACGAATCCAGCCCTTCAAAGGATAATAACAGAAAAACACCAATACAAGGATGGAAATTATGCCCTATAAAAAGCAAGAAAGTAATCCTTCAAAAAACCTAAAAGAAGACAGCCACAAGAACAGAATCCCAACTCTAAAAACAAAAATGACAGGAAACAACAATTACTGTTCGTTAATATCTCTTAATATCAATGGACTCAATTTCCCGATAAAAAGACATAGAATATCAGACTGGCTGCACAAACAGGACCCAACATTTTGCTGCTTACAAGAAACACACCTCAAGAAAAAAGACAGACTCAGAGTGAAAGGTTGGAAAACTATTTTGCACGCAAACACTCTGGAGAAAAAAGCTGGGGTAGCCATTCTAATATCGAATAAAACAGACCTTCAACCCCAAATTATCAAAAAAGACAAAGAGGGGCACTTCATACACATCAAAGGCAAAATCTTCCAAGAGGAACTCTCAATCCTGAATATCTATGCTCCAAATGCAAGGGCAGCCGCTTTCATTAAAGAAACTTTAGTAAAGCTCAAAACACACATTGCATCTCACACAATAATAGTGGGAGACTTCAACACCCCACTCTCATCAATGGACAGATCCTGGAAACAGAAACTAAACAGAGACTCA
>LR753600.1:0-30399 GCA_902729485.2 Mus minutoides | reverse complement strand
AAAGAACTATCCAAAGAATCAATCAAACCAGGAGCTGGTTCTTTGAAAAAGTCAACAAGATAGACAAACCCTTGGCCAGACTCACTAGAGGGCACAGGGATAGCATCCGAATCAACAAAATCAGAAATGAAAAGGGAGACATAACAACAGATCCTGAGGAAATTCAAAACACCATCAGATCCTTCTACAAAAGGTTATACTCTAAAAAATTGGAAAATCTAGAGGAAATGGATAACTTTCTAGACAGATACCAAGTTCCAAAGTTAAACCAGGATCAGATTAATGAACTAAACAGCCCTATATCTCCTAAAGAAATAGAAGCAGTCATTAATAGTCTCCCAACCAAAAAAGCCCAGGACCAGATGGGTTTAGTGCAGAGTTCTATCAGACCTTCAAAGAAGGCCTAGTTCCAGTTCTTCTCAAACTATTCAACAAAATAGAATCTGAAGATACATTACCCAATTCATTCTATGAAGCCACAATTACTCTGATACCTAAACCACATAAAGACACAACAAAGATAGAGAACTTCAGACCAATTTCCCTAATGAATATCGATGCAAAAATACTCAACAAAATTCTCGCCAACCGAATCCAAGGACACATCAAAACGATCATCCATCATGACCAAGTAGGCTTCATCCCAGGAATGCAGGGATGGTTTAATATACGGAAATCCATCAACATAATACACTATATAAACAAACTCAAAGATAAAAACCACATGATCATCACCTTAGATGCTGAGAAACCATTTGACAAAATCCAACACCCATTCATGATAAAGGTCTTAGAAAGATTGGGAATTCAAGGCCCATACCTAAACATGATAAAAGCAATCTACAGCAAACCAATGGCCAACATCAAAATAAATGGAGAGAAACTGGAAGCAATCCCACTAAAATCAGGGACCAGACAAGGCTGCCCACTTTCTCCCTACCTATTCAATATAGTACTTGAAGTCCTAGCCAGTGCAATTCAGCAACAAAAGGAGGTCAAGGGGATACAAATTGGAAAGGAAGAAGTCAAATTATCGCTATTTGCAGATGATATGATAGTATATATAAGTGAACCCAAAAACACCACCAGAGAACTCCTAAACCTGATAAACAGCTTCAGTGCAGTAGCTGGATATAGAATTAATTCAAACAAATTAATGGCCTTTTTTTATACAAAGGATAAATGGGCTGAGAAAGAGATCAGGGAAACATGACCGTTCACAATAGTCACTAATAATATAAAATATGTTGGTGTGACTCTTACGAAGAAGTGAAAGATTTGTATGACAAGAACTTCAAATCTGTGAAGAAAGAAATTGAGGAAGATCTCAGAAGATGGAAGGATCTCCCATGCTCATGGATCTGTAGAATCAATATAGTAAAAATGGCTATCTTGCCTAAAGCTATCTACAGATTCAATGCAATCCCCATCAAAATTCCAACTCAATTCTTCAAGGATCTAGAAAAGACAATTAGCAAGTTCATCTAAAATAACAAAAAACCTAGACTAGCAAAAACTCTTCTCAACAATAAAAGAACCTCTGGTGGAATCACCATGCCTGACCTCAAGCTGTACTACAGAGCAATCATTATAAAAACTGCATGGTACTGGTACAGCAACAGACAGGTAGATCAATGGAATAGGATGGAAAACCCAGAAAAGAATCCACACACTTATGGTCACCTGATCTTTGACAAGGGACCTAAAACTATCCAGTGTAAAAAAGACAGCATTTTCAATAAATGGTGCTGGCACAACTGGAGGTTATCATGTAGAAGACTGGGAATTGATCCATTCTTATCTCCTTGTACTAAGGTCAAGTCTAAGTGGTTGAAGGACCTCCACATAAAACCAGAGACACTGAAACTTATAGAGGAGAAAGTGGGGGAACGCCTCGAAGATATGGGCACTGGGGAAAAATTCCTGAATAGGACAGCAAAGGCTTGTGCTGTAAGATTAAGAATTGACAAATGGGACTTCATAAAGTTGCAAAGCTTCTGTAAGGCAAAAGATACTGTCAACAAGACAAAAGGGCCACCAACCGATTGGGAAAGGATCTTTACCAATCCTAAATCTGATAGGGGACTTATATCCAATATATATAAAGAACTCAAGAAGGTGGACACCAGAAAATCAAATATCCCCATTAAAAAGTGGGGCACAGAGTTAAACAAAGGATTCTCAACTGAGGAATTCTGAATGGCTGAGAAGCACCTGAAAAAAATGTTCAACATTCTTAATCATCAGGGAAATGCAAATCAAAACAACCCTGAGATTCCACCTCACACCAGTAAGAATGGCTAAGATCAAAAAATCAGGTGACAGCAGATGCCGGCATGGATGTGGAGAAAGGGGAACACTCCTCCACTGTTGGTGGGATTGTAAGCTTTTTCAACCACTCTGAAATCAGTCTGGCGGTTCCTCAGAAAATTGGACATAGTACTACCGGAAGATCCTGCAATACCTCTACTGGGCATATATCCAGAAGAGGTTCCATCTNCCAAATTCATACCTGAATTCAAGCTGTATTACGGAGCTGTAGTTAAAAAAATTCACATGTTACTGGCCTAAAATCAGACATGTTGAACAAAAAAATTGAATGAAAGACCCATATGTAATTCAACAAACCTGTGGACTCTTTATTTTATTTTATTTTTTGATAAAAGATTCAGAAAAATAACATGGGAAAGAAGAAACCATCTTCAAAAATGGTGGTGATCTAACTTGAAGTCATTCTACAAAAGAATGGAAATAGACCCATTTCTATCACCTTGCAAAAACCACAAGTTGAAGAGGATCAAAGGCCTCAACTTAAAATCAGATATACTGAACCCGATAGAAGAGAAAGTGTTTATTAGTCTTGAACTCATTGGCACAGGAAACAGCTTCCTGACAGAACAATATAGTGCAGTCAAGAAAGATCAACAATTAATGAACAACACCTTGTGAAACTGAAAAGCCTTGTAAGGCAAAAGTCAACATCAGTAGTATAAAATACCTACCTACAAAATGGGAAAATGTTTTCACCAGATCCACATCTGAAAGAGGGCTAATGTTCAAAATACATAAAAGTCTCAGACCAGTTGAGTCCCCTTGGGGTACAGCTAGCAGAGGTGAGTTACATGTGGTCCCCTGACCTCAGTCCTCTGGCTCATGGCTCTCTCTGATGCCCTAAGGAGCCTTGTGGGTGTGCCAGAAGAGTTCTGTCTCCCCAGTGAGGAGGACCCTTGTACAACCAGTTTAGACCTCTGTACCACCATTCTCATTCCAGTTGGGTTAAAGTGGAGTACATACAACAGAGGGGAGTTGTATATGATACTCTGAGCTCTATCATCTGAATCACAGATCTCTCTGTCCTTCCGATGAGCCTTATGTGATCCCAAGAAGATTCTTCTGCCCTAAGGTTGCCTGTGAGGCCCCCGGGAACATCTGGATAAGATTTTTCACTCATCATTCCCCATCCAGTCTGGTCTACTTGGGGCAATCAGTAAAGATGAATTGCATGCTGTCACCTGACCTCCATTTTCATTGACATGGATCATTATATCCTCCCAAGGAACCATTTGTGGCCCCAAGAACATGTTGCTAAGACATATCCCCAAACAATCTTCTGTGTGCTGGGTATACTTGAGGCAGGGCCAGCAGAGATGAACAGAATTCTGTTCCCAGAGATCCATTTTTAGACTCTTCCTGCTTTGCAGAAAAGGCCCACTTGCATCCAGAACACAAATCAACAACAGGGACATGCAGGTGGGTAAAGGACAGTGGAAGAATGCAATCATCAAGAACCAGAACAATGTGGCACCACCAGAGCCCAGCAAGATTTCTAGAGAAAGCCCTGGGTATTCTAATATACCTGAAGCACAAGACAATAGAAGTCTTTAAAGAGGAAATAAATAAACCCCACTATGAAATACAGGAAAATATACTCAAACAGGTGAATGAATTGAATAAAACTGTCAATGATCAGAAAATGAAAACAGACTGAGGCAATCCTGTAGATGCAAAATGTAGGAAAGAGAACAGGAATTATGGATGCAAGCATTGCCAACAGAATCGAGACATTAGAGTGAATTTCAGGTATAGAAGATACATTTAAAGAAACAGATACATTAGTTGAAGAAAATCCTAAATCTAAAGTTCATGACACAAAACATCCAAGAAATCTGGGATACTATGTAAAGAGCATACTGAAGAATATTAAGAATAAAATATGGAGACAATTCCCAGTTGTAAGGCTCAGAAAATATTTTCAACAAAATTATAGAAGAAAAATTCTCTACCTAAAGAAAGAGTTGTGTATATATACATACAAGAAACAGTACACCAAATAGAGTAGATCAGAAAAAAAATCCTTCCACATCACAAAGTAATCAAAACACTAAATGTAGAGGAAAAAAGAAAGAATTAAAAAAAACTTCAAGGAAAAAGGGACAAGTAACATACAAAGAATTACACCTACCAGACTTATACCTGCCTTCTCAACAGTGATTCTAAAAGACAGAAGGGCCTGGGTAGATGACTTGCAGTCACAAAGAGACTACAGATATAACCTAGTCTACTAAACCTAGAATTATATTTCACAATCAGGCTTAACAACTAAAAAGATAATCTAAAATATAGGATTGAATGAAAGTGAAACTGAAGCAATCATGCTACTAGTAACTAAGCATTTACATTAACTATTCCTTTATCTAAAACATGCTTTTCAATCACTATTTTCATTAATAAACCATCTTAGCACCCCAGTAAATGATTGGATGGGGGGAAAACCTTTACATTTGAGGATTTAAAGAAGTGATTAAGGTGTGTAAATACAAGTTATAAAGGTCTGAAGAGGTAGTTTCAAGTATGTAAAATGAGATTTAATGATTTTAAAAGTTCAAGTGGTTAAAGATTAATCAGATGAGTTCTATTATAGTATTTAGTTCACCCCATTAAATTACTTGAAACTATTACTATAGTCAAAGACACAAAGCTTTAATTTTTAGTTGCCCTTTGTTGTGCTTTAAAAATATCTTTCATTGAAATAATTTATTATGCTGAGAACAAACTCTGTCATATATACATGTCTATATATAAATAGACAGGGGCCTGAATGTTCATGTGTTCAATCTAAAACATCCTTTTGGTACCCAAAGTTTTGTTATACCTCTAAAACATAAAACGTTTTACAGACACCTGTTTCCTACTTTTTCTACAATGAGTATTTCAGGAGAGATTGCATACAGTGGTCAGGCCAATATATTTAAAACTTTTATCTTCTTTTGTTAACTTAAAAAAACTAATACAAGCTTCAAAGAATCAAGATTTGCTTCATACATTACAAGTCAAAGAGTCTCAGGTGAGTTCTCTTGTGAATGAACAGTCCAACCTTTCTCACCTACAGCCTATCCCTGAGGATGGACTCTGTTGTCCTCCTAGTCTCAGAAATCCTGCCACATCTTGCTATAGTAAGCTACTGAACTATAGGTTTTCAATTCTGTGAAAATATTCTTAAGAATACTGTACTTGCAAAATAAATCAGACATCTCCGGATATTTCTCTTCACATACTCCATAACACCACAACTCTCAGGACCATAGACCTGAAGATTATTTTCTGCTAACAGTGAAATACATAGATTGAGCATCCAAAAAGATATTTCTAAGTAAAGGACCATTCTAGCCTATAATTGATGTTCAAATGAACAAATGTAAAAGTATAATCACTACAGAAAAGCAAGACCACTATACTACTCCACAATGCCATAATTAAAAATAAATGAACTAAGTTAAATTAAATATGTAAAGTACTAGTTAAATAATTCAAAAACTAGAAAGATGAATGACATAAGAAAGATAGAAACAAGCAAGTGAGTTCAAATGGAACACAACGCAACCCTACACAGGAGAGCTTGGACAAAGGATGGAAAAAAGAGCAGTATAAATGAAAGATTCTGTACTCCACCAGATTCTGAGGGAGGGCAAGGGCAGATAGGAATACTAGAATTAAAAACACAAAACTTTGGGCTGGAGAGATTGCTCGGTGGGTAAGAGCACTGAGTGCTCTTTTGAAGGTCCTGAGTTCAAATCCCAGCAACCACATGGTGGCCATGGTAGCTTATACCACCAGTAATAGGATGCGATGCCCTCTTCTGGTGAGTCTGAAACTGTTTGCTTATAAAACACACACACACACACACACACACACACACACACACACACACACACACACACAAAACGTCCAATAAATCTTATTAAACAGTGTCCCCAGCAGATCTGATTAACTAGGCAGTAGAATACCAGTCATTAAGGATCTGACTTTTCCAAACCCTGCCTTAAAATGACAATGGAAAAATAAATAAGTCATAACTATGACTACAGTGCCCAAACTCTGAGATACTTTAAAGAGACCAAAGAAACATGTGTGGCAAAAGAGGCTAAGATATGTAGGAAAGCCATGGGGATATTCAACTTCATTTTAGCAGCAACCCTTTTACTGTGTAGAAAGAAGGAAACATTCAAACATAAGATGTTTAGATGCCCAAATTGACATGAGGAGAGAAGGAACCTCTCCTTGACAGATTGAGTCTATGTCCTATCAATCAATCTATCTATCTATCTATCTATCTATCTATCTATCTATCTATCTATCTATCTATCTATCTATTGTATTTATATATATTTATGCCTGGCATTGAATCACAGCATGACGATGACAGAAAAGTTGCTGGTTTCCTTCTTTGATCTCTACATGATATAAATATAAAGAATGAAAAAGTAAATTCCTATAGATGCACAATGAGCAAGTTTGACATTTGGTCCCTCATTTCTGTGTATATGTTTTTGTATTGACAAAGGAATTACATGTGAATCTCTCAGTATGTACAGCCTTATAGACAGAACACCCTTAGCACACTCACACAGGTACTTACAGAGTGATTGCGAATAGTAAATCTGGATTCATCCAAATAAATTCCTGGAAAACTTTGAGGTCTTCTATTGTGATGAAAAGGGGAATAAATGCACCTAGGATTATGTCTGCCTTCATGTAGGTGCTGGGATTCCAGAAATTAAAACAGATCTTGTGAGACATCTCCACTGATGTAAACAAAGATTGCAGGAGCAGGAAGAGACAATTCAAAGAAAAGTACATATGAGAGTCTTTACCATACAGAGACAATGCACTGTACCTAGGCTGAGCCAAGGAGATTATTGTCTTAGGTCATGGAACAGGCTCAGACTACAATGTCAGAGAAGACTTTGTATGCTACAGCTACTTCCTACCGTTGTTTCAGGCTTTCAGTCTGTAGACAGCCTGAGGTTCTCATGACAGACAAGGACACAGGCAGAAGCAAAGTTCAGACAACTGAGAGTAAGTCACAGTGCCGAGATTATCCCGTAAATGTTACCAAAGTGGCCCTGAGCATGCTGTGTTTTGTGATTTAATTTACTCAATTCATGTGCTCTGGGGATTCCATAACCCTGGGGTTCAGCACCTGTATCCTCTATGCTGGTGAAAAACATGTTTGGTCCTTCTTCCCGCACCTTTATGATTTCTTAATGGTCCACAGTGATTTTGGAGAGTACCATTGCCTTAGGGCATTTTAGGGCATAACAAGTCAGCTTATTTGTTTTGAAAGACAGTTCAAACAGGTGATTTTTAAAAGCCCCACGTGGACCCTTCAAGGCTTGCAGTTTCAACAGTTCATACAATGCTTTCCTAAGAGGTTAAAGTTGTTATGTCAGTTTCTAGTGTCTGCCATTCAGAAGTTCACTAATCTTGTATCTATCTCAACTCCCTAGTCTCTTCTTTTCCCCTTGTAACAGTAATTATAAAGATGTAAAAATGAGTAAGGATATACCAGACCAGTAAACATGATCAGTTAGTTTCCCACTCATCCATTTATAGAGTTAAGGTCCATTTGCTTTAAAGTCATAATCTGGAATCTGCTATTAGTTCATCCTGGTCCAGCCAGTCCCCTATTACATTTTGTAATAAATCACAAATAAATAAAATAATACTTCATTTTTATCTTTCTTCATTTTTCTTATACTGCCACTTATTAGAAGTGCTCTTGATTTAATTTTATGGTATATTATATATTACAGATAATTATACTATAGTTTAGCATACATCAAGTATTTATGTTAATTTACATTTCAAATGCTATCCTTAAAGTTCCCTCAGCCGTTAAAGGCTAGGCTCACAACCAAAAATATTAATAGCTCTTTTGCATATAGCCTGAAGTTTCTTTTTTCTTCTTTTTAAATATATTTTATTTCTTTGAGAATTTCATAATGCATATAATATAATTTGAATACAATCTTCCATTTTGTGTCCTTCCAAATCCTGTAAATTTCACTCACTAACTCCATAGTTCCTCCTACATCTCAGATGAACTTGACTGCCAAGAACTCAGACACACCCAGAATCTCAGGTTCACAGGAGCCCACAATCAAAGGATCACAGTGAAAGCTGGACTCTGAGGAGTCCAGAATCAACCGGGATTATAAGAAGGACAGGCTGAAATCAGATATATTGAGGACAGCAAGCTCTTGAGATAATCAGATGGCAGCAGGCAAGCATAAGAACAAAAGCAACAGAAACCAAGGTTACTTGGCATCATCAGAAACAAACTCTCCCAACATGGCAAGTCCTGGACACACCATCATACCAGAAAAGCAAGATATGGATCTAAAGTCACTTCTCATGATGATGATGATGGAGGACATTAAGAAGGAAATACAGGAAAATACAGGTAAGCAACTAGAAGCATTCAAAGAGGAAACACAAAAATCCCTTAGAGAATTGCAGGAAAACAATACCAAACAGGTGATGGAATTGAACAAAACCATCCAGGATCTAAAAATGGAAATAGAAACAATAAAGAAAACCCAAAAGGAGATAACTCTGGAGGTAGAAACTGTAGGAAAGAAATCAGGAACCATTGATACAAGAGCATGAGCAACAGAATACAAGAGATAGAAGAGAGAATCTCAGGTGAGGAAGATTCTATAGGGATCATGGACACAGCAATCAAAGAAAACACAAACTACAAAAAGATCCTAACTCAAAATATCCAGGAAATCCAGGACACAATGAGAAGACCAAACCTACAAATAATAGGAGTTGATGAGAATGAAGATTTTCAACTTAAAGGGCCAGCAAATATCTTCAACAAAATTATAGAAGAAAACTTCCCATACCTAAAGAAAGAGATTCCCATAAACATACAAGAAGCCTACTGAACTCCAAATAGACTGGACCAGAAAAGAAATTCCTCCTGACACATAATAATCAGAACAGATAATGCACTAAATAAACACAGAATATTGAAAGCAGTAAGGGAAAAAGGTCAAGTAACATACAAAGGCAGGCCTATTAGAATTACTCCAGACTTCTCACCAGAGACAATGAAAGCCAGAAGATCCTGGACAGATGTTATACAGACACTAAGAGAACACAAATGACAGCCTAGGTTACTATACCTAGCAAAACTGTCAATTACCATAGATGGAGAAACCAAAGTATTCCATGACAAAATCAGATTCACACAATATCTTTCCATGAATCCAGCCCTTCAAAGGATAACAATGGAAAAACACCAATACAAGGACAGAAACTACACCCTAGAAAAAGAAAGAAAGTAATTCTTCAACAAACCTAAAAGAAGACAGCCACAAGAACAGAATCCCAACTCTAACAACAAAATGACAGGAAGCAACAATTAGCTTTCCTTAATATCTCTTAATATCAATGGGTACAATTCCCCAATTAAAAGACATAGAATAACAGACTGGCTATGCAAACAGGACCCAAAGTTTTGCTGCTTACACGAAACACACCTCAGGAAAAAAGACAGACACTACCTCAGAGTGAAAGGCTGGAAAACAATTTTCAAAGCAAATGGTGTGAAGAAACCAGCTGGAGTAGGTATTATAATATCGAATAAGGTTTACTTTCAACCCAAAGTTATAAAAAAAGACAAGGAGGGGCACTTAATACTCATCAAAGGTAAAATCCTCCAAGAGGAACTCTCAATTCTGAATATCTATGCTCCAAATGCAAGGGCAGCCACATTCATTAAAGAAACTTTAGTAAAGTACAAAGCACACATTGCACCTCACACAATAATAGTGGGAGACTTCAACACCCCACTCTCACTAATAGACAGATCCTGGAAACATAAACTAAACAGATACACAGTGAAACTAACAGAAGCTATGAAACAAATGGATTTAATAGATATCTACAGAACACTTTATCCTAAAACAAAAGGATATACCTTCTCAGAACCGCACGGTTCCTTCTCCAAAATTGACCATATAATTGGCCACAAAACAGGCCTCAACAGATACAAAAATATCAAAATTGTCCCATGCATCCCATTAGATCACCATGGACAAAGGCTGATCTTCAATAACACCATAAATAACAGAACGCCAACATTCACATAGAAACTGAACAACACTCTACTCAATGATACCCTGGTCAAGGAAAACATAAAGAAAGAAATCAAAGTCTTTTTAGAGTTTAATGAAAATGAAGCCACAACATACCCAAACTTATGGGACACAATGAAAGCATTCCTAAGGAGAAAACTCATAGCTCTGAGTGCTTCCACAAAGAAACTGGATAGAGCATACACTAGCAGCTTGACAGAACACCTAAATGCTCTAGAACAAAAGGAAGCAAATTTACCCAAGAGGGGTAGACAGCAGGAAATAATCAAACTCAGGGCTTAAATCACCGAAGTGGAAAGAGAAAGAACTATTCAAATAATCAACCAAACCAGCAGCTGGTTCTTTGAGAAAGTCAACAAGATAGATAAATCCTTAGCCAGACACACTAGAGGGCACAGGGACAGCATCATAATTAACAAAATCAGAAATGAAAAGGGAGACATAACAACAAATCCTGAGGAAATCCAAAACACCATCAGGTCCTTCTATAAAAGGCTATATTCAACAAACCTGCAAAACCCGGATGAAATGGGCAAATTTCCAGACAGATACCAAGTATCAAAGTTAAATCAGGATCAGATTAATGACCTAAACACTGCTATATCCCCTAAAGAAATAGAAGCAGTCCTTAATAGTCTCCCAACCAAAAAAAAGCCCAGGACCAGATGGGTTTAGTCCAGTGTTCTATCAGACCTTCAAAGAAGACCTAATTCCACTTTTTCTCAAACTATTCAACAAAATAGAACTGAAGGTACTCTTCACAATTCATTCTATGAAGCCGCAATTACTCTGATACGTAAACCACATAAAGACACAACAAAGATAGAGAACTTCAGACCAAATTCCCTTATGAATATCAATCCAAAAATACTCAATAAAATTCTTGCTAACTGAATCCAAGAACACATCAAAATGATCATCCATCATGACCAAGTAGGCTTCATCCCAGGAATTCAGGGGTGGTTTAATATTTGAAAATACATCAACGTAATCTACTATATAAATAAACAAAAAGACAAAAACTACATGATTATATCGTTAGATGCTGAGAAAGCATTTGACAAAATCCAACACCCATTCATGATAAAAGTCTTGGAAAGATCAGGAATTCAAGGCCCATACCTAAACATAATAAAAGCAATATACAGCAAACCAGTAGCTAACATCAAAGTCAATGGAGAGAAACTGAACGCAATCTCACTAAAGTCAGGGACTAGACAAGGCTGCCCACTTTCTCCCTACCTATTCCATATAGTACTTGAAGTCCTAGCCAGAGCAATTTGACAACAAAAGAAGGTCAAGTGAATACAAATTGGAAAGGAAGAAGTTAAAATATCACTATTTGCAGATGATATGATAGTATATATAAAAGTGACCCTAAAAATTCCACCAGAGAACTCCTAAACCTGATAAACAGCTTTGGTGAAGTAGCTGGATATAGAATCAACTCAAACAAATCAATGGCCTTTCTCTATACAAAGGATAAATGGGCTGAGAAAGAAATTAGGGAAACAACACAATAGTCACAAAGTCACAAAGAATATAAAAAATCTTGGTGTGACTCTAAGTGAAACACCTGTATGATAAGAACTTCAAGTTTCTGCATATAGTAATACAAGAAGATCTCAAAAGTTCGAAAGGTCTCCCATGCTCATGAATTGGCAGTATCAATATAGTAAAAATGGCTATCTTACCTAAAGCAATCTACAGATTCAACGCAATCCCCATCAAAATTCCAACTCATTTCTTCACTGAGTTAGAAAGGGCAATTTGCAAATTCATCTGGAATAATAAAAAACCTAGGATAGCAAAAACTATTCTCAACAATAAAAGAACCTCTGGTGGAATGACCATGCCTGACCTCAAGCTGTACTACAGAGCAATTGTAATAAAAACTGCATGGTACTAGTACAGTGACAGACAGGGAGATCAATGGAATAGGATTGAACATCCAGAAATGAACCCACACACCTATGGTCACCTTGTCTTTGACAAGGGAGCTAAAACCATCCAGTGGAAAAAAGAAAGCATTTTCAACAAATGGTGCTGGCACAAATGGTGTTTATCATGTAGAAGAATGGGGATTGATCCATTCTTACCTCCTTGTACTAAGGTCAAGTCTAAGTGGTTCAAGTAACTCCACATAAAACCAGAGACACTGAAACTTATAGAGGAGAAAGTGGAGAAAAACCCTTAAAGATATGGGCACTGGGGAAAAATTCCTGAATAGAACAGCAATGGCTTGTGCTGTAAGATCAAGAATGGTCAAAGGGGACCTCATAAACTTGCAAAGCTTCTTTAAGGCAAAAGATACTGTCAATAAGACAAAAGGGCCACCAACAGATTGGGAAAGGATTTTTACCAATCCTAAATCAGATAAGGGACTAACATCAAATATATATAAAGAACTCAGAAGGTGTACTCCAGAAAATCAAATAACCCTATTTAAAAATGGGGCACAGAGCTAACCAAAGAATTCGCAACTGAGGAATACCAACTGGCTGAGAAGTATCTGAAAAAATGTTCAACATCCTTAATCATCAGGAAAATGCAAATCTAAACAACCCTGAGATTCCACCTTACACCAGTCAGAATGGCTAAGATCAAAAATTCCGGTGGCAGCAGATGCTGGCAAGGATGTGGAGAAAGAGGAACACTCCTCCATTGTTGGTGGGATTGCAAGCTTGCACAACCACTCTGGAAATCAGTTTGGCAGTTCCTCAGAAAATTGGACATAGTACTATTGGAGGATCTTGCAATACCTCTCCTGGGCATATACCCAGAAGATGTTCCAACTGGTAATAAGGACACATGCTCCACTATGCTCATAACTGCCTTGTTTATATTAGCCAGAAACTGTAAAGAATCCAGATGTCCCTCAACAGAGGAATGGATAAAGAAAATATGGTACATTTACACAATGGAGTACTACTCAGCTATTAAAAACGATGAATTAATGAAATTCCTAGGCAAATAAATGAATCTCAGGGTATCATCCTGAGTGAGGTAACCCAATCACAAATGAACTCACATAACTTTTACTCACTGAAAAGTGGATTTTAGCCCAGAATCTTAGAATACCCAAGATACAATTTGAAAATCACATGCAGCTCATGAAGAATGAAGCCCAAATTGTGGACACTTTGCCCCTTCTCAGAATTAGGAACAAAAAAATACATGGAAGGAGTTTCAGAGATCAAGTGTGGAGCTGAGACCAAAGGATGGACCAACCAGTGACTGCTGCAGCCAGGGATCCATCCCAAAATCAGCCCCCAAACGCAGACACTATTGCATACGCCAGCAAGATTTTGCTGAAAGGGCCTTGATATAGCTGTTTCGTGTGAGGCTATGCCAGTGCCTGGCAAACACAGAAGTGGATGCTCACAGTCAGCTATTGGATGGAACACAGGGTTTCAGTGGAGGAACTAGAAAATGTACCCAAGGAGCTGAAGGGTCTCTAACCCTATAGGTGGAACAACAACATGAGCTAACCAGTACCCCCAGAGATCGTGTCTCTAGCTGCATATGTAGCAGAAGATGGCCTAGTTGGCCATCATTGGGAAGAGAGGTCCCTTGGTCATGCAAACTTCATATGCCCCAGTACAGGGGAACTCCAGGGCCAAGATCTGGGAGTGGGTGGGTAGGGGATTAGGGCTGGCGGGGGGGGGGGTTATAGGAAACTTTCGGGATAGCATTTGAAATGTAAATAAAAAAATATCTAAAAATATCTAATAAAAAATTGGAAAAAATTTACTTCAGTTGAGTGACTGCTTATGATTCAGTCATTAATGGGGTTATATAGTGTTTGCTTCCTGTGCCTAGCTCACATTACTGATGATAATTTCTATACTCATATACATAGATGCATAGTGTATGTAATAATGATTATTGAACCACTCCTTGGAATTGAAGGAGCTGAAGGACACCTGTATGGAAGGGGTTTTGTGGGAAGGAAGGAGAATGCAAAATAATAAGATTATATTACAATATCAAAAACAAAAGAAAAATTTTCCTCTGAGTAAAATATGGTATAATATCATATCTTGTGTCTACAAGTGCAGAAGTGTCTAGTCAGTTCTAATTGTGTTCACTCTAAACTTTGTTTTCACAAATGTGAGGTTTTATATATATGGTAAACAAGCTCATACCATCTGTAGTTTTCACAGGTACATTTGTGAAATTACTCAACAATGGTGTATACAGTGTAGTCTCTATTTAAGTCAACTGAGGACTTTTTTTTTTTTACTATTTTCCCTATGTAATGTGCAGTATTAAATTTCTTCTAAACTTATTTCTTGGTTCACAATTTCATCACATTTTCTTCCATCTATTCACCACCACGTGATATCTATCTTTGATGGTAAAGAGTGTTTAAGAAACACAGTAGCAGGATAGATCTTGTTTTCTTATCCATCCTGTTAGTCTGTTTCTTTTTATTGGGGGAATTAATAATATTGGCAGCTTTTAATGAGCAATTTTACTGTTTTCTGTTATTTTGCTGTTACTGTATGGGTTTTCACCATCTTTTGGTTTATTGTACCAGATGTGATCCTACAACTAACCCAAAGTGGTCCAACACTAACCCAAAAGCTATATCCAACTGATAACAACTTACAAATCAAATGTTTGTTCAGCCTCCCATTGGGAATCTCTGGGAAGATCAATGGCAAATGGGAGTTGTAGGTAAGCTCTACAGTAATAGCTATGCCAAAGATCCCATAGCAAACCTACATATCTACTGCCAGCTTGTCTCTGGCTCTGAGTTGTATTTACCTACTTTAATATTCTTCAACAGGAAGATCAAACACAAAAGGGGATCCAAGCCTCCTTCTCCTGGCTACAATACATCCACCATACAACTGATCTTCCCTCAATGACCCACCCTAACTCCTCTGTGCTTTTTTTCTGCACTTCCCTCTCCTGGCCACTCATGACAGCTGTTCCCATGAACATCTTGCTTCCCATGAACCTGTGGCCCTTTATCCAAAAGGCAAGCTATAAAGAATTCCTTTTTTAAGTCTATTCTTCCCCTTATGTCCTGTAGGGTCCTCTTCAAGGTCTCATTCTATATGTTCTGTAACAACACTGTCACCAAGGTCTTCTTCTCTGGTGCAAGCATATTCCCAGTTCCTGCATTAAACCCCCTTTTCAAGGTTTCTGCCACCCTGTAATGATTGTTCCTCAGATTGGTCTCTATAAGCCCTAAGAACTCACTTTTTAGCTGAGAGAGGAGTGCTCACTGATCTGGGTCTCACCATCTTTCTGGGCACCATGAGAGCCACTGGAGTGGCCCTTGTCTAAACACATCTGGCTGGCAACTTCCTGGATATGTTTGTTCCAGGATATTTGATCACGCTGTGGGGTTTTGTACTGGAAAAACCTGTTTCTACTTTTGGTATGGCACAAACCTAGCATATATCAATATTCCAAGAGCTTTCTGTTTATTGTAAACAAGATTTGAATAAAGTCAACCATAGGTCAAGAGATCCAGCAAACCATTCTACAGAGGGTGAATATAGGAAGACATCATAGAGATTGAGAGGGAGTCAAGTGGATGGATACAGAGATGCATAGGAAGTAGAACAGAGTGGCATTCAACTGGAGGTATGTTTTCCTGTATTTCCTTTAGGCATGTATTCCTTTCTTTTTTAAAGGCCTCTTTATATACATGAGATTGGATTTTAGACCATTATGCTTCAGCTGGTTTAGAATCTCCAGGGCTTGCTGTAGTAGGATAGCCCTGTTCTGGTACTGCCATGTTGTCCTGTTTGTTGTTTATTGTGCTCTTGGGCTAGCCTCGACCCATCTGGGTTTTTTGTTGTTGTTGTTATTTTGTGATTTATGAGTTTAGCTTTGTTGGAAGGTTGCTTTTTTGAATGTCTTTTCCTTTGATTTCTGATCTTTTTCTCTACTAGCCTGAGTGGCCTCAGGTTTCAGTGACTAGCTGGTCCTCAGATACAGTAGGGTGACCCCTAGGGCTTTTTGTGTCTGATTCATCTGAGGTTTTGGGTGCAAATTTTGCTTCTGGAGTCCCTGGTTCAACCATAGTAGTAGGGCATTTCTGGTGCCAACAAGCTTCCAGGACAGCAGGTGGGGTTGTGGGCTGTAAAATGGAGTCCAGTAATCCAGTAGGTAGGGTTTATTTTAAGGCTTATAGAGGTGTTTTAGGGCAATATGGTAGGGAAGGTTTGGGTCACTGGTACTAGCAGGCCACTTGGAATGCAGGCAAAGATGTAGGTTTGGAATTGGAGAATAAGTAATGTAGTGTGTGTTATTGCTGTTTGGTGTGATTTATGGTGAAGTAGTGATGAGGGGCTTGGAGGAGAAGGGTCCTAGCTTGTGTCCTAGGTTCTCGGGTGTCTTGGGAAAAGCAGCAATAGTTATAGGTTGGGAAATTTTGTGCAGTTTTCTGTTGTTGCTTTCAGGAGAGTTTGCTGGTAGAGGCTTTGAACCTTCTTTTTTTAAGTAAATGGATTTCCTGTATTTTTTTTTAAAGATATGGTTCCATTAATATTGAGTTATTACTAAAAGATGTGTACTAATTCCTGATATTTTGTTACATTTTGGTGTGAGACCTCTTTTTTAAAAAATCATTAGCCGGGCGTGGTGGCACACGCCTTTAATCCCAGCACTCAGGAGGCAAGAGGCAGGTGGATTTCTGAGTTCGAGGCCAGCCTGGTCTACAAAGTGAGTTCCAGGACAGCCAGGGCTATACAGAGAAACCCTGTCTCGAAAAACAAAAACAAAAACAAAAACAAAAACAAAAACAAAAAATCATTAAAAATTATTCCCATTTTACTTAAATAACTTTGAGGCATTTAATTTTGCTTGAAATAGAAATTATGAGTCAAGAATATGCAACAAAGAAACTGTGGTGTCTTGAAAAGGGAATTAATGGCTCCTTTTGTGTGTCAACTTTACACAGGCCAGAATTATCACAGAGAAAGGAGCTTAAGTTGGGAAATACCTCCATGAGATACAGCTATGAGGCATTTACTTAGTTGGTAATCAAGGCAAGAGGGCCCATCCCTGGGCTGGTAGACTTGGTGTCTATAAGAGAGCAAGCTGAGCAAGCCAGGAGAAGCAAGCCAGTAAGAAAATCCCTCTGTATCCTCTTCATCAGCTCCTGTATCCTGACCTGCTAGAGTTTCAGTCCTGACCTCCTTTGGTGATGAATAGCAATTTGGATGTGTAAGCTGAATAAACCCTTTCCTCCGCAACTTGCTTCTTGGTCATAATGTTTTGTGTAGAAATAGAAACCCTGACTAAGACAGGGATATTCCCCATAGGTACATATATTTCAGTGCTTTGCCACTGGGCACTTCTCGACAGAGATTAGGAGATATGGCCTTGTTGGGGAAAGTCTGCTCCTGGAGGTAGGTAGTCTATGGTTTCAGAAGCC
This sequence comes from Mus minutoides, assembly GCA_902729485.2. Lineage (NCBI taxonomy): Eukaryota > Metazoa > Chordata > Mammalia > Rodentia > Muridae > Mus > Mus minutoides. The sequence continues at coordinate 12,549 of LR753600.1, read as the reverse complement.
CAAGTCTCTCTCTCTCTCTCTCTCTCTCTCTCTCTCTCTCTCTCTCTCTCCTTCACTGACTATGAATTCTGTTTGGATGAACTACAGATATTGTACTTACCAGCTATGAAGCAGTGTGTCCCTGTTTTTTCAATTGCTAATTGAGCTGGTACCAGACTAGCAGGATATATAAATATTTATTCCCTCTTCAACTGCTCAAACAAAGAAAGGTAAGCTCTCCTGGGAAAGGCCACATGATCCACAAAGCCAACTAATTGAGTAAGGAATATGAGTTTTTGCACAATAAAGGTTTGGCCGCTTGGAGTTGGGGTAGAAAGACCTGTAAAAGGTCCAGATATAGACAGACACAGGGGAAGACTGAAAGTAGACAGGACAGCTGGAAAGTGGGAAGTGAGAACCATATGGAGACACAGTGGTGGAGACCTAAGATTAAATTAGAGACTAGGTGAGAGACTCCAGCAGAACAACAGCCTTAAACTGTATGGATGTCACCATGTCTTTATTTTTAAACCTCAGCAGGATGCCTTAAAGATCCTCAATAAGATCTGGATGTAGATATGCTAGCAACTTGCCCAGTCGCATGTCTGCCTGCATTCTACCATACTCTTTGCCATGAGTATGAGTACTTTCTGTGGGAAGTAAAGGGTGTTGGGGAAAAGGGGGAGGGAGGATAGCCCACATCTGGCCAGAGTTTTTCCTATGGTGTGGGCAGGAGGATGTGGGAGGGCTGCCAGATGCTTTCTACTCAGCCCTGGGTGGGCATTTAAGCCACTGACCCCACTCAATGGGGGTTGGACAAGGGGCAGCTCCTGACTGGGGTTACAAGAGAAAGGGCTGAGGGAGAGAGGTTACCAAGAAGACAAGAGTAAGTGCAGAGGACCTTGATGAACAGAGACAGTCCATTGTTTTAGAGCTTTATTACAGAAAGGTGGGGGAAAGAGAAAAGGTGAGAGAGAGAGAGAGAGAGAGGGAGAGGAGAGGAGAGGAGAGGAGAGGAGAGGAGAGGAGAGGAGAGGAGAGGAGAGAGTATGGGGAGTAAGAAGAGTAAGAGCAAGAGAGTGTGGAGGGTCCAAACAGCCCCTCTTACGGTATGCTGTTATCTTTACTGGGTATCTGGAGAGGTGTCTAGCCTGAAGGTGAGAAGCTTGTGACATTGCCTAAGTGATTACTAACCATGCTTTTCTTGTGGGGGCTGAGGGGGGCAGTAACTTTGACAGGAGCCAGGGTTCCAGGAGACCTGAGAGAACTCATTCTGTCTCATGCAGGTGAATTATCACCACTGGGTCCAAGGGTTCAGATCTCAGCACAGCTGGAATCCAGACTGTCTTTGCATAGCCCAATGCCCCACAGTAGTAGTAGTCCAGCCCTAATTATATATTTTCACTTGTCAGAGTTGCCATGGTCATTGTACCACTAAACCACACTAGAACAATGATTAAGACAGAAAAAAAATACACTAAGTTGAATCTTTTATAAGAGATCAGTTGACTATATTTTGTCTTTTAATTTACTGATATAATTCCCATCCAAACTTATCAGCTGTAAATATAAACAAAAATATTTTGCATATAATACTTTTTATTTATTTTTGACATTATAATGTAATTACATTGTTTCCTCCTTTACACATTTTCCCTCCAACAACTCCCACATATCCTTTGAAGTTCACTGTCAAATTCATGGCCTATATTCTCACTAACATTTGTTACATATCTGTGTATATATATATATATATATATATATATATATATATATATATATATACTCTCACACACATATACAGAAGTATAAGCTGCTCTGTCTGTATAATACTACTTGAAATTATGTTTACAGAACTGATCATTTGGTGTTAGTTTATCAATTGGCATGCTCTTGCGTGGGGAATGCTGTTTTTCCCTCTCTCAGTAGGTCTTAGTCATCTGTAGTTCTTTTAGTAGATCTGAGGACTTGTGGGCTTTCCCCACTTTCTATTTTCTTCCTTGTTTAGACCATGTTTAGTCAGTCATACTAGTGAGACTTTACAAACACAACTTATGACATTGCTGGGAGAAACAAAGTCACTATCAACTATTGTTTATCTGGTTCTTAGAGTTTTACCAACCCTCTTTTGCAATGATCCCCAAATCTTGGTTTTAAGAGTTGACTTGTAGATGTGTCCTGAGGACAGGACATATGTCTAAAACTCTTCATTTTAATTGGTTATGGTTTTCTCTAATTATCTGTCTTTTCCAAAAGAATTTTCCTTCATGGGGGTTGAGTACAACACTTAACCATGGGTACTAGGACAAAGATTTAGTGTGTCATTAGGGATTACACTGATTTCAAAAAGTGGTGGTGGTAGTCTCTCCTCCAGTATCCATAACTAGCTTTGGGCAGTAAGCTAGGTTCACATTACTAGTCATGGTTTACCCATTGTTGAGTAGGTCTTAAGTCTAACTAGACAACTGTTGTTTGTCTCCATGGAATGCAGATCACCACTGCAACTTTCGTGTTATTATATCATGCTGATCTTTGGTTTGGTTCATAACTGGACAAGAATGTTGGTGACTTCCTTCCTTTGGAACCTTACACCACACAAAATACGAAAATATAATCTCTTGGATTCTTAAAAATGAAGAACAGAAAGGACAATTTAGTGTATTCTCTCTTTGCTGTACTTTTCTTTATTTTAATGCATTTCAGTTTTTTGGCTTTTTATTCATACTAGATTCTTATCTCACAGAGTGAATACATCCATGCCACAGTTTCTTGTCCCACCACTCCACCCAGCTAACTCCATTTTAGCTGGATCTCCATCTGACCTAATTCCCTCCCCTTGCCTTTCCAGAAAAGAACATTCCTATAAGAGTCTATCTTTCAAACAGGACAGAAGAAGATTCAATGAGAAAAGGCAAAAGCCTTCATATAGAGATACAACTGTACTCATACTTGGAGCTAGAATTATCAGAAGATAGAAAAGAATATTCAAAGTTCATATTTCTTAGTCTGAGTTACTTCACTCAATATGTGTTTTCAATTTTATCCATTTATGTGGAAATTTCATGTTTATAATAAATTAGTAGTATTTCCTTTTTGAATGTAAAATAATTACATCAATTTCTGACTTCTTTTTCCTCCCTCCAAACATTCCTAAACAACTTTCCTGGCTGTTTTTCAAGTTCAACCCTTTTCCTTTAAAATTATTATTCCATACATGTATGTATGCATATATACTCCTAAATATAATTTCTGTCTTTGTAATGTTAATTGTATGTATATTGTTATGGGCAATCCTTTGGTGATGTGATCCTGATAGGTATGCTCTTCCTTTGGGAAGAATATTTTGCTTATGCTCAGTCTTCATTTGTTCTCTGTAGATTTTTCTGTGGCTTGAGGCTCATGGTTTGTTTTTGGACCAATTTGGCAGGTCTATTACATTTCCCTTGTTCAGTTCATGCATATGAAGAAATATATGTAAGTCATGTGTGTAGCTTCTGGCATTATTAGGAGACACAGTCTCAGAGAAAACACAGATTCTCTGCCTTTTGCAATTTTTGCCCCATGTTCTGCATGAGTCTTAATGGTATGAATTGTCTTGTAGCTATAGCAGATGTGCCTGGTTTTCAGAAGTCTGTCTTCATTAGTTGTAGTTATCTTTCATGATCATTGTTATAAAGAAAAGCTCCTTTGGTGAGTGGTGGTCTGTACTTATATGGGTTTAATAACAAATATTTTGGTATATATTAATGTTACTCTTGCTTATTAAAGTAATAGTTGTGAGCTTTCATTTTAACTATATTTGAATATTCAAGGATGAATATAAGTATATAATGTATGTATTTTTAGGTAGATAGTTTATAATTTGATTGTTCATTATTCTTTCAAATAAATTTACTGTCATTACAGCCAATTCAAACTTTGGAACCTATCTACCCTATTTATATTTAGAGTAATCGCCTACCCCTTTTCCTCAGTCAGGTCATGAATAGCCATCTTTTCTACTCCCAAATCACTTCCTCCACCCTGTTTCTTGGTTTGTACATTACTCCGGGGTGAACATTTATATCTGAAATTTTGGAGCTAGATTATTTTCTTGATCTGCATTACCTAAATCAATAACTTTGCTTCTATTTCCATCTATTTAAGTGTTTAACATTTTTCTTCTCCATTTATCAGTTTAAGGACATTTATGCAGTCCCATTTCACACCCATTTTAAATAGAAGAGCATTGAGCAAGACTGAGCAAACGGTCTCTGGAGTGAGATGCTGAGTCCTTTGAGCAGGCCCTTATGGTAGATTTAATTTTACTTCTCTAAGAATTCGCCACACTGATTTCCAGAGAAGCTGTACAATATTTCAAGCTGCCTTTGCCAGAGAGCCAATTCAGTCTGTCTCATAGAAGATCTCAACTAGCAAAGTCCTATTATCCTCCAGAAGATAAAGAAAGCTTAATAGAAAAATTTTAACTCATATATTATAGGTCTAAGTTACTGACATGTATTCAATTTTGAATATTGATATATTTTTTTCATTTTATTTTTTCTACTTTATTTATTTATTTATTTATTTATTTATTTATTTATTTGATAATTTCTTCAAGTGTTATCCCATAAGTCCCTATACCCACCCCCCCGCCCTGCTCCCCTACCCACCCACTACCACTACTTGGCCCTGGCATTCCCCTGTACTTGGGCATATAAACATTGTTAGACCAAGGGCATTTCTTCCCCAATAATGGCCAACTAGGCCATCTTCTAATACATATGGAGCTAGAGACATGAGCTCTGGGGGTTCAGATTAGTTCATATTGTTATTCCATCTATAGGGTTGCAAACCCCTACAGCTCTTGGGTACTCTCTCTAGCTCCTACATTGGGGACCCTGTGTTCTGCCCTATAGATGATTGTGAGCATCCACTTCTGTATTTGTCAGGGACTGTCAAAACCTGCCAGGGAACAGCTATATCAGGGTCTTTTCAGCAATATCCTGCTGGCGTATGCAGTAGTGTCTGCATTTGGTGGCTGATTATGTGAAGGACTACCTGGGTGGGGCTCTCTCTGGATGGTCCGTCCTTTCATTTTAGCTCCAAACTTTGTCTCTGCACCTCCTTCTGTGTATATTATAATCCCCATTCTAGGAAGGAAAAGTATCCACGCGATGGTCTTTCTTGATTTTCTTGTGTTTTGGAAAATGTATCTTGGGTATTCTAGATTTCTGGGCTAATATTCGCTTATCAGTGAGTGCATATTAAGTGACTTCTTTTGTGATTGGGTTACCTCACTCAGGATGATATCCTCCAGATACATCCATTTGCTCAAGAATTTCATAAATTCATTGTTTTTAATAGCTGAGTAGTACTCCATTGTGTAAATGTACCACATTTTCTGTATCCATTCCTCTGTTGAGGGACATCTGTATTCTTTCCAGCTTCTGGCTATTATAAATAAGGCTGCTATGAACATAGTGGAGCATGTTTCCTTATTACCAGTTGGAACAACTTCTGGATATATGCCCATGCGAGGTATTGCAGGATCCTCCAGTAGTACTATGTCCAATTTTCAGAGGAACTACCAGACTGATTTCCAGAGTGGTTGTACCAGCTTGCAATCGCAACAACAATGAAGGAGTGTTCCTCTTTCTCCACATCCATGCCAGCATCTGCTGTCACCTGTATTTTTGTTCTTAGCCATTCTGACTGGTGTGAGGTGGAATCTCAGGGTTGTTTTGATTTGCAATTCTCTGATGATTAAGGATTTAAAACATTTTTAAGGTGCTTCTCAGCCCATTGGCATTCTTCCATTGAGAATTATTTGTTTACCTCTGTACCCCATTTTTAAGGGGGTTATTTGAATTTCTGGTGTTCAGCTTCTTGAGCTCTTTGTAAATATTGGATATTAGCCTCCTATCAGATTTAGGATTGGTAAAAATTCTTTCCCAATACGTTGGTGGCCTTTTGTCTTATTGACAGTATCTTTTGCTTTACAGAAACTTTGCAATTTTATAAGGTCCCATTTGTCAATTTGTGATCTTACAACACAGGCCATTGGTGTTCTGTTTAGGAATTTTACCCCTGTGCCTATATCTTCAAGGGTTTTCCCTACTTTCTCCCCTATGAATATCAGTGTCTCTGGTTTAATGTGGAGGTCTTTGATCCATTTAGACATGAGCTTTGTACAAGGAGATAGGAATGGATCAATTCGCATTCTTCTACATGTTGACCCCCCATTTGTGCCAGCACCATTTGTTGAAAATGCTGTCTTTTTTCCACTGGATAGTTTTAGCTCCCTTGTCAAAGATTGGGTGAAAAAAGGTGTGTGGGTTCATTTCTGGGTCTTCAATTGTATTCGTAACCAGATGGACAGACAACAATATGGTCATGGTACGTCAAAAATAGTGTTAACGAGACATCATGTCGAACTCCAGTCCGTACCACTAAGGTGGTCTCCAAGAAAATAACAACTCCTATCAAAAACGATAGGATCCAAAAAATAATAAGGTCTACTTAAACGTTTAACGGGAAAGATAGAGTCACTTCTTAACAGTTGCAATTTTGATGGGGATTGCATTAAATCTGTAGATTGCTTTCGGCAGGATAGCCATTTTGACTATATTAATCCTGCCAATCCATGAGCATGGGAGATCTTTACATCTTTTGAGATCTTCAATTTCTTTCTTCAGAGACTTGAAGTTCTTGTCATACAGATCTTTCACTTCCTTCGTTAAAGTCACACCAAGGTATTTTTTATTATTTGTGACTATTGTGAAGGGTGTTGTTTCCCTAATTTCTTTCTCATCCTGTTTATCTTTTGTGTAGAGAAAGGCCACTGATTTGTTTGACTTAATTTCATATCCAGCTACTGCGCTGAAACTGTTTATCAAGTTTAGGAGTTCTCTGGTGGAATCTTTAGGGTCACTTATATATACTATCATATCATCTGCAAATAGTGATATTTTGACTTCTTCCTTTTCAATTTGTATCCCCTTGATCTCCTTTTGTTGTCGAATTGCTCTGGCTAGGACTTCAAATACTATATTGAATAGGTAGGGAGAAAGTGGGCAGCCTTGTCTAGTCCCTGATTTTAGTGGGATTGTTTTCAGCTTCTCTCCATTTACTTTTATGTTGGCTACTGGTTTATTGTATATTGCTTTTATTATGTTTAGGTATGGGCCTTGAATCCCTGATCATTCCATGACTTTTATCATGAATGGGTGCTGGACTTTGTCAAATGATATCTTAGCATCTAAGGAGATGATCATGTGATTTTTGTCTTTGAGTTTGTTTATATAGTGGCTTACATTGGTGGATTTCCATATATTAAACCATCTCTGCCTCCCTGGTATGAAGTCTACCTGGTCATGATGGATGATCATTTTGATGTTTTCTTGGATTCGGTTTGCGAGGATTTTATTGAATATTTTTGCATCAATAATCATATGTGATATTGGTCTAAAGTTCTCTTTCTTTGTTTAATCTTTGTGTGGTTTAGGTATCAGAGTAATTGTGGCTTCCTAAAACGAATTGTATAGAGTACCTTCTGTTTCTATTTTGTGGAATAGTTGGAGGAGAGTTGGAATTAGGTCTTCTTTGAAGGTCTAATAGTTCTCTGCACTAAACCCATATGGTTCTGGGCCTTTTTTTGGTTGGGAAACTATTAATGACTGCTTCTATTTCTTTAGGGGAAATGGGACTGTTAAGATTGTTAATCTGATCCGGATTTAACTTTGGTACCTGGTATCTGTCTAGGAAGTAGTCCATTTCATCCAGGTTTTCCAGTTTTGTTGAATATAGGCTTTTGTAGTAGGATCTGATGATGTTTTGGATTTCCTCAGAATCGGTTGTTATGTCTCCTTTTTCATTTCTGATTTTGTTAATTCAGACATTGTCCCTCTGCCCTCTAGTTAGTCTGGCTAAGGGTTTATCTATCTTGTCTATTTTCTCAAAGAACCAGCTCCTGGTTTGGTTGATTCTTTGAATAGTTCTTTTTGTTTCCACTTGGTTGATTTCAGCCCTGAGTTTGATTATTTCCTGCCATCTACTCCTCTTGGGTGAATTTGCTTCCTTTTGTTCCAGAGTTTCTAGGTGTCCTGTCAAGTTGCTAGTGTATGCTCTCTCTAGTTTCTTTTTGGAGGCACTCAGGGCTATGAGTTTTCCTCTTAGGACTGCTTTCATTGTGTCCCATAAGTTTTGGTATGTTGGAGCTTCATTTTCATTACACTCTAAAAAGTCTTTCATTTCTTTCTTTATTTCTTCCTTGACCAAGGTATCATTGAATACAGTGTTGTTCAGTTTCCACATAAATGCTGGCTTTCTATTATTTATGCTGTTATTGAAGATCAGCCCTGTCCATGGTGATCTATTAGGATGCATGGGATAATTTCAGTATTTTTCTATCTGTTAAGGCCTGTTTTGTGACCCATTATATGGTCAATTTTGGAGGAGGTACCATGAGGTGCTGTGAAGGTATATCCTTTTGTTTTAGGATAAAATGTTTTATAGATATCTGTTAAATCCATTTGTTTCATAATTTCTGTTAGTGTCCATGTGTCTCTGTTTAGGTTTTGTTTCCAGGATCTGTTCATTGGTGAGAGTGGGGTGTTGAAGTCTCCCACTATTATTGTGTGAGGTGCAATGTGTGCTTTGAGCTTTACTAAAGTTTCTTTAATGAATGTGGCTGTCCTTACATTTGGAGCATAGATATTTAGAATTGAGAGTTCATTTTGGTAGGTTTTGCCTTGATGTGTATGAAGTGCCCCTCCTTGTCTTTTTTGATAACTTTGGGTTGGAAGTCAATTTTATTCTATATTAGAATGGCTACCCCTGCTTGTTTTTTTGAGCCATTTGCTTGGAAAATTGTTTTCCAGCCTTTTACTCTGAGGTAGTGTCTGTCTTTGTCTCTGAGGTGGGTTTCCTGTAAGCAGCAAAATGTTGGGTCTTGTTTGTGTAGCCAGTCTTTTAGTCTATGTCTTATTATTGGGGAATTGAGTACATTGATGTTAAGAGAAATCAAAGAAAAGTTAGTGTTACTTCCTGTCATTTTTTATGTTAAAGATGAGAGTCTGTTCTTGTGGTTGTTTTCTTTTAGCTTTGTTAAAGGATTACTTTCTTTCCTTTTCTAGGGTGTAGTTTCCATCTTTGAGTTGGTGTTTTCCCGTTATTATCCTTTGAAGTGCTGGATACATGGAAAGATATTTTGTAAATTTAGTTTTGTCATGAAAAACTTTGGTTTCTCCATCTATGGTAATTGACAGTTTTGCTGGGTATAGTAGCATGGGCTGGCATTTTTGTTCTCTTAGTGTCTGTATAACATATGTCCAGGATCTTCTGGCTTTCATAGTCTCTGGTGAGAAATCTGGAGTGATTCTAATAGGCCTGCCTTTATATGTTACTTGACATTTTCCCCTACTGCTTTCAATATTCTGTCTTTTTTTAGTGCATTTGTTGTTCTGATTATTATGTGTCAGGAGGAATTTCTTTTCTGGTCCAGTCTGTTTGGAGTTCTGTAGGCTTCTTTTATGTTCATGGGCATCTCTTTCTTTAGGTATGGGAAGTTTTCTTCTATGATTTTGTTGAAGATAGTTGCTGGCCCAATAAGTTGAGAATCTTCATTCTCATCTACTCCTATTATCCGTAGGTTTGGTCTTCTCATTGTGTTCTGGATTTCTTGGATGTTTAGAGTTAGGAAATTTTTGCATTTTGCGTTTTCTTTGATTGTTGTTTCCATGATCTCTATGGAATCTTCTGCACCTGAGATTCTATCCAGAGTTTCTCTATCCAGAGTTTTCTCCCTTTGGGTTTTCTTTATTGTTTCTACTTCCATTTTTAGGTCTTGAATGGTTTTCTTCAATTCCATCACCTGTTTGGTTGTATTTTCCTGTAGTTCTTTAAGGCATTTTTGCGTTTCTTCTACCTGTTTAGCAGTGTTTGCCTGTAGCTCTTTAAGGGCTTCTACTTGTTTAGCAGTGTTCTCTTGTGATTCCTTGAGGGATTTTTCTATTTCCTCTTTAATGGCTTCTACCTGTTTAGCAGTGTTAGCCTGTAGTTTTTTGAAGAATTTTTGTTTTTCTTCTTTAAGGCCTTCTGCCTGTTTAGCATTGTTCTCCTGTATTTAAGTGTGTTATTAATGCCCCTCTTATAATCTTCTACCATCATGATGAGATATGATTTAAAATCTGCGTCTTGCTTTTCAGGCATGTTATGGTATCCAGGACTCATTGCAGTGGGCATAGTGGGTTCTGATGATGCCCATTGTTCTTGGTTTCTGTCAGTGAGATACTTATGTTTGCCTTTCGCCATCTGGAGATTTCTGATGTTAATGTCGAAGCTGTCACTGGTTTGAACTTGATCCTCCTGTGATTCTGTTAGCCTCTGACAGCAATTCTGGAAGACCAACTCTCCCTGGAGATCCAGTGATCAGAGCATTCTCTGCAGACAATCTCTTCTCTTGCAAGTCCAGTGTCTAGCAGACTGGAGCTCTGATCCACTTCCTGAGTTCTAGGGTCAGAACTCTCTCAGCAGGCTGCTTCTCTTCTGTAATCCTGAGGTGATCCCAAGGTTCTGGGGTGTGGAGAGCACACAAGTGGCCCCAGTCACCTCCGCTGGACTCAGAAGGAGGATAGCATGGGTGGCCCTGGCTGGAAGAGATCTCAGCTTCCGGTTGGGTGGAGTTCCTCTGTTCCTGCTGCTGCTGGAACCAGACCCTCCGAGGTTCTCAAAGGCAACAGTGTGCTTCTCTCACCCCTAACCCTGAGGTTATCCTAATGTCCTGGGGTGTGGAGAGCACACAAGCGGCCCTAGCCCCCTCCGTTGGGCTCAGAGGGAAGATGGAATATTTATATTTTTACAAATTAATAAGAACCATGAATAATTTACTAAAATGTGATTTTAGCAATAGGTTGTATTCAGAATAGATTGTATGTGAGACACAGTGAGGGGCTCATTTATTATTTTGTTAAATAGACACACAACAAAGACTAATGAAAGGTAGGCCAATAATTTCATTTTACTACACTAATTTATTTTATTACAGAGACTTATTTAATTCATCTCAATGGTCATTTTTTAATACAATATCTTTTGTTTTTAAAATCTCTCACAGTGTTCTTCTCAGGTTCTCTTAGTATAATGTAGCACTTAGGGAAAAAGATACACCCTAGCAACCCTGCACTGGAGGCCAAGATGGAGAAGACCTCCACAGCCACCATGGTCTTGGACTTGGTGCTCTGGTAGACAGGGACAAAGGTGACCCAGACACTGCAGAACACAGCCATGCTGAATGTCAGGAACTTGGCCTCATTGAATGTGTCAGGAAGGTTCCTTGCCAGGAAAGCCACAGTGAAACTCCCTAGGGCCAGGGTCCCTAAGTATGCCAGCACACAATAGAAAGCAGTAACTGAGCCCTTATTGCATAAAATGATGATATGAGCATGTTCAGAGTATGCATCTATATCGATATAGGGTGGTGAGGTTGCCATCCAGATGCCAGAGATAATAAGTTGGATCAGGACACAGATGGGGATAACAGCATTGTAGATGCCTAAAACAAACAGCCTTCTCATTGCCCTTCCTGGTTTCATGGCCCTAAAAGCCAGAATTACAGTTATGGTTTTTGCCAAAACAGTGGAAAGAGCCAATGTAAACACAAATGCAAATGTTATTTGTTGCAGTATGCAGGAGACTGTGTTTGGGTGGCCAATGAAGAGAAAGGAGCATAGGAAGCAGAGTAGGAGGGAAATCAGCAGGATATAACTGAGAGTAAGGTTATTGGCCTTAATGATGAATGAGTCTTGATGCTTGAGAAAGATCCCCAAAACTGCAGCTGTACTGAGAGAGAAGCCTAGAGCAGTGCAGGCCAGAGACATGCCCAGAGGATCCTCAAAGGACAGGAAGGTCAGTGATTTAGGCAGGCAGTGGTTTCTCTCAGGGTTCGGGTATTCTTGAATCAGGCAAGGGATACACTTCTGCTGATCTGTTGAGGGAAGTGAATTAAGATTTTATATACTATATATATTTACTAATCTCATATTCAATCCATGCATGGCACATTCATCTTCTTTATAGTGTCAAGATAGATATGAACTCTTTTGAAATCTCATTTCTACTCTCTGTCTTGTTTACCTAGGGGTAAGCCTTCTGTTCAGTTTTATGATTTTTGAGGCAATGAAATTTAAATCTTTTGTACTCATAGTTTGATAACATTTAACTATCATGTAATGGTACACATAATTTTAAATTATTTATTGTTATTCCTTCTTTGATTATTTATATATGTACAATGGTCACTAATATGATGAAAACTTACTTCCTATACATGACTACCATGTGTTCACATTTTTCTCCTTTCCTACCCTATTGTATTCTCCTCCCTCATTCTCCCATTGTGTGCCCTTCTCCTTTTTTATTTTCTCCCTTCCTCATAAATTATACACTTCCTCTCTCTCCTTATCTCCCCAACACAGGAAATAAGGATACCCTAATCCATGAAACAAAAATTCAAGTAAAACAAGTGTTACACACACACACACTCTCTCTGTCTCTGTCTCTGTGTCTCTCTCTCACACACACACACACACA
>LR754379.1:22505-62619 GCA_902729485.2 Mus minutoides | reverse complement strand
TTTATTGTCTTTGCAAGGAACGGTGCAATAATGGTGTCTCAGTGTGTCATCCATCATCGGATGAGATGGCATTAACTAGGTATAGCTAATACCATTTGCTTATAACAATCTTGATTATGTGACTTACAACCATTACAAAGTTACAGAGACTTGATAGAGCCAATCCTGAAAGCAAAAGTCGTCTTCCTTTAAATGGTTTTTCTCAATACTGAAAACTCAAGGACAGAGAGCAAAGCAACACGATGTTTTATTTAAAAAAAAAAAAAAAGTATTTGAGAATGAATTAAACATGGTCCTTTTAAGGGCATCCTGATTGGCTTCAACTCTGCATCTCACTGAGCCCCACTACATGTAACAAATAAAAGCTCAGGAGTGTCCAAAGTAATGTATCCCTTCCCACATGGTTTAGCTTAATAAGGAGAGCTAAGGAAAATGTCCATATGGGCAAACGAAACAAAGATAACGATTCGGGAAACATCAGAACTGACATTAGCATCCTCCATGAAGTTTCCGGGGGAAGACCGGAAGATCGGACAGGCCATACGGCAGTGCAGGAGCTTTAGATTGTCCCGGAAAGGTGGACCAGATTTTAAAAACTAGAGAGCGAGCAGAAAGGAGTGCAGAACATCGGTGACTTCACGGAAGCAGCAAAGACAGTTTTCTGTAGGCTGCATTTCTGAGCTGTGCTGCTGGGAGAAGCCAACAGATGCACTGAAACAAATGAAGCCACGGACTAAGCAAGTGTGGAGACCAATATGGGCGCCATACATGCCCACTTTGAGAGTCAGTGCACACTGCACACGGAAGTCTGAGGGGACGTTGTCACACACCCACTCCACTACAGATTTCACTTGTAAGTCCTGTCGGGTGCTCAACACTGAGAGCCTTTGAGCAAAACCGAGGCAAGGTCAGTGGAGCGTGAGTGAAGCTGCCATAGAAGACCTACCAATACCAGGCTGAGAGCAGCCTGAGTGAAAGACTGTAGCGACCGTGGGGTGCCACCTCGGAAAGTGAATCTTCGGACTGTTAAACATCCATTGCATATGGGGCTTTGCGGGGCGCCTTAACAACAAATGCTGGGAAATTCCAAGTTGAATTTCAATAGTATGTACACATTGTTTTACAAAAACATTTTGCATTACAAGATATAAGGAGAGAGAGAGAAAGAGAGAGAGAGAGAGAGAGAGAGAGAATGAATATGATGGAAGTCAAAAGCAGCCAGCCAAAGCAGAAGTAGGTACTGAATGCAGAGACACTCCCAAACCTCGCCTCCCCTCCCCTTCCCCCCTCCCCCCTTATCTCCCCCAGACTAGCAGTAACCCTCAAAGCCAAGAAGTCAATGAGAAGAACTTATAAGCTAGAGCTGCCCTCCTGTCCTGTTGTAGATGAGGACCAAGCCTTAGGAAGCACATAGAAGCCAGCAATTCTGATTACAACTTGGAAATTCAAAATGAACACTTTGCAGCTCCTTGATTGCAGCTGTGAGTTTACTCCCACATATTTAACAGAGAGACACACTTATCCCTGCTTAATTAAATTACCTGTGGCTGGAACTGAGTAACAGGCGGCCCTTGCATTCCTTGTGATTGTTCATCCATTCTGACTCAACTGGGACTTCAGGATTCTGCAAAACGGAAGGTTGAAATTTTAAAAAACGCAGTTATTACCAGTTCACACCACTTCCACGGGCCTGACATGCGCACAGAGATATGACAGATTCCTGTGATGCTTCCGAACAACTCACTAAGACACCCTCCGCGTCTACTGCTGACACCTGCTACAGCCAAGCTCTGTTTAGTTTACATAATCATACACTAGCACACCATTTCCACTTCTCCAGGCAAACAGATCAAGGACACCCTTTAGTCCACGCTTGAGAGAAGACTAATAGCACACTTGGGCTCAGCGCCCGACAACCCTAAATTGTATCTAGTCTTTACGTTCTAAAAATACCAGTACATCTAATACTTTTCTTCGTTTATTTTAAACTTTACTTTAAAGAGTAGCAACAATATTCTGGATATAGGTCATTTGCACAGCAAATTTGATCTTCAGCCACATGAGTTGTTGAAAACCTTCTCAATGGTAAACAGGAATTCATCATCTTAATGCAGTCAGTCTAGATAATCTTCTAGTCTTCTCTCTGATGAATGCCTTATAAGCTACTTATGAATCAGTTCCCTTATATAAGTTTCCCCATTCTATTTATTCTCTAGTCTTCCATATGAAGACTGCTGTCTGGAATTATATTTATATAATAAAGGAAGTCAGTTGTCCTTATGGATACCCAATTGCCCTCTTTGCAAACAGTGCCCTTCACCATGCCACACTGCTGCTTTCTCAGCTTTGGCTTGAGTCAAGTGACTCTGCAGTGACACCCAGGCAGCACTCTGTATTCACAGGGCTATGTTGGCTCAGAATACATACAGACATCCCTTGGCATTATTCCTTGAACAATATAGCAATATACTACGGAACCTTCATACTACATTACATGAGGATGCTCACAGAAGATATGGGAAGATATGTGTAGGCTATATGAAGCTATATAATGACTTGAAATATATAAGCCCTAATTTATGTAAGGTTTACCAGAGTACCATCAGACTTTCGTATTCATGGCAAATCAGAAAATCCTAAAACCAATTCCCCACCAGTACAGAGGGGACTGTATCTGTTTTAGCTTCCCTTTCCTTTCTGTTATGAGACCCATTTGTCTATGCTTAAACCTCCTGTTGATGGGCATCTAAACTAGAAGACTACATACCTAGCTACTGCCATACATAATACAAAAATAAGTACCAACTAGCAATGCTGTATAGTAAAATAATTGGGAGAAGGAGGGAGAAAGAGTGTCTCTCTACACAGCCTTGGTTGTTCTGGAACTAGCTATATAGACCAGGCTGACCTTGAATCTCCCTCTGCTCCAGAATGATGGGGTCAAGGGTGTGTGCCACCATTCCTGGCTTACTATACAGCCTCAATAATCAAGCATGGTGATACACCTCTGTGAATCATAGCGCTTGGGAAGCTGAGGCAGGAGGATCACTATGAGTTCCAGGTCAAAAAGAGTTGCCTAGTGGGACCTGGTCTCAAAACACATCAAAATAAAAGTACTTATTCTGCTTAATTATATATTTAACATTAATATTAATTTCAGAATCTGTCTGATTCCATTTTTCAAAATGTTTTTGAAATATAATTCTGTAGTTGAATAAAAGAAAAAATAAGCCAATCAAGCAGTGGTGGTATATACCTTTAATTCCAGCACTTGGAAGCAGAGACAGGGGGATTTCTGTGAGTTCGAGGCCAGCCTAGACTAGAGAGTGAGTTCCAGGACAGCCAGCGCTACAAACACAGAAATCCTGTCTCAAAAAAAAAAAAAAAGAAAAAACAACAACAACAAACAAAAACAAAAACAGAAAATAAACAAAAAACAAATAAATGACAATAATTAAGTCTACAAACTTTATGAATATGGAATATTTAATTTCTTACAAAACTGGTTTTCAGTTTCAATACACTGGTATTTAATACCTTTCTCCACATTGTTTCCAAACTATTTTGTGTTTTTATTACATTGTGAAAGCTGAATGTTTTCATTCCGTTTTCAGAATTTATTCCATACACTAAAAATAATAAAATTCCATACACCTAAATAGATTCTTGCCTTGTTGCAATAGCCAGCCCTTCCAGTACAGCGAACAAAAATGGAGGCACATATATTTTTCATGTTCTTCATCTCAGGGGAAAGACAGTAGACTCAATGGTGTCTGAGCATTACATAAGATGTTAGCTGTTTCAGTTTTATTTTCTGTTTATGGATATTTTGCATGTATACCGCATACGTACAGTGTCTGTATAAGCTAGAAAAAAAGTATCAGATTCCCTGAGACTGGAGTTACAGATGGGACTGAGCTGCCATGTGGATGCTGGGGATTGAACTCAGGTCCTCTGAAAGAGCAGCTAATGCTCTTACTCACTGAGTCATCTCTCCAGCCCAAAGCTATTCATTTTTAATATGTGCCTTGATCTGCCTGTTTCATGGTGTAATTATATATCCAACTATTGCTTTTTTAAAAGTATTTGAAGCTATTTAATCTTGAAAAGTATTATGTATGTAATATTATTATCCCACAGCTTGACTGATCCAGGAATATACTGAGAAATCCTGATAAGTTACAATAAAGTGTGACCATACACACAGATACATGGTGACATCTAAGTAAATACAAGTAGGAGAGAATGAAGACAAAGAGAAAGGAACATAGAACTCTGAAAAACACAAAGGGAGCCAATCAAAGAGTGTTCAGTTGAAAATGAAAATCTACAAGATATATTAAGTTTCAGCAAAAAGCACAAATGCCACGTAATTTTCTTTCCTAAGATATGACATGGTTCAGTGTGTCACAGGGTGCCTTATCTCTGAGTACGCTGGGTACATGTATGAACGAGCAGGATGTACATGTACCACATTGACGCTGTAGCGATCAGACGACAATCTTGGGTGTGATTCTCACTTATGATATTGTTTGAGACAAGGTGATTACCAAGTTAGTTGGCCAAAATTCTCCTCCCTCTCCTCGCCCCTTTCTCCCCTCACTTGCTGTTAGAGCTCTGAGATTATCTGAATTCTAAAGGTCTGAGTTCAGGTCTTCACACTTATGCAGCCAGTGCTTCACACACTAAGCCTTCTTTTCACTAATCCTGAAAATTTGAAGCAAAACACTTCTAATATGTGAAATATGTTTAACATTATTTGATCTAGATTACAAATCCATGTTTCTGACATTTATGCTGTCTATACAACATTTCTAATGCTTGGCTCAATGTCTGGCATAAATAGGCAGCTAAGTGGATATTTAGTCGATGATTACATATGTACTTCATCGCAAAGACATCAAGTGATTACTGATACTAATTAAGCATAAAGTCAATGATGAAAAACATCATCAAATTCAACTAATTTGTCGTTAATCTTTAAACCAAAAAGGGAAATACAGTTACTAGAAGACACTGGTTAACATTGCAAATGATGACCAGGAATAAGTAATGAGGTTTAAATTAGAGCCAGAGAAGGAAAATAAGTCATCCAAATACAAAACAAACGAGCAAACAAAAGCAGAGCACATTTGGCATGAAATCTCAAACTAAGGTTGGTGGGTGATGGAAGATTACCGTCAGAGCAAAGGATTGCTGAGAGGCAGAAGGAAGCTCACCATCAAGCTAGGGTGTGGTAGCACAGGCCTTCAATCTCAGCACTACAGAGGGAGAAGACCAAGAGGACCTCCAGCCTGGTCCAGGCTACACAGTAAGACTCTTTCCAACAAATAAATTAAAAGGTCCACTATCTTTGAAGGATAATGTAACAAGCAAGGGGGCTAGTTCACAGGCTACTGCAAACCCATATAAAAGAAAGAATGGCCTTCATCCAGACCCCTCAGGCATCCCAACAGCTTTCCATACTACTGACGACCAGTGTGAACTGATGACCAGTGTGAACTGATGACCAGTGTGAACTGATGACCAGTGTGAACCCTTACGTCTTCCAGCAATTCATTTATAGAGATTATTTCTGCTTGTATTCTACATAATGAAATTAAAAGAAAAATGTGAAATATGCTAATTTATTTACAAACTATTGTATTTGCATATAGTACACCGTGATTATATATATTTTTTTATGAAAAATTGCTACATTTTTCAAAAACTTAAGTCACAGGATCAGCACTACTTTATGTTGAGCAAAGGTCTTTGATACCCATAATCATAGATGTATCTTCTGCACTGAAATTGGTTGATGTGTTACTTACCTAAGCAGTATGCAAAACTTAAGAAACGGTATGTAGCTGGCTTTCTATAGTAATGTGTGATTGAAAAGAGAGAATCATTTTAATAGTCATCTCCTACTGTTCCTGGTAATCATCTTTGATACAACATCAAGCCTCACAGAAGATAAACCCAGGGTTAACTACATCATGGATTCTGCAGGCTAACAATGCACTTTTATTCTCTGAAAATCCAGTTGTCCACCTTGCCCTCTGAGTAGATCTTTGACTCATAGATTTTTGTAACACTATAACATCTGGAAATTTTTAAATCACTAAGTTAACTGTGAGCTTTAAGGGGTAAACATTCCTATATGCTTTATTTGTAAAAATCTCCATTGTTAATATCACCAACTTATTTTATCAAAACAAAAGGTTTCATCTTTAATACCAGGATAACATTACACAGTGATGAACATAAGTTTTTCAATATCCTCACTTCAAAAGTTTCAATTTCAGTAGGGTATGGTGGTACACGCCTTTAATCCCAACACAAGGGAGGCAGAGGCAGGTGTATCTCTGAGTTTGTGGTCAGCCTGATCTACAGAGTCAAAGCCAGAGCTATGTAGAGAGATCCTGTTTCAAAAGTAACCAAATAATAATAATAGTAATAATAATAGTAATAATAATAATAATTGAATTTTATTATTGTGTTAGTAGTTTGCCTTCATAATAACTTTCAAGAAAATATTTACAAAAACTTTTCAGAATAATCCCAAGCTGTCAATCATTCCTCACACAACAGAAGAAAAATGTGCTCCACGAAAAGCAGCTGTCCCACTTGTCCTTCCAACACCTGCAAGGACATCCTTCCTGGAGGCGACCGATTTGTTTTTGAGGGGACTGTGATTTGTTCAAGTGGTATTCTAATGCTATGTCTCATCCCATGTCATACTCAGACACGTCCTCCCAGCTTGAGATTTGATAATATGTTCATCTCCACTTCATCTCAGGTTCTGTGGGGTATTGTGTCAGCTCTCAAACCCAGGACAAATGGCTGAGGTTCCTATTTATCACATTAAAGAACAGCTGGCAGCCAGGTTCTCCCAGCATCCTTCAGTCCCTACCTGTTACATGTTAGGTTAGCATTCCCTGCCCCACTACCCTGAACTCTCCAGTCCAGGGGCTGGGCTGCCCTTCCCATAACGCAGCTGCTGTTCCTTATATAATCCAGATATTTGGTTACCTGGCCCTTTACTCTCCAGGTTCTCTCCCTCCTCTTCTCCTCCAATTGCCCATCTCAGGGTCCTGTTCACTCTGGAGAATCCCAGAAGTCTCTGCTCCTGCCTCTGCTCTCCCTTATATCTGCAAAATCCCCTTTCCTCCACCATATCTAGGAGCAGTCATGTCCTTCCTTTTTAATATTTTTATTTTTTCTCAATTTGGAGCCGGAGGGGTGGGCTCATGTCTGGTAAGTAAGTGTTCCACTACTGAGACACATCCCCAGCCCAATCAAGAACATTTTCAAGAAAAGCTTACATTTAAAAAATAAAACTTGCAGCCATATAACAGATAAAGGAGTACATTTTGTCACTGAGCTGAAAATGTCTTTTTAATAAACAAAAAGTATTTGATCACTACAACCACATAAGAGAATCTCAAGGGACTGATCATATCTCCTACACTTCTGTCTACAGATGAAGCATTCTACACTTTGACAAAATCTGCTTCAAGGCTGGAGAGATGGCTCAGTGGTGAAGAGTGCTTGTTACACAATCACAGGAACTGGAGTTTAGATTCAGTACCCATCTAAGCCTAGTGTCTCCTGCACGGCTGGAACTCCAGCTCAAAGTCAGAAGACAGCAGGATCTCTGGGGTTTGCTGCCTTCCATTCGAGCTGAAAAACTGCCAACCTGTGGTTCAAATAGAGATCTTGACTCAGGAAGAGGTGAAATAATAGAGACCAGAATACCTGATGCCCTCTTCTGACCTCTATGCACATGCAAAAGCACACACCTATACACCTGCATGTGCAAACACACACACACACACACACACACACACACACACACACACACACACACACATTTTATGCATGGAGACATACAAATAAAACCCTATTTTAAAATCTGAAATCTATCCTGTTATTTCTCTCATTACTTTATCCTGTTCCTCCCCATACAGAACTTATTTGTGATTGATGTCTTATCTCCAAGATACACCTCTGTTTCCCTGCCTCTCCCACAACAGTAGCCCTGTCCGTCTTGCTACTTTCCATGAACACTGAAATCCCTTCTGTCCGTGAGATCTACTGATGAATTTCTGGCATCTGAGCCTGTTGTTTACTATCCTCTGGGTCCAGAATCTCCGAATAGCTGGCTCAACACCAAGCCTACCCTAGCCAAGGTTCCATGGGATCCCTTCCTCTCCTGTGTAGCTCTCATATCCTTACTACTCAATGTCTGCACAGCACTTTTAAGAATCTGTAGTTATATTCTTATGTTTGAATACTATGGATCCTGTCTATTACAACTCAAGCAGCAAGAGCTCTGCCATTTGGTTTCTTACTATATTCTTTAGCTATTAATTGACATAATACAAGCATGGCAGTGTTAGTGACTGAATGAAAGTTGAATGATAATAGGAACCAGAGGACAGATTTTAGCCTTGTTTCTAAGCTTATCATTCTGTGTTTGGGACTTGTAAATGTGTAGATTTTTCTGGGAGGAGAAAAGGAGAGTTGCAATTGATTGCAAAATATTTGCTAGGAGGAGAGAACATATGGTGGTACCACCAACCAAGTAACAGATGGGAAATAGAAGCAGGGTGAGTGTCAGAAAAGCAAACAAGACAGGAACAATATAAGAAGTCCTTACTATGAATGGTTAGGAGAAAGCTTGTGTATAAAAAGCTTTACATAGAATCTTTTGAGAAGCTGAAGTCAATATATCATCTTGCAATTCTCAAAAGCACTGATATTTGCTACTGGCTAAAACTTTCTTCTGTGATTGAAAACAAGTCTTTTCTGTGCACTGAAGTTCCCTGAAAAAGCCACACCTATGAAGATTACACAGACTGATGAGATCTTCTGATTGTCCAGAGTTGTTAATATTGAAGATGGTCACTCACTTCTGTCTCTAACCTAACACACCTTTTGTCTGTCATGTAAAACCTTTGAAATGTACATACATTTCTTCTACTGACCCCAAACTGTCATGAGGCAATAGAGTAAACCTATAATAGAGTTTCTCCTGCTTTGATTCAATCTGACTACCACCTGTCTCCATCAATGTCCTGTGGTAAAAGCTCTGTCATTATTATGTGACTACAAAAGTTCATGGAAACACTTTTGCCATGAGACATGTCACTCGGGTCAGCCTGAATTCATGTTCCAGGCAGATGGTCACTCATCACTCATCGGGGGAGGGAAAAATGACTAAAGGCCTTAGGTCTGCCAGTGAGCTGACTTTAAATATGACCTTATCAGAATTATTCCTTAAATAAAATATTACCTTGTTCCCATAGTTAATCAATATATCAAATGTGTAGAAACTCAAACCCTGAGATCTTTACTAGCAAACTACATCTCACAGGAATAACCAATCACTACTCTCACTCTGGCAGAAGTCTTAAGCAACTCTCTATATACCTACAGAGAATGTCATGTTTTCAAAATTTGTACTGTACACTGACAGAAATAAAATGAACCAATATATGTTTCCAACTTGGTCAACAGAATTCTTGGTCAATTGCAAAATACAGATTTAAAGCATACATTATAGAATTTCTTTTAAAGAAATGTACTTTTTAACAGTAGCAATGTTCTGCTAAAGGGACATATTTCCTTCATTACTTATCAGTGAAGAAAAATATAAAAATTAATCAATCAGAAGGCTGTTCTAAATCACAATCTCTTTAATTCAAATTGAAAGTAAATCAAGTGTTTTGCTCAGTTTACATCCAATTGCTACCCTGCCTCCTGGTCTCCCACTCCATTCCCTAATCCCCTTCTCCTCTGAGAGAGTAGAGCTCCCATTCACCCTGATACACACACACACACACACACACACACACACACACACACACACACACACATCAAGTCTCTGCAGGGCTAGGCACATCCTCTCCCTTTGAGGCCAGACAAGGCAGTCCAGTTAGGGGAACATATTCCACAGACAGGCAACAGCTTTAGTTAGCCCCAACTCCAGTTGTTGGAGGGAACAACATGAAGACCAAGCTGACAGTAAATCAATTTTAACAATAGTTGCCCATGGAGTCTATACCTAAAAAGCACTCGTCCCTATTTTCAAATATACATTTTCATGATCCAAACACAGCTTCCCAATGCAGCATAAACTGTTCATGGAGAATGGGCATAGGGCTTTAAAGAGAGGTTTCAGATAACCATTTACAGGCTGGTTTAACTTTTTTGATTTTTGCTGAACTTGAATGGGTTGAAGTACATCATCTAAACTTGTTTCGTTTCCTGAAATGAAATTTTCCCCATTGACCTTTGAGGTAATAAAATGTTCATTATCCTTTCATGTTGATCACAACGCTTACATACCCAAAATAGCCTATGAGAACATTTTAAAAGGCATGTTTTATTAAATAAGGCAACTCTCATGAGGAATGAAATACAGAACAAAAGAAGAACAACTGTGCTGGAAAACAGAAGCACACTTCCCCCACCCAAAGGACAGTTACTTATCTAGCTAGATAGGTGCACACACATGCACACACACACATAAATGCCAAGGGGCATAATGGAAAGTTTAGAGTGACTGATACTTGGCAAAACCTGAATACTTAAACTCAGATCTAAATATTTTTCTTGGTCCCAAGTCACCATTCAACAGGAATCGTCTGACCTCACCCTGCTGTCTCCCTTTATGTGACTGAGTCATCTAGTACTTCCCATAATGAACAAGTGACGCATCTCTATCAGCCAAGGCAGACAGAGGAAGCACTCAGAGTCAATAAACCCATTCATACATTCCTGTGATGATAAGGTAAAGTCTGTAAGAGGTACTGGGATGACTACTGGACATTTGAAGAGGATGACAGATGTTTCTAGACCATCCCAGTCCTAAGATTTATAGTTAAGATTAATAATTTATTAACAAACTTGGCTCCTAAAGCATTCTCCCTTTAAAGGAATTGGTGCTCTATGGAAAAAAAAAATAGGTGGTTCCAGAGCTGAGGCTGAGAAAGTACAAGCTGAGCCTGAAACATGATGTACCAGAGAACAAAGTTGTGTTCAGAGAACAATGAGGACATGTCAAAGAAATAGAGAAGTCAGCTTGAAGGGACACAGGCAGCATTCCTCGGCCACATTTAGAAGCACGCTGTGGTCCCCTTATTGAAACAAGAACCGAAGTCCTTAAGGACACTTAAATAATGGCGAGGCAAAGCCGTTCTTGAGAGGAGAATGCTAGCTAACAAAGAGGCAATGATGGAATTATTATTTATTTATTTGTTAGGTTTATTTTTTCAAGAGAAATTTAAGTCATTCACTAGTGTGGAGGAAATGACAGTCAGAGAAGACCCAAGGTCTCCTTACGTATGCATCTCCTTCAGCAAGATGTCTCATTTTAACAGGAGCTGTTCTTATCCAGAAATGGATTTACAGCTCTAGGCTTATGACTGTAATTCAGTGACCTTGTAATTTCTTATCCCTTTGGGGCTCAAGCTAAGTTCACTTCCTAAAAATGCTATTTCCACAAGTCTGGGTGCTATGAAGCCCTCTATTAAGGAAGCGGCTGGAAAAGCCGGGCCACATGCACACATCACATATCAGAATGTCTCATTAGAAGAGCCCCAAACACCAAGGCTTAAAACTGCAGTATCAGTGTTAGTGGCTGCTGGGCAGGAGGTCTACGATTTGGCTGTCACTCTGCTTTACAGGGAAAACAACCATTATTCTGTAATATTGACTCTGGTGTCTTCTGACGTTCAGTGGAGAAGTCTTCTGTAAGCAGTCAGCAGGATACTAAGTTTCACAAGTTCCAAGAATAAGACAATTACATCACAGCACCAGAAAAGCCGTGAATTCCAAAACATGGGACTCTTGTTGGACTCTAAAGACAAATTTTTTTCATAAAAGAATATAACAGTCTAATTTGCTTTAAACCTGACTGACACAAATTTGTATCTATAAGTATAAGAAATAAAATGTAGGGCTAGAGAGATGGCTCAGAAGTTAAGAGCACAGACTGTTCTTCCAGAGGTCCTGAGTTCAAATCCCAGCAACCACATGGTGGCTCACAACCAGCCGTAATGAGATCTGATGCCCTCTTCTGGGGTGTCTGAAGTCAGCTTCAGTATACTTACGTATAATAAATAAATAAATCTTTTTTTAAAAAAATGAAATAAAATATATATTGCTAATAGAAAATATATTGATATGCTGATGCAAATTGGCATGTTACAAAACTCAAAGGTAATATATACATCAGTGTACTATTTCACCTTCCAAAAAGAAATATAATGAATATATTTTTAAATTATGTGTACTATTAAATATTATTAATCTCTCAATTCTGCTCTAAAAAAAGTAAAACAGCTACTGAATTTCAAATTATGTACAAGAATATATATTGCCAAAGTATTTAAAATAAAACAAAAACAACTGGTAGGAACATAATGGTTGGCTAAATTAAAAGGAGGGTCTTACAAGATTGTCTAGCAGGGAAAGGCACTTGTGCCCAATCCTGACAACTTGAGTGGATCCTCGGGATCTATGTGGTAGAAGAAGAGAATCAAGTTCCAAAAGCTGTCCTCTGACCTCCACCACACACACACACACACACACACACACACACACACACACACACACTTTGTAAATAATTATAAAATTCAACAAATATAGAAAATTGAAAACTAGACTGAAAACATTTACTTACACCTACTGTGCCTTTAAATTTAACCAGTATAATATGGAGTGACAAATTAAGACTCAAGAGAAAAATTTTTATTTTATACACACACACACACACACACACACACACACACACACACATTAAATTGCCTAATCGGACAGTTTAAACTACTTACCCCGCCAATATATAAGCCAAATAGACAAACAGAAGCAGAAAATTACCTCTCCTACTTTGCAAAACTATAAGTGGAATAAGGTTAGGATAGTACAGCTTGCATACTGCTTTATCCATAGTGCTTGGTGTAGGGCTAAATGTAGCAAATTAGCACTTGTTAATGTATCCAATATGAATTTATTAAATAGACCTAAATAAGCTATAACATGTGAACATATTAAATCAAAAATTCCATTTGCACTCATGTGTAAAATTTCTGCAATACTGTACTATATGAGTACAGGAACATTTTATTTCCACGATGACAAAAATGATGATTCATACTAAACCTCCGAAGACAATTAGATTGTGAATGTATGAATGCAACATCAAAGGGCAAGGATCTGCGGGACAAAAGGGAACCAAGAAAAGCTCACCTAAGCATGTTTTCCATTGAGTGCTGTGTTGACAGTCCAGAGACAGCCGAGGTGCTGAGAAGAGGAATAGCTTTTCTTTTGGCCTTGTGGTAACAGAAGGCACACCAGAACTGAACACACCAGGATTTCCCAGCACGTGGGTGGAGACCAGGAAACCCCGACAGCCTTAACTCTAATAGAATTCTAAACATTCAATCAGTTCAGATCTAGAATGAGGGGTTCCTGGGAACTACTGGCCTAAGACACCTGGCAAAAAGATGAAAACTGTCACTGGAGAAGGTACATCCAAGGCTCCAGTGTATTTCTGTCAATGATTTCCCACATAGAGCATCCAACACATGATAAAACATAACCAAATATTTAAGCAATTAAGAATCCATCAACCAAACCAATAGATAGAATATGCAAATATATATATATATATATATATATATATATATATATATATATATCCTCAGATGGACAGCCGAGCCGGGACACTAAGCAATGACTGAAAGCAACCTGGGAAGAGAAAGGGTCTATTTCAGTTTACAGCTTACAGTACACTAAGGGAAGTAATGGAAAGAACAGAAGCAGACACCATGAAGGGACTCTAAATACTGGTTTGCTCTCTGCTTGTTCAGCTACTTTCTAAATAGACCTCAGCTCCACTTGCCCAGGGGTCCCCCAAGAAGGGCTGGACCCTGCCACAACAATTAGCAAAGGAAAAGGCCCCACAGACACGCCCACAAGCCCATCTGATGGAGGCGATTTTTCAACTGATGGTCCCAAGTGACTCTGGTTGGTGTCAAGTTGACAAAAAACAAGCCAGCAGAAATCACAATTAAATGTTATCCACATGAAATAATAGGGTAATAGTGATTATAGAATGAAAACTGTAACTGAAATAAAAATTCAAAAATAGAATTTATAAACAGAAGATAAATGTAGTTAGTGTTCTAAGATTCCTATTCAAATGCATACAAAAAAGTAAAAATCAGCATATTTATTTCATTTTTAATATTATACTTTCTACACATCTCACAAACGCAGTTAGTGGCATCAATATCAGATTCAAGTGCCAAAGAACCATTATCATCCGATTTCTCTTCACACTCAGCTCCTCCCCCAGGCCCTGGCTACTGTACATCTGTACCGTGTCTCTGTAGTCATGTCTTTTCTAGGGCAGTGTATAAATGCAGCCTCTTTAATACAGTCCCTCCACAACTGAAATCCATCTCCCCAGTGCAAACAGACTATTCATTCTAATTGCTGAATCCTACACCATTGCATGGATGGGCATACCAGCGCTTACCTAGACCTCAAATGATGGGTATCTGCATCACTACCAGTTTCAGGGAATCATGAATAAAATTATTATAAACATTCATATATAAGACAATTTCAACTCGCTTGGGCAAATAGCCAGGAATGAAATTAATACTTGCCTTATTAATGATGTATAAAATAATAGATGACTTTGTTATAAGAAATAAAATCAGAATATACTACCTGCCTGCCTTATCACACGCCTTGTGTGGCCTCAGTGAGGAACTATTCACTCGTTCCTTTAACTCTTCAAGATCATGGCAAACGATCGGGTACCATATCAGTCTAGAAGATGTACACCAGTCAATTCATCAAATGAAGAAGAAAGCAAAGGATAGGCGCTCTAAGTCTTTCAATTTTATAGAAAAGTCTATGCTAACCTTTCTCCAACTATATAATAGTTAGAATAGCTAAATAATGTGACAATTTGTAGGACATAAGTAACATTTCTACCGTGAAATTAAGTTCAGTGAAAAGCTATGGATTCTTACAATCTGGTAAACTGTGTGTGGCTATTAACTAATCAATAACAAATAAACACTTGAAAGTGCAGAACACAGCTAACCAGAACATACTAAAACAGGTTAACATAAGGTTTTTGGATACGGAGTCATTTATCTGGCTATATGTTTTTTAGGACAGTGAAATTAAGAAAAAGTATCCCATGTTAGGCAAACATTTCTTCTTTGAACTAAATCTTTACAGAATGGCTGCCCTACCTGAGAAATGTTTTCTAAAAACATTTGCTCGACTCCCACTAAGTTACTTCCTGAGGAAGCATTCTACATTAAATATCAGGGTTCCAATAAAACACCACGTCAAGGTTGCTCTTGACTGAAGCATAAGTGAAATGAAATCAAATTATGGTACTGATAAGACTAATGGTTTTATTGAGTCTGATGGTTTTATTACGTTTCTTGCTGACACCTGCTGGTTCAACTTTATCTTCCTCTTAATATAAATGGGATTAGAGACTCCCATAAACAGAACCCCCAGGTTGACTCATTAAGAAAACACTGACCTGAACTCTCTTTCCAGCCCTGCTTGCTTTACTGAACCATGTTATAATAATGGTGACCACTACCTTGCCTCCCTGTGCTGTACCCAATACAAACTACTTTCCATTTCAATTGTCTCATTTAACTATGAGACTTGATGCTGAAAATAACGTTACATTTTTAAAATTCTAACTATAAAAGCCATCATGCGACACTAACAGAATTTTAAAGGGGGGGTGGTGTCTTTTAAAATATTATGCAGCATGCCTTTCTAAATGTGTTTTAGCAAATTCCATATCCTATAGTAGCAAAGCTTTAAAAGAAGATGATGTGGTCCTACTAAACTCTCCTATGGTAGTAAGCTGTGAAAGAGGATGTGGCCCTACTAAGAGCTGAAAGTTTTACTCCCAACTTTCCATTCCCCTTAACCTCAACCTATTAAAACATAATATGAAAGGAATAGCTTTCTAAGGGGAGCTGCAGTATCTGCCTGAAACACATGACTTCACTGTCTTTCTCGAGCTTGACAAACCCAAGTAAATCATGGGAGCAAGTTGACAAGGCCAGAGAAAGGAGTAACTCAAATGCAGGGTTAAACCTTTGGACCCAAGGAAGAGGAAGCAGGCTGGAATAAAACACGTGTAGCCATGGTGTGGGTAAACATGTGCTCTAACGAACCATAGTCTGCTTCTCACAGAAATGAATAGAGATATTTAATAATATATCATTCTGAGCAAAAATAACACTGAGTACATCCTATATCAGGAGACCTAAAGCTGGCTAGCTTTCAGAAGCACAGATAGAGAAGGCTTTTCATGCCTTGTTTTCTTTTTTTAAAATGTATCTTCTTGCTCTGCCCATTCCTGTCCCTATATTGACTGAGTACGTGTGAAGTGGAACAGATATTTCTCCATTTTAAAAACTGAACACATAAAAAGATACGTGTGGCTAGATGGCAATGGATTTGAGATCTACACAGTGTGTTAATTTAATAGGTCACAGGCTCTGTCTATTTTAAGCTTGGCTCCGTGCGTCCGGATGCAGTACCACAGCTGATGAGTTCTTGGCCATGGCGGCTGAAACTTGGCCCCACTAATAAAGCTGTTTCAGATGCAGGCCAGGAACATGAGAGCAGCAGCTCATGCCCAGGACCTCTCTGTGTCTGACTTGGAGCCACATAAAAATAAGCAGCGGACACTGCTGGATGATGGAGTGGAAAGCAGGCAAGAGGGGAAACAGCCCAGAGGCAGGCAGGAGCCCGAGAGGTCCTCGGGACATTTGTGTAGTTGTTAACACTTGTTTTATTTTAAAAGAAGGAAAATTGGGGAAGAACGCAGACATCTCTTTCCTATACACATAAATGCCTCGCGTGCACTACCTGGTCACTCCTTTTTTATAATACTGAATGTCATATCCATATAAAATCTGATTTATCCCCCCAAAGTGCAGTATTTGGGCTTGTCATTTTCAATCCTGTCTATAAATGAAATGTCTGGATCTGGATTTGCCTTTTTTTAAATAACAAACATACATGTTTAAACTACTGAGCTTTTCAAAACAAAAATCAAGGACTCCAGCCTTTGCCGGCTTGAGAGACACGGCGTGCAAATAGGATGTGAGTTCACCAAGGACAGCAATGTGGTATGTTCCCATGCTCGGAGCTAGCCCTCATGTCACCAAAGTACCAAATGCTGCTTTCCGGAAAGGAACCCCACAAGAGAAAATAGGAATGCTAAAAGAAATCAAAGAAAGCCCAATGACGTCAACAGCTGGCCTTCTCTAGAACAGGTCAAACAGATTCCTATTTCTGAGTGCCAAGTATTAGGAAGCCCCTTCTGTGACTAGATTTGACTCCTATTATTTCTGTGGGCAGTGTCTTATGCAATCGATCCTACTTCTTTACTGGCTAGGGAGTGTGTCATGTATTCATTAGTACTCAGTGCTCACCATCCATACTCTACAAGCAGGTACAAGCCATCTATATCATAAGTCGTACTGAGTCAAGACAGAATTATCTTCCCTTCTTTGGTGAAGGTAACCATGGCCTGGCAGACTTAAGGCACTATTCATTATGTCTCCCATACCTGAGATGGTATAAGTGTTTTTATAGTGTAACAGAGAGATCTTTTAAGTATTGTTACAATGCATTGATCTTCAAACTTTTTGGCAAGTAATGACACTAAAGCCTAATCCTGGAACCTTATGAGTCCACACTGTAATAACCTACTCCTTGAATGTGTGTGTGTGTGTGTGTGTGTGTGTGTGTGTGTGTGTGTCTGTGTGTGTGTGTGTCTGTGTCTCGCACACTGGTGAATATAGAGGGAAGACTGAGTCGGGTCTCATTCCCTGGATCCCATCCAAGGTTTGGGTGATTTTTTTTTTAGACCAGGTCTCTCCTTGGCCTTGGGCTCACCAATTAGTCTAACGAGCCAGTAGTCTGTAGGGATTACAATTGTTCCCCATCACACCTTGAATGTTTTGTTTGTTCTACTGATGACTGACCAAGGGTCCTCCTGCTTGCATAGCAAGGACTTTAATGATTTCATTCAGTGACTTCATTTCACAACACATTTTTCTAAAACAAACAAGTCCAACCAATACCTTCAGTGCTGCTGAAGGTGCACATGGAAGACAGTTTTAAGGGACAGGACTGAGAGACCAACATCCGCGTGAGGATGAGACTTGACAGGTGAAACACAGTATCTGAAAAGCTAAAAGGCATTTGGTTATCAACTCTCTCAGTCTCTTATAATTCCTACTGTTATATTCCAATCACAACGACTTTAGAAATTACCAACAAATGAGAGGAATAGCTATGAACACCATTGTGAGAATTCAGGAAAACTTACTAAAGATTTGACTTTACTCTAAAGGCATCTGTAATCCAGATGTCAAATCCAGCTTCAAAAAAAAAAAGAAGTGTCAGGGCTGGAGAGATGGCTCAGCAGTTAAGAGCACTGACTACTCTTCCGAAGGTCCTGAGTTCAAATCCCAGCAACCACATGGTGGCTCACAACCATCCATAATGAGATAATATGCCCTCTTCTGGTGTGTCTAAAGACAGCTACAGTGTACTTACATATAACAATAAATAAATATTTTTAAAAAGTGTCAAAAAGGCCTTTTCCCAACAAAGTACTGTTTACTTGGATTGTTTTGTCCCTGTCTACAGGGATTCCAGAAAGAGCCCTGTGAGCTTGGCCATTGTCGTGGCTTCTGGCATCAGGGCAATGGAACGAGAAGGAGAGGCTAGAAGCTGAACCCCACCTACCTGAGACACTGCACACAGCCTGACAGAGGTGCTACCGTCATCTGCTTCCAACCCAAAAATAACACCTTCGGCAGTAATGAGTTTCCACACTAGATCTCGGGCAAGTTCCTGGGAGATTGACAAAGGCCTGTTGACGTGAAGAGAGTGCCAAACCAGACCTCGCCAGAGCTCCTCCTGAACAAAGACTGGGTCACATTGATTTTTTTTTCCAGATTCCCAACAACACCTACAACAGCATTAAAACTTTAATATGATGATTGATGCCTGTGAGCATTCAAATCCTAAGCCAGTGGAACGAATGTGGAACTCTGGTGAGGCTAAGCCTACGTCTGAGTTATTTCTGGTTTGGAAACAGACGTGGCAAAGTACCTCTGACTTTTTAGGCACAGCCAAAAAGAGTCAGCAGACTGGATGCCCTAAGATGAATGATTATAATAAACTGTCCTCAGACATGAAACCTTAGCTTGGTGCTAAACCAAACTCGCAGGGCTCCGATTGGCACACACTTGTATTAAAGGCAATTGCTGAACAAAGGACTCCCCAATGGGACAGTTTTCAGTCAAGGTTTGTATCCAATACCAGCCTCGACATGCACTGTAATGTTAAGAGTGATCGGGACCAGCGTCTCTCTTCCATAGTGCTGTGTGAGATGGCACACCTCTTCTTTGCACTCTTTATCTACACTTAAATCTCCGGGGTGTCCCTCTGTGTCACGTGGACGATAAGACTATCACCAGGAACAGCTTCCAGAGAGAGAAGGAAATGAGCCCCCCCCCCTTTTTTTTTAATCATGAAGGCAAAAAGAGAGAATTTTACTAATGAATCCTATAAAGAAATTACTAAGTTGCTGCATTTGGGTGATCCAAAACAGAGAGAAGCAAAGGTTTCCTTAAAGGAGCCAGGTAGTAAACACTGTAAGCTTCATGGGCAGCACATGGTCTCTTCACAACTGCTCAACTCTATCATGGTAAAGCAGTCACTGGTGACAGTTAAGGGGTCAGTAACAAACTAAGCAATAGTTCCACTCTACACCCCCAGATTTCAACTGGAATTAGTAAAAGCAAGTCTGTAAGAATGAAATACAAATCTATTCAATCTACACTAAAGCAAAGCGAAAGTATTTTGTGGCCACCTAACGACTCTAGGAATCTAGGTATGAACTATGAAATATAAACCTCTAGGAGGTCTTTTATGCTTCTGCTATTCTCTCTCCCCCATCCCCCAACACAGATATACAACTCTAAGAAATCCATCAATAACGGAATTAAGAACCATTCTTCATGCCTTACATGGTACAAGAACTTCTTGCTACCCATAATTCTCTGTATCTCAACCACCCGATGTGAATAAACAAAATTTTCTCTTCTCCAGAGAAAAGGCATGGCCAAGCCTGCCATCTGAAGCAATCCAGTTAGCCAGAGAGAACACAGCTGCTAAGAACTGAACCAGAAAGTGTCACACGCTCATTGTATGGAAGACAGAACTGGAATATTGTTTGTTAAACATGTGGGAAGGTGTAAGGAAATTTTGAAGGCCCCAGAGACAAACCCACCCTCTTTTGATCAAAGTGAAAGATGATATCTCCACCAGAACATAAAACTGACTCTAGTCTAATAGTTAAGATAATATCTAGAGCCGGGCAGTGGTGGCACACGCCTTTAATCCCAGCACTTGGAAGGCAGAGGCAGGCGGATTTCTGAGATCGAGGCCAGCCTGGTCTACAGAGTAAGTTCCAGGACAGCCAGGACTACACAGAGAAACCCTGTCTCGGAGAAAAAAAAAAGATATTATCTAGAGCATCTGTATGTTTTCAACTACAATGTCTGGTATACAAAAACAAACAAACAAAAAGCCTGGCCAAGAAATAAGTAATATGGGGTGAAGGGGAAGAGTTCCACAAATGATCTAGACTTTATAATAATAAACTTTAATTGCAGATTAATACCTTCTATAAACCAAATGAATGTCAAGAGGCAAAGCTCACGAGGCCTCAATCGTAGACAAAGAACTACAGGCAACTAAGGAATGCTGGGAAAGGAACCAATGCTCTTCCCCAGGGCGAAGCGCAGCACCTGATTATCCAGTTCTCCAATATCAAACAGTCAGACCTGAAAACACGCATCCAAAGCACATTATATGGACTAAAAGAAAGTAAAAGAAAGTTGTCTTTACAAATTTAGGAATACCCCCACACACACACACACCACATGAATAACAAAAATTAAAGAAAGCAGGGGGTGAGGGCAGTACATGGGAGGTTTTAGAGGATGGAAAATGGGGGAGAAAATAAATTATACAAGGTTAGTGCATACAGAATAATAGAAAGTCAAAATTTAACACTGACTCTAAATAGGTAAATATACTGAAATCTCTAGGTGTCTACTAACAGAATAAGAACAGATATACACATCAGCAAGGAATAAAGTGGGGGAGGAGGGTGCACAAAAATGTTCAAAAGCATAAGGAACAAAAAGGAACAGAAAAGAGTGGAAACAACATAAGAGAAATACAACTACAAACTTAAGAGAACTAGATGAGCAATGGTGTAAAACACCGTGACCTAAAAGCTCCAGGAACGAGGAAATAATGTGACATTGTTATTATTTAACTAATTTATTCTTTAACTATTAAAGAGAAACACAATGTAGACACTAGCCAAAGAAAAACTAATGCAATCTCACAAACAATGGAGCTATTAAGATTTATAAAAGAAAATTAAAAGAGAAGAGAAATAGTTCATAAGAAATAAAA
The DNA here is from genome assembly GCA_902729485.2 of Mus minutoides. Classification (NCBI taxonomy): domain Eukaryota; kingdom Metazoa; phylum Chordata; class Mammalia; order Rodentia; family Muridae; genus Mus; species Mus minutoides. The sequence goes on along the minus strand of LR754379.1, from coordinate 41,052 downwards.
GGAATGCTTCAGAAAGACACCATATTTCTACATGAATAAAACAGCAAGAATACATAAAGCAAAACAAAACAAAAAAAAAATTCTACAATTAAAAGCTGGACTGAGTTGGGTACTCAAATTGGTAATAATTAGAAAATGAAGGAAAAAAATATCAGAACCAAGTCTCAGTATAGAAAGAAGTACTAAATCCATAAAAGCACCCACCTAACAGCATTAAGTCAGCCTCCAGGCACCACGCCTGAGAAACTAGCTTCCCACCTCGCAGGGCAGGATGCCACAGAGCACTCAAGGCTGAGTTCCCTGTCAAGGCATTTGCACTTGATGACTATTCTGTGTCAGGGTACAGAGGTCCTGGCTCCTTCCATCAACCTAAGATGATCCTGAAGAGCTGGTCTAACTCCAGAATGCCCCTACTGGCTGGCTGAGGCCTCTGTTGCAACCACACAGACGTTCAGGTTCCTCTACCTCACCTGGCTTTCTTCCTTCCCAAAAGCAATGTGCAATGAATCATATGCACGGAAATCTCCGTTTCAAAGTGAGTGACTTGGGAAGCATAGCCTGTTTCAGTTGCTGCTGAAAGTGATCTAAACTAGATTCAAATAATGGGAGCCTGCAGCTAAATCCGTTGACTGGCATTAGGGGACACCCCCTCTCCCCATCACTGATAGGGGTCAAAATGTGTATAGACTGCCATATGAGAAGCAAAGTGTAATCATTTTGTTAGCTGACAAAATCTAGAGTCACCTAGGAAGAGTCTTAGAGAGGGATTGTTTAGATCAAGTTGACTCTTGGGCATGTCTTTGTGTTCATAGTGATGGGAATCATTACCTACTTAGGCATGGGATCCTAGACTGTTTAATGTTTAAGATCAGACAAAGAAAGTGGATGGCAAGAATGTATGCATAGTCTGCTCTGCTCAGGCCTCTGGATGTGACTCTCTGCTCCAAGTTCCTGCTGTCATGGCTACCCTGACATGAAGGACTGTTGCTTGCAATTGTGAGCTAAAATAAACCCTTTCTTTCCTAAACTGGTCTGGGTAGGGTATTGTATCACAGCAACAGAAACCAAACTCAGACATACCATACATTGTATTCTTTACCAGAAGACAGGATACCAAAGGATAGAAATGTACTGGGAGTGGGAAGAGCCTGAGAAGTAGTACTAACAGGTTACCATCTATTTGTGGGGACATGATAAACTAGAGAGACAGGGTTACAAATGGACAACAACAAGGGGCTTATGCAAAAACAAACAAACAACAACAAAACAAACAAATGAAATACAGACCTCTGTAGAACAGAGAGGTATTTATCTTCTTTTGTCAGAAATCAGGAAGACTGAAGGATCAGGTCAAAAACTTAAATTTTAGGTCAGCAAATGAACAAGGGGTTGGAAAAACCTCAACACACACTTTGGTGTCCTGGCAACTTAAGGGAGACAGGGTTTATTCTGGCTCAGTTTCAAGGTACAGTCCATCATAAAAGGAGAGTCAAGGTGTCAGAAGCTTGAAGCAACTGACATTTGCAGTCAGAAGCAGACAATGAATGCATGCAGGCTCTGCTCAGCTCACTCTCTCTACTCAGTGCAGGATCTTCTGCCTAGGGAATGACGCCATCCACAGTGGACAAGTCTTCCCACCTCAATTAATGTCATCAAGATAACCACACAGAAATCATTTGGTGTCTCAAGTGATTCTAGATTGTATCATGTTAACAACTATCACTAATCATCATACCTGACAAGCGTGATATTTTGAGGTTAAGATCCCAACTAAGAATAATCAAGACTCTCAGGAATGCATAAAGAAGCTTGAAAATCCCCAAACTGTAAATCACTTAAAACCCTGTGACCACAGTAAAGGTTCCTCTTCTTTCCACTGATGATGACATGAAGCTTCAGCCTCATGAGACGATCCTAACCTTCCCTCCGAGCTATCAGACCAAGAACTAGGATCAAAGGAAGGAGGTCATGACCCAAAGGTGGTGCAAGGAACAGCCAGGCAATGATCTACACACTCACCAGGTTCGTAGTTACATGGGTGTGCTTGCTTTACATACATTTCTTGAGTTGAACACTTAGATACCCTAAAGTATGAAGTATGTTAATACTTCAATAACTTTTTATCTGTGGATGGGTATTTTGTTTCCATGTGCACCAAATGCATCCTGGTGCCCATGGAGATCAGAAAAGAGTATCAGGTCACCTGTGACTGAAGTTACAAACAGTTGTGGGCCACCATACACTGGCTGGGAATCCTTCTGGGTCCTCCAAAAGAACAGCCAGTGCTCTTAACTGCTGAGCCATCTCACCAGCCGCCTTCATAACTTTTTTAAAAAGCAATTATATTCCGTTTATATTTCCAAAGAAAAGGGCTTTATAAAAAAAATTCCACAGCATACTGTCATATTTATATTTGTATTTATAACTCTCTGGCCAATTAACACAATAATTATTCTTCATTAAAACTGTTAACTGAGAGGGACTGATATGAAAACCAGACTTAACTACAGAACCTCCTTAATACCTACCTAGTAAGTCAGTATATTTAATCACTGCATACATCAAAAGTAAATCCAAATTGATACCTTTATAAATTAGTGTGGGCAAATGGCAGGTCTACATACCTTAGATGTATTAGTCATGTGACCATGTATTAGTCATGTGACCATGTATTAGTCATGTGATCATGCATTAGTCATGTGACCATGCATTAGTCATGTGACTCTCACAGCCCTGTTCATATATTTCTTCACTGACACACTGTAACTTAGAAATTATCTTGGGTACTAAAGGATGTGTAGTTTAAAGCAAAGCCTCCCCTAGCTTCAGGGGCTCATTTACTATATCCAAAAGAAAGAGGCTTGCTCAAGTTACACATAGCACCGTGGTCATGGTGGTATACCCTGTCTAGAGACTAACCCACATCCTCCCATAGCCTTTCGCCTTGGTGTCTCCATTACAGATAGTGAAAAACCCCATTTGCCTACTCAACTACAATAGACCGTGTAGTCTACAACTGTTAAGACATAAGCAAAAATGTCTTGTCCTGATTAAAGCTTTCTCTCTCTCCCACATGGTGTTGATAGGGTACTTCAAGCTGAAGAAGCCTTTTATTTTTTTTCTTTTTCTTGAGGGGAGGGGAACACAAGGGATCCACTTCTGACCCTGATTCCACTTCTGACCTCAGTGAATGAACACTATCACTGAAAATCTAAAAGAAGACATTGAGCAGCTACGGACTTCAGGTTTTGAGTTGTGTGAGTGAAAAACCATGGTAGTCAGCCACTGATGCTATCTGAGAGTAAATGTGCTCCTCAGGAATGTTATATAGCTGATAAATGGGATAGCCAAGATTTGAAGCTAGGTCTTTCTTCAGAGCATCAAATTGTGTATCTTTTCTATGAAGGTTCACTCCAAATCATGAATCCATGGATGCATCCACCTAAGTGCTTACCCTGAAACCAGATGGCTAAGACACATAGAAAAATCAAGAAGACAAGATCCCTTTCTCTCACTGTTTATGCTTAGATTCTGCACTAAATAAGTTTGTATCAACCCTTCCCTGTCCTTTATATACAGCTGTGTTTGTCTATAAACAAGGAGACCCCTGGAAGCTTCTCAAAAGCATTTAGTCTTAGAATTAACAAACATGAAACTCTGTAGTTTCCCAAAAGCATGATAGAGAACAAAGACTCTGAAGCATCGCCCACAGCCCACCAGCGAGTTATGCACTTTGCCAAGCCTACATAGGAAAAGAAAGGTATCGCCTGATACCAGAAGCAATAACAGAAAAATATCCAGCTATGCTTCTACTAAAAGAAATACCTGCATCACTGGAAAACTTTCTTACTTGAGTATGTTAGATTAGTAAAATGCTTCTTTCAAATAAAGGAAATACTTGCTCTTACTTAAGTTCAATTCCAAAACCAAAAGCTTTTCCAAGAGCTTCTAGTACCTTTTCTTCTAAATCTCATTGAAGTACATTCCCCTAACTCTGGCCATGAAGCCTGAGTTATGTGTGCCGTACTTGCCTACCTCCAGGCATGGCAGAGGGCACATTAAGGAAGCATGCTCCTTTGTGGTACAGGGATGTCTCCCTTCCAAACCTTTAAGAGTGGGTGGACATCTTGCTTCGTCTGGCAAGACTGAAACCCCCCACCATGTTGTATGGTGTGTCTGCTGGTATCAATACATCTCCTCCCTGAAGTATGACACCACTCAGTGCTTATCTTTCTCAACCTTCCTGTCTTCTACCAACCTAAAATCTAACACACCAAGAGCATGGATTTAAGATGACAGGTATATACTGGTATTCAGAGGAGTCTTCTGAAAGACGAATATACTTGATACAAGTGAGTACCACAAAATGGGACCAAATGACAGCTTACATGCTGATTAGGATGTGTGTTGGAATTTCTATAAACATAGATCTGTAACACTGGGAACATTTTAGGAGCCAACAAAAACTCCTATGTATTTTTTACCTATCTTCAGGAGCACAAAACTAAAAACTAAATTAATACTTCCATCTGATACATTTTTAAATAAAATATAAGTATTTGTGGACATGAATTACAAAAATACATATAGGAAAAATTTGTATCTAATATAAGTATTTGTTTCTATAATAACAAGGTAAATAGCTTACCCATGTCTGAGTCAGTACACACAATCTTCATTTAAATCTACCCATTTCTTGAAAGCAATTAAGCTGTTCTAATTTGTATTAATTACAGCTTATACATTTTTTAAAAATTTCACCATCTAAGGCTACAGTAGCTTTTTGGGTATAATATTAAAGATAACCCTGCTATAGAAGGAACGAGTGAAACTGCTTTAAGCTACTAGGCCCAAAATAACCCATAGTTTTAAAACCTGCCTTCATCTTAAAAGTAAGAATGTCAACAGAGGCTTGTCCGTGGGTCATGAGATGTTTGTTCCCAGGCTAAGAACCTGTATACAATTTGTGCCCTGGAAAGAGCTTTCTACCCAAAGTTATAAATACTCAAGAAGAAAAGATCATATGGAGATTCTGACCTAACTAACCATAGTGTAACTACTGTGATGTTCCTCCATAGTCTAACTACTGTGATGTTCCGCTCAGCAGTTCTTGGCTTGCTGTTCAGAGTTAGGGACGATCCTTGGTCCTTTCAACTGAGAAGTTACAAATGTCCACTTCTTCATGGTTGTTCTATGAGTAACTACCAAGCTACGGCACCAGCACAGACAACTGGACTTTGACAGCAAGACTGGACAGAAGGTATTCTAACTCATCTCCCACTCTCTTCTTCTGCTTGACAATAAGAACAATAAAATTTTCATTCACGCTCATATTCAAACTCTGAAGCAAGCCACCTACACATGAAACTAAATATTAACGAGGGCATCTTTCCTGAGCAATTGCTAATGGGATTTTGAAAACTCTAGGGAGTGATGACTGTACTACAACTCTTAACAGCATACCAATGTTACTCAAACCACTCCTACTCAGTCAGGCACGTTTGGTTCAGGGAGCCAGAAACAAACAATATCGATCTGAGGTCGGTACCACCACTTTGAGGTGGAACCTGCAGTGTGTACCACGTACTCTCTCAAGTGCACCAAATTCCTTCTCTGAAAATGCCTGAGGATGACACAAAGTCCTGATCTATTTCACCAGGCAGTCAGTGACTCAGTGACATAAATTACCAAGTGTCTTATTACCACTAAGAGAAGAACTCAAATGTAGTATGAAATTACCATTCTGTTTTCTGTTCACTGATTTAAAAAAAAAATAGGCCTACTATATTTTGGGTATTTATATTATTAATAGCATTGGGAGAACCAAAAGCTCCAGGAAAGGTCTCATAGAATATGCCAAACTATAAGGTCTAACCTCCCTCTCCGCCTGAGCCCTTTCTGATAAAGGGTGACACAGCCTAAAGACTATGGACTAGCTAGCCTCACTGAGATGTTCTCACTCCAAGGGTTGAGGAGACAGGTTTGTGGGTGCTTTCTACAAGAGAGGTGAGTGCTGAACTCTGTATTGCTCTTCTGTAACCCAACTCACTATAAGCACACCTACCAGTCAGGCCCTGGTGGGTAAAAGTACCAGCAAGTAGGAGGCTGAGTCTCCTGCAGCACCTGCTCTGCATGCAACAGAGCATGCTGTTAACTCTGATCGACCCAGCGACAGTTGTTACCTATAAAGGTGTGGCAAACCAATGTGCTAAAAAGTCATTTCCTTTCGAATCCTGTTTCTCACTGCATTCTGTGCGAAGTCTGCATTCTTCCCTGGTGGGGGGAGGGAGGTGCACCAAGCAATATGCTAAGATAAACAATGACTTGATGGAAATGTTTTTCAAAAGGCCTAATCAAGGGGAATGTGTATTTAATCATTAAGTGCCCCCAAAAAAGATGAGGGTGATTGCCACCAAAGAAATGTGATCTAGAAATTGAACTACAGAAGTCTCAAAGCAAGCAGCTGGCTGAAACCAAAGCCAACCAGTTCAAAGTAAATGTGCCTCTAGAAAACTAGAAACTAGGAATCAATACATTTCTGTAGATGATCTAAACAGGGTGGCAATTGTAGACCTCATGGCACATTAGCTACCTCCACTACCTAATGGTACCCTGATGTGCAAGCCATTATGGCAGCGATGCTCAACCTTTCTAACACTGCTACCTTCCTCTTGCTGTGGTGACCCCCAAACATAAAACCATTTCCTTGCTACTCCATAACTGTAATCTTGCCAGTGTTATGAATCATAATGTACATCTCTGATTTGGGAGATTATCTGCTATGTGATTCCATGGTGGAGAACCTCTGCTTTAAAGAGAAAGGAGACCAGAGAAGGGATCAAATCCTCCTCAGGCGTGAAGACTGTAGAACGGGCAGAGAGGGCACAGCCAGTCTAAATGGCTCTTCTGGATCCTGACTCTTACAGGGCTATCTTTCTAGTGTTTCTTGAAGGAAAAAGGCCAAACATTTGATTGTCTGGACTTGAGAATAAACAACAACAACAACGAGAGGTTGCCAGAAACTGTACAAACGGGGCCACCCGAGACCCTTACTGTGACTGCTGTTGCCGCCACTTCTGAACATGAACTTCATGTGGAATGTCAGACATGTACATACCACGAATGCTCACTAATCCACAGCATGTTTTAAAATTTGGAAAAAAAAAATACTTGTAGAGAGGCAACAAGTAACAGACCATACAGGGTGCCTCCTCCCCAAATGAAACATAAAAAAAACAACACAGATTCCAAGAGACAAAACCCATCTGTGGGTTAGGGTTTGTACTCTGAGAATACTGAGAAGGGCAGCATTTGATTCAAGTTGCTGCACTGGCAAGGAAACTGTAAGGCCCTGGCAGCCTGTGGTGGGTCTGCACCAGCTGAACTCTGCTCTTGCCCCTGGTGTTCAGGCTCCTCCAAACACTGGAGTGTGAAGGAGCCATCTACACCAAGGAAGAACACCTACCGTGCCACTATGATTATTGCTAATGGCCATTTCTCTTTCTCGGTCCTTTGGGTACCAGAAGAACAAAGTCAGTTATCTGCAAGTGGCTGAGGTTTCCAAGACAGGATTCCGGACTAATGACAGGTAGGCCTGACTTCTGTTATATGCACAGTTTCTGAGAAATGGGAGAGTCCCCCTCAGGAGTGACTTGGATGCACTATGTCAATGATAGCATGCTGATCCACAGACTCGAGGAACAGGTGGAGATTTTAGAGCAAATGCTGGCTCACGTGATAGCCCGGGGTAGCTCATTAATCTTGACAAGTTACAGTGACAACCTATCCAAGTCAAATTCTTCAGCATCACAGAAGCTACCCTGAGACAGTAAGGAAACATCACCTTCCAGCTCCTACCTCCTAAACAGCAGCCTTGTATTGAGATGGGACGATTTAGGTATTAAAACTGCTAGGACATATTATCAGAGCAAAGAAGGCTTCTATTTCCTACGGAACTGAAAATTTTCTGTGACAATGGGGTTCATGCCCCAGAATAAACAGTGAGAAACTGATCCTCACCTTGGAGGATCTAAACCCCATTTGCACAAAGGGTAATAACTAGCCTTAAACTACATCCTGGCTTAACAGAAGAGGTGTGAAGAGATGAAACAATTCACACAGCACATAAGAAGGGACCTTAAAGATTTATATCTGATATAAGATGGGCTGTGCTCTCAGGTATTGTCCCTTTGGCTTCATGAATCCAGAAACCGAAGGAACATAGAGGAACATAGCTGACATGACACTGCCACCTGACCTCTTCTTCTTGATAAGGCTTCATTGTGTACTCTATGAAGTAAATTAAATAAATTTGATATTAGCACCTGACAGTATACTTAATCCAAGCTGTTGATGGGGGTGGGATATTCACTGGGATAAAATTAGTTACACTGAAAATGTGCATGGGCAAAGAGTACACCACTGGTAAAGCTGTCATGACTCCCCCGCCCCCTCCCCATCCCAACAGTCTCTACATCCTCACCAACACTGCCAACCTTTCTGCTACCCTTGGTCCATTTCCGTAGCTTGTTATGCCAATATGTAAATGTCTGCCACAGAAACTAGATTTCTACTGTGAAAAACCTGATGCTGGGGTGACAAAGTAATACCACATGAAGATGTCAAGCTCTTGGCCTTGTGTTCTTCTGCTGTGAGCAGTTGAAGCGCTCACCTATCCAGGCCTGTCTCATGTCTGTCTCATGTCTGGGTAGGGCTTGGGGCCTGAGAATCGTGGTGATGCTTCAGCTGTGAGTTCTACCTCCATACACTGTCCTGTTCTGATGTCCCATCAATCCCCAGCCTGCCTGTGTGCTTTGTCTGCTCCTGAAAGCATCAGCCCTCCTTCCCAGCCCAGGAAACCCACAAAACACCACAGAAACATAACAATCTGTTCTGTACACAGTCTCCAGGAGTTACAGGGCTTTAAAGGAAATTACCATAGTAATAACAAGGTCAACAATCCTGAATATTTACTTTGCGAGATTTCATTCTGTTTTGCCAAACATTCCAGGTACTCGGTATGTCCTAACATTGCCCTACCTAGTTCAGCTTAAGTAAAAACATCGTTAGAAAGAAGACAAGATGGCCCCAGCAGTTGAGGGACCACAGCCCATTGTCTACAGCCCATTCTGTATATCCATCTTAATGAAGAAAATGACCGTAAGGTCAGAAAGATATAGCTGTACATGCACCTTTGCTTGCCAAACAATCCCTGCTGTGCAGAAGGTGGAAAAGACCTGACCCCCCCAGGAGGCCTCTGACCTCTCCACAGGCACAATGGCATGATGTGTTGACTGAACTTTACAGTTGTAGCATTTCACTACCTACCAACTAGTACAGCTTCAGAAAATCAAAATGACAACTCATCTCAAAGACATGCAGCAACCAATCAATCTATCAAAATGAATGAGTCCTTCCCTTATAGTAAAATACACACACACACACACACACACACACACACACATTACTATATATATCCACACACCTACATATATACATACATACATACATACATACATACATACATACAAAAATGTGTTTCATTTTTGGCTTATGCAAGTTTACTGAAACTTGACTGCCTTTCTCCTTGGTCCCTTTTTTCCCACATTATTCCTTCAACACCTTGTAGTTAATACGTAAGCATCTACCATACAATGTGCAGAAAAACATAATGCATGTCACTCTAGGTGAGGAGTCTTTGCTTTCTCATAAAGCTCAACGATTTATAGCTTCCTAAGGCTGCATCTTCTAGGTGACATATCACAGCACAACTGTGTGGTCTCAATTTTGAAAAATACAAAAATAAATGCACAAGAATTAATTTAAACTTCACAGTGTGGTGCTTGCAGGCATGCTCTGTCCTTGGGGCACTTCCATTAGTGTGAAAAAGTTTTCAGAATATTTTTAGTGTTGAAATCAGCTTGGGCATAATTAAGAAAAAGCAAATGAGAGAAACAAAAGGCAAAATCTCTTTGAGCTTCGTTCCTTTTCTACCTACAGCAGCCCGCTCAGTGGGCATCAGAAAGTTGCGCTGCGAAGAGCAGCAGACAGTAATGTTCCCTCGCATCAGCGTGAGACTTTTTAAGAAACAAAGGCAGCTATGCTGTTGGTCTGAGCATCTTATCAGAAGGCAGGGAAAAAAAAAAAAAAAACAAAATCAGACTTGCTTTAAGCATACATACGGTTGTTATGAAAACTTAGCTGTCCTAAAAACGCTTCAATGTACAGTAGTGTCCTGCCTGCAAGCTATGCTAGGGCAATGGTGGCACAAAGCCTATGGGAGTAACCAACCACTAACTGATTTGACTTCAGGCCCTCTCTACCAGTTGGTACCCATACCCGACCCAGCTTGAGTGAGCAAGGTGACCAAGACCCTGAGAATAACTAGCCAAGGGACCTAGCACAAAAACAAACACAAATACTAATGGTCCAAAAAAAGGGCCAAAAAAAAAAAAAATGGTCATCAACAACAATAACAAAAATAAAAAAGTAGCAATGAAATGACTCCTAATGACATGACCTTGCTCAGCCATGGTCAGGAAAAAACGTCCTCCTGAAGCAGAAGAGAACAAATACAGAGACCCACAGCTAGATAATATGCAGAGTGAGAGACCTGGAAGACTCAACCCTTAGATGAGCTGTTTCTACCAAACCCCTCCCCTGAGGGCTCAGGACACCCAGCAGACGACAGGAGGAAGGAGGATTGTAAAAGCTGAAGGAGATGGAAAACCCCAAGGAAACCAGGCCTGTAAACACAGCCCGGCCCATGCGCACATATGAGCTCCAAACACAGCCCGGCCCATGCGCACTGAGCTCACAGAGATTGAGCAGCCCACACAGGGGCTGCACAGATGGGGTCCTGGAGGTGAAAGGACAAGTAGACACAGGCCTCCGTCCATCAGAAAGAAGCTCTAGCGCTAGCTTATCGCCATTTGTAAATCAGAGCTTAGTTTTCTCCAAGAGAGTCTCACTCGGGGAAACAAACTCCTTTCAAGGGTAGGCGCCACACCCAGCAGCAGATGCCAACGGAAAAAACTCAGCTCCAGCTCTGGAGGTGCCTCGTCTCATAATGTATCCGGGATTTTTCTTTTTGTCTCCACTCTTACCCTACAGCTCCTTTGCATTTATGTTATGGCTTCCGGTTCTGTGTCCTTATGGGCTTCCTGAGACGGTGAACGAGTGGGTCTCTGTGTCTGTGTCGGTTTCCTCTGCTGTTTCTAGGGGATCTTTTCCGTCTCTTTGCTTTGCCCTTGTCACCGTGGCGGTTCTGCTGTGTGTGTGTGTGTGTGTGTGTGTGTGTGTGTGCTGCACTTTTTAATGTCAGGAAAATGGCATTAAACAAAAGCTAAATTTCATTTAGAATTCTTAGGTTAACTACTAGCCACATGTCTTCTGGAGCTTTAAAGACCTAGCAAAACAGGAAACCGGTCAGATCAGTCAATGTGTAGGTCGTACCATTATTTTAAATGGAAACTATATTCTAAATTGTCTAGGAATGGCAAGGTAAGTATCTGTCCCTCTGCTATGAGGCTGACAGGAAATAAATGAAGCCAATCAACTGAAGAGAGAAAAACAATCATGAATTATCTATTTCAAAAGATGATTCTCATTCAAAGTCATAACCAATTACTGTAAAGAAGGTCGGACACCTGAATCAGTGAGCTATTAGGCTTAATCACTTCTAACTGATCAATAAATCAAATCATGGTATGCTCCTTGGAATATTGCCAGAAATTAATACTAAACAGGAGTGACAACGCATGTTTGACCCGAAACTCTCGCATATGTGTATCTCATCATAAAGTCACTTTTTAATAAGTAGGCATCAGAAAAAAATAAATCACTTTTTAATAACCACTATTATAAATAGGCATCAGACTTTTAAGCAGCATAGCTTCCTCCACTATACACAATGTCCAAGGTGGGCCATTACACCCTGATGCCCATTTGTGACACTGTTTAAGGATAAAATGGAATAAAGAAAACTTTCTTTTTCATGACTGGTGAACCACTGTTAGGGTTCTAAATGGCATTAGAGCAGTAAATACCCAGAGTTTGCCATGCTAACTCTGTGGAGGCAACACTGGCATCACCGTGGGCACACAGTAAACAGGCAGGTGTTTGCAGAGTGGATGAAAACTAAAGCCTACCTAATCCCACTTCGTCTCAGTGACCCTGAAAAACATTGGTGAAGACCGGCTGTAAACGGTACCGTGCACTCAAACAAGAACAGAGTGAGACCTTCCAAGCGACCAGCACCGGTCTGGGACATCATTACCTATAAACTGCTCATCACTGTCACTCAAAGGACATCAAGAGTAAAATACAGAGGACATGAACAGTAGCTAACTGCCTCCAGCTGTTCTAGACTTCCTGCTTCTTCTCGAGAATTCCTTTGATTGGTGGATATTCACTACAGGCTGCTGGCTTTCATAAACGAGATTTCTTTCCAATATTGCATGTGCACTGACCACGTTCACCCTACCACATATTCCTTTCTCTCTCCCCATAAACTATTTTGTCTTTCAATATTATCCACCATCTTTAGAATAAAATCCAAATTCTTTAAGCTGGCATTACGGTCCCTTACTCAGGCAAGAGAACGTTACTCAGTTCCTTCTGGGGACCAGGAATCCTAATGACAGATAAACAGCAAACGGCCCTGCTGTTGTGACTCAGAACCTCATGGAACAGTTTGCAAAACGTCCACCCAAAAGAGAGCCAAAGAACAGCAACCTGTTGAAACCCCCCCTTCCCCCCAACAGTTCCAAGACTGGTTCTCAAACAGTTAGAGGGCGGGTTTTCATTCTGCAAATACCACCACCACATTGGCCATTGTAAAGAGAATGAATAGTCTGCTGTCCAACCAAAAAAAAAGGCCAATTTCTGACCTTCAGAAATCTTAATATCACTTATTGAAACAGGCCCGTAGGGACAAATGTGGATAGTCCCACAAGGGCTTCAGACAAAGACCCCCACCTCCTCTACAGCCCCATGCTATGATGGCCTCTCCACACTAAGCTAAGGCCTTTTTCAGACTGTTACATGGGGCTACCAAGAGGGATTATGACAGCCTTACGATCGGCGTCTGCTGTAGAGCCCTCTGACTCTCCCATAATGCCTGGCACAGTGCTTTTTCCACAATTAGCCTTCCTGGAACACAATAAGCTACTGTGGGTTACCAACTGTGTTATGTTTTGTTCAAGTAGTCTGTGAATGCTGTAAACAGAGAGTCGGCATGAGACAGAAGATACGCAGTTTTTAGTTCCTAAAATCTGGAAAGCAGAGGCAATGTTTAAAGCAGAAACTAAAAAATCCCAGCAATGCCTTCTTTCAGAATACTTAATTATTGGTAATACATACTGAAATTAAATGTCCCAGGCCTGGCAAAAAGATTGGTTTAAGAAAAACAACTTCAAATTTTGATCTCAAATCCATGGAATTAGTCTATAATAGGCAAGCAAATATATAAAATAAGCTCTCTCCTCCCTTTTCCTTTTTATTAAGCATATCCCTCCATGCTATGTGACCCCTTCACATCCTAACAGATGAGAACAGGCTTTTCTACCCGGATACACAGGCTGAAACTTGTTACTCAGTGTAAGTGTGAAAAAGGAAAACCCGAAGTGGTAGTGAAATGTCAATGTGTGTCCATGTGCAGGTTCATAAATGAGAGCTATCGCTCACTACATGCATCTAATTCTTCAGGGATTTAGTCTTTCGGTTAAAACTGTTCACTAGACAGAAGGTTCTAGAAGCCAATCGTTCTGACAGTCTCTACTGACCTGTTGCACTTGTTTACCTTTTAATTATTTCACCCTTTTTCTATGAGAAGATTTCAACATGAAACACCCACCTATATTTGGCTCAACATATTAAACATATAAAACCATTTTAAATGCATGCTTATTGCTTTTACACGAGAAAGGCAGAGATGCTAAAGTCTAACAGCATTTGATGAACTGACCAAGTTTAATGAGTTCTCTACATCAACCACTTACCCTTAACTGTCCTTTCTCAGGAAGTGTCTGCTTTACTAGAACTTAATTATTTATAGTACACACTCCAAACAAGTGTCCCAGCCCTGGCAGCAAGAAGGTGAGTCAGAAAAGCTGACATTTTAAATGTTAGTCAATTACATTCTCAATGTAAATTATGGGTTAGTCAGTGGGCAAAATAAATTGTCAAGTGATTATTTCTCATGCAAGGCGGTGGATGAGACCTAAGAATCCTACAATCTTGGGAGTTTCCGGCCCCACATTTGCAGCTGTTCTGCTCCTTTGAAGCCCTGGTGTTAAGTCACAAAGAAACACAGAGTGGGGAGAAGGCAGGAGCTGAGACAGAGCAGAGACTCCATCAAGTCTGATACGTCTGACCATTCTCTCGGAACCTGCGTTACCTCAGTAGCAACCAAAGCTATTGGATAACATGGCCTCCAGTCCTTTCTAGTCATTAAATTCTGCCCAATTTTAACTTCTTCATGAATAACAACTTGTGTTACACCACTTCAGTTTATTGGCATTCTGAGTCGGGCTGGGATATAGAGGCACTGGGGTTTAGTTACCACTCAGAGTACAGCCTTCAAAGTGATAATAATCTGGTTCATTCCAAAGGTACCCCTCAGTTAATTTTTTCTGTAAAAAAGAAAATTATTGGTTAATTTGTAATGTAAGATGTCATGAAGAATAAAGTTTTATTTGCTTAGTATACATACTAAACATAGGGTTGACCTCACAAGAAAAAAAAATTAATGTTTAGTTTTAACTCCATTTGTTAGGGTTTTTTTCCTAAACTATTTAAAGGTAACACAGATCTCTAAACTTTCAAGTTATAATTAGTTATCTCAGCAAACACAGGCAGTACCATATATTTTCAGTTACTGAGCAAAGTGTGAGAAATAGATCTTCTCAATGGAAACACTGGTCCCTTACACAAACGCCCCCACACTTCCCTTACATTAGCATGAAGCCCATCACTAGGCATGTGTATTTGGAACGTCACTTCAGACAGTTTTCCAGACAGTTTTCCTACTGTAAGTCAACATTGAAAATGTGTGCACCATAAGCCTATTGTTAACTCACACAAGTATTTTCAGCAAATGGCTATACTGATGTAATTCATTTACCATGGCTGTAAATGTTTCTTTTGAATTAAAATGATAACTTCTTCTTGAGCATACTGCATGTATACTCTCATCCGGATTCTTCAATAAACCAAAAACACCAGTATCTTCTGATTAGCTCCCTATACAACTGTAATTTGGCTATAATAATTAAAGAGGGTTATAAAGTCATAATTATCAGCAAGAAAAATGTATCAAAAAAAGGAGGCAATGTGTTAAGTGATAACAAGATTATTACCTCTGGCCTTGGCTCTATTGCTTCTGAGCCTATCAAGCTTAGGAGATCCTTGGGCCTGTCTTAGTGCCTTTCACACACTCCCGTGTAATCCTGCTTGAGACAGACAGCCCTGCCCAATCCTGGGGCAAACTGCTTTGAAGAAAACTCATCCAACTGTGCTCATGGTCTCATGGACCTGCAGTGAAAACAGGCCTCTGTGTACATTTGTAATAAATTAGAATAATGATGTCAATATCAAGATACAAATTATGGCATGACTGCATTGCTGATGAATACCTTCTCTAGAATGTAAAAACTTTTAGGTTATTTTTGAACTGAAAAACCATAGTAAAAGTAGACCAAAAAAAAAGTCGTCAAGCTGCCCTGCCACCTTGATTTTGAAGGTTTACAAACTCCTTGGTGATATGTATTCTTCCAACAAAAACATACAGACCAGTTTTATACTTTTCAGAATTTTCCACAGGCAGTTTCTGAAAACATCATCACAGGAAATAATTCCAGATTCCAGATAAGAAGCTCAAAGGAGAGAAGCCATAATCACATGCACAAAAAAGACACAAAGATACACACGAATGCACACACACAGGCACACGCACACGCATGCACGCATGTATACACGCACACGCACACGCACATGCACACAGAGGTGAAATTAGCTGAGCTGAGTGCACTGGAAGCCCCTTCCAGGCCCGAACTGTAGAAATCTGCATATGAACATTTTCCTCAAACTCTTCAAAGCCACAGGTCAAGGCTAGGGTTTCAAGAACTATACAACAGCGCCAAGACCACAGAAATTTGAAATTTGTGTTTAGTTCAAAACTCAACCACATCCTGGAAAGTTCCAGGTCAGCTTTAAGTGCCCAAATCCCTTCATTTTCCTGTCCACCACTTCCCTTCTGTGGAGGTGCTTTGGGCATTCTGTATCCTGAGAGGCAGACTCCTTCAGCGCTCATGAATCCTTATGAATATCTAGTCACTTAAGGATTATGCCATAATTAAGTTCATCTTAAGAATTCAAGACTTGTTGGATCATAAACCAAATATAACAGCCTATCCTAAAGAGCATCTATCTCAATTCTGAAAAAACTACTTTACAATAAAAAAAAAAAAAAAAAAAAACACTCACAGGAAAAAAAATACATTTTTTCTAAAGCCTATTTTAATCTTAAAATTATACAAGGCTATATTACAAATTAAACTTAAATAGCTAGACCAATGAGAGCCTAAGAAGGTTCTTTAGTAGAATGAGTAATGAGCCAGACTATAGCAATGAAGAGCACAGAGTCAATGGTGGTGCACACCTTTAATCCAAGCACCTGGGAGGCAGAGGTGGGAAGATAACTGAGTTTGAGGCCAGCCTGGTGGACAGAGCAAGGGTCAGGCCAGCCAGAGCTACATAGAGAGGGAAAGGGGGGGGGGAGCAGAAGGTGAGGAAGAGGAGGGAGAGGGGGAGGGGAAAGGGAAGGGAAGGGAAGGGAAGGGAAGGGAAGGGAAGGGAAGGGAAGGGAAGGGAAGGGAAGGGAGAAAGGCAGACTTATATGAAATTACAATATTACATCGACTGTATCCCAGGTCCAATAATAATCCCTGTGGGGTTTCAATTTGTCTTGTTTTGTTTGAGACAGGGTATCTCTGTGTAGCCTTGGTAAGCCATAGGAAGTCAATGAACCATGTAACTATTTTCTAAGTCATCTTTATTTGTGCTCAGATAAACTCCTGGTCATTATTGTGGTTACACAGATCATTTCATTTTGCTTTTGTTTTATTACAAATCTACATAAATCCACAAAAACTAATAAGGTGATATAGTTATAAAAACTCCATCTTTATCAAATTCCTTCATTTCATGTATTGCTTTACTTTGAGGGGGTCACAATGTGCCATGGAGTAGGGGAGGGGGGCTGACAAAGGAAAGCTGTCAGGAGACTCTCCTCCCTGATCCTGTAGTTCCTGGAGATAGGACTTAGTGTCCTCAGCCTTGGCACCAAGTGCTTTAAGCTTCTGAGCCATCTCATAGGATCAGTGCATGTTTTATTGTTTTAATTTTTATGATGGATTTGTAAATTTATATTCATGCTTTCCAAAGCCTGCTTTTTCAATCTCCTATGACTTGCTATCTGGTATTTTATAACCAAATACAAAAGGGCAGCATCCATGCCAAATGAATCTAAAAGATACTGAGCTACCAAGTTCCTAAATATGCTAAAGTGCACTGGACTATACCCAAAGATGGCTTATGCATCTTTCTCCAGACTCTTCGAGCTATTTATTTCTAGTCAATCTAGATCATTGCTTTGGGAAAGCCTGGTAGTCTGGTGGACAAAGCTTGGTGAATATATGATCAAATATTCTTTTGGTCCAAATTCTGGCAGGTTTTAGTACAGCAATTCAATGACACAGATTAGAAGCTCCCTATTCAGTTACTATAAAAAATTTAAAGCACAGATTTAGAAACCAAGCTTTAGAAATCTAATTGTGAATGCAGCTCCTATATCTTTTGTTATTCTGGTTATAAGAATATTACTTTTCTCATTCCAGTTATTACAGTGTTACTTCTCAGAGCACTGGGCAATTTATAAAGTAGATCTTCAGCCTTGTCTAATGACTATCCTTATTAATTCTACTGTAGAATTCACACTGCTACTCCTCTGTCTTTTCTGTTGTCTGTTCCTTATAAATCTAGGCCTATTTCTTTATTTTTCCTCCCTGGCTTGACTGCTTCCAAGAGGACATCCCCCGAATTCACCCAGTTGAGGACTGACTGTTAATCTAAATGGTTAACAAACCCATTACTCCATTGCAATAAATGTTTTATTTACTCTGTGTCTCTGGGTATCACCCCCTGCACACACTATTTTTTATCTTATGCCATGGGGACCATGTTTTCTTGCTTTGATCGTATCAAGCTTTAAAAAACAAGCATATAGCCCAGCCTCCCTTATTTGATATTCTGCTAATGGTGAGGGCAAGGTTTTTGAAGTCCTCCTTCAACAGCACCTTTGCTCATTTTGGAGGCTGTGGAACCCGGCCACACATCAGCTAAGAGACGGACCCTGAATCCTCTTCCCTGTTCCCTAATACTCACTTCTTAATTGTCAGAGGATTTCTGAGTTCGAGGCCAGCCTGGTCTACAAAGTGAGTTCCAGGACAGCCAGGGCTATACAGAGAAACCCTGTCTCGGGAAAAAA
>LR754379.1:0-22405 GCA_902729485.2 Mus minutoides | reverse complement strand
TTTAGTTCTGCAATAATACACTTCCAAAGAATTTACAAAAGCTCACGTACAACATACATCTCTCTAATCCTTGAAAATGTAAACACATCACTCTATGGGCATCATATACAGGTAATATTTTGGTTGTACATATAATTCTCGTAGCCACCGCCCTGTTTTCTTCAGATTATTGAAGTGACTGTTTCACTACTCTTGACATTTTGTGATAATAAAGAGAACACTTCGACCCTTCAATTTCTTGAAGAGTCTGGTTCTAGTATCTTGGTTTCCTTAATCACTGGTTTAGAATACGCATGTGCCGCGGTTACTCCATACACACTTGCAATAAGGCAGATGAGACAGGTGAATCTAAGACGAAGAGCAAGATGAGGAAATGCTTTAATCTATTTTATCATTTCTATACAAAATGCACCTTTTGCTCCGTGATCAATAAACGAGGCTGCTGATTCTTGTGCTAGGGTTTCCCTTAATGGTAAGTCCCCTGATTATTTAAATCAATAGTCATGCATTTTCAGTGGCACGGAACCTGCCTCCTACATACTGATGAGGTTCAAACCTGTAGCTCCACAACACCTTTTGGAACTACTGTATCTATCTGTCCAACGGCAGCACATGTCCATCTGAAGTCTTCAACACTCTAAAGCCATTCAATCCTGTATTCATTTTAGTGACTGCATTTCTGCCTCGGCAACCCGTGTAATTCTCTAAGGTTATAGCAACCCTATTACTTACTCCCTTACCTTCATAAACACCCTTAACTCATACTTACTCAAACTCCCAAATCTCTCTCTCTGCTTAACTCAGACCATGTGATTCTTGCCAGTACAACCACCTGCTCATAAATCATCCTGGTTTTGGTAATAATTCCTACTCTATGTGCTCATTAAATATATACGACGTCTTTGTCAGTATTCTTTCCCCACAGAAATACTACATTCTGGCCTTAACACACCATTTATATATTCTTTTAAATATTATGTTATTTCAAACCTACATTCCTCTGACACAAGTTGTACCATGTTATTGAATGAGTCTTTCTAACTAGCTAACTGTCACAGTCAACCTCATTTCTTCCCAAGTAATCCTTTTATACTAATTTGCTTCTGTGTTACTGTGATACAAGACTAAGCAAAATATTTATTGGAGTTTGTGTACTGGAGGTATACAAATAAGGAAAAAACACCTAGCTTCTGAGTAGCTCTTGGGAAGGAAAAGGGTTTAGTTATAATCCATCAAGGGAACCCAAGGCAGAAACCTGGAGATAGGAACTAACACAGAGACCACAGAGGAAAGCTGTTCATTGGCTTGTTCTTCATGGCCACTATAGCTTGTTTCGTTTTATACAGCTCGGGACCACCAGCCCAGGGATGGCACTGCCTCTACTAATAGAGGTGGGCCCTACTCTATCAAACATTAATCAAGAAAATGTCCCCTGAAGATGTGCCCACAGGCCATTTTGACAGGGTCATTTTCTCACCTGAGGTTTCTTCTTCCCAGACAACTCCAGCTTGCATCAACTTGACAAAAGAACAAAAACAAAACAAAACAAAACAAAAGAACAAAAAAACCTAACTAGCACACCTCCTGCTATACCACCTATTTTAATGACTTGGTTACCTGTCCATCTGTGGTCCAGTCCATCTACTAAACATCTGAGGCATGATCTACTTAGACGCCGGCTGTTTATCCCTCATTTGCATACCTCCAGTACACAAACGCCAATAAATATTTGAATAAACAAAGTTGGAAGGAAAAAAAAAGTGATTCTAAAGCGTACTGGCCTACCAGTCAGGAAACTGTGCAAATTCACTCGGGCATCTAGCTTGAGGTGATAAAAAGCAAGGGGCCAGCCTCTTTCTCAGTTGTTCCTCACTAAAGGGAAGTGCATTATGTCCAGGTACAATGATACAGCAAGCTCCCAAATCTTCATCTCAGGAGCAACAAATACAAGCTACCTTCAGGCAAAAGGCTATCGGCTAAGTTAGGATGCTTCTCCAAAGTTGGAAGTAACACAGGGTGTGTGTGTGTGTGAGAGAGAGAGAGAGAGAGAGAGAGAGAGAGAGAGAGCGCACTAATCCTTCTGCATATATTCATATGAATGATATATATATATATATATATATATATATATATATATATATACACACACATATACACATACATACATACACATAGACAGATAAATAGATGATAGATAGATAGATAGATAGATAGATAGATAGATAGATAGACAGACAGATAGATATCTGGTAGACATTCTCAGTCTAAGCTAACCGTAGGCTGAGGCCACTCATCTGACTCCTATGCCAACCATTTGCTCACACAGCAACAAGTAAAGCCTGGTATTCTTGCTAACTGTCACAGCAAATCGAGACACAAAGAGTTCAGATGAATGTGCTAGCTTGCTTTCTATTGCTATGATCAACACCATGACCCAAAGCAACATGGTCTGGAGTTATATGGCTTACAGGTTATACGCCATCAAAAGAAGTTAGGAACTTGGAGGCAGGAACTGAAACAGGGTCCACCCCACCCCATCCTGCTTCCTTAGCTACCTTTCTTATGCAAATCAGGACCACCCGCCTAACGTAGCACTGCCCACACCCAAAATCAATCATTAATTAAGAACAGTACCCCAGAGACAAATCATCGAAGGGCAATCTGATGGAGGCATGGTCTCAAATGTGGTCTTCCCTTCCCAAACGACTCTAGCTTATGTCAAGATAGACACACTCGCACGCACTCTCGCGCGCACACTCACAACCCAACTAACACAATGACTAACTTGGACCCATCTCCTAACCTGATTATTAAAAATGTTCTACTGAATTTATTGTACTAAATAATGCATAATAGTGAGTTCTCTTACAATAAATTTGGCCCTGTGGAATGCAGGCAAACAACTTAGAAACACTAGGACTCTTAGAAATTGTGTATTATAAGGCAATTTTTTTCCAACAACCTTTGGTCTGAAACAAGCACTCACTAATGGAAAAATTATCAAAAAGGCAGAAAACACATGTCTAAATAAAGTAAAGAAGTAACGATAACATTTCTGAATTAACAAATGCTGCGCCATATGCTTGTAAAATGCTTAATTTTACAATTATTAATTTAACATTATTTGCTTGCCTTCTGATCCTCCCCAGTTCTTACAGCTTTATATACTGCAGTTCACTGTAATGCATAAAGTAGCTGTAAACTCTTTCTCATCAATTCATTGGATGCTCCTAAAACGTGGATAAAGAAACAGGCCCTGGCTAAGAAGACAAGCTAGAACTCCTGAGCTTCTGCTACTCTCTCTTCAGGGAACATTTTCATCAGCCCTGGCCCAGGCCCTGACAACATTCTTAGGACCTGAGTCACAGCAACAGTCTATTTAATGAATAATTAGGTTAGTAGGACATAATCAAAGTTTAACCAAATAACAGGCCAGTCCAGTTTATTACTTTCCTTCTACAAAACTTCAAGCTTTCTTTGTCTACCCCACAATAGGCAAACACACACACACACACACACACACACACACACACACACACACACACAAAGATATAGTAATTACAGCTTTTTATTTGTTCTTTTTTCTTAACTAAGCATATCCCCAATGCAAATTAAGATTAAAAGAGAAAATGCAGAGCATTGGTGGTAACCACAGCTGACTTCAAAGAAAACTGCAAATTAGGAAAAGCACAAGTAGATATCACACTGAGACTCCTAATTACAAAAACTATCCTTTTAATACCAGCATTTTTTTAAACCAGCATGTGCGAGTATGTGTGTGTGTGTGTGTGTGTGTGTGTGTGTGTGTGTGTGTGTGTTTTCCCTGGAGACCAGAAGAGGGCATCAGATCCCCCAGATATAGAGTCCCAGGCAGCCATGAATCTCATGACCCAAATCCCACCCTGAGTATCTCCCTGGCCCCACAGCTAGAGCTGTTAACATATTTATAAAGTCATGGCCAAACAGTATATTTTAAAATTTGCTTCCTGAGAAAATAAGTTCAACTGTTCTCATATCATTCTTTATACTTCAGAACTGAACTATGGATGACAGAAGGTTAGCATGGGAGCTGCTAACCCTGCTTCCCCAGCACACTCTGCCAAATGATTTCAATGCTAAGCTCCATCTCCTTGCAATTGTTCTCTTCTTTTTCTGGGCAAGGATCAGAAAATAACACCAAACTGTGAGAGCGTACGTTTTAACACATACAGGCATACAGACAGAAAGTGCATTTTCTCCAGAAAATTTGTTTTGTAAAAACCCTGATTGTATGAAGACATTATTCAATAAGCATTACAAATTCAAAGTAATATTGAGGAACAGAAAATAATGTTTTCCTGATGAAACTGGTTTAGGCTATTAAAGACTTGTAAGGACTCAACCCAAAACTTGAAAACATTGTTGTAGTTGAAGGCTGTTTAATTTTTTAACATCATTTTAAATTTAATTTTTTTTATAATTTCATACATGAGTACTCTATTACATCATTTCCACCCTTCCAACTATTCTGTGAGCCTCCCCCCAACCCACACCCACAGTCTCCTGAGTCTATGGTGCTGATCACCATAAATATGGTGAGCATATACTAAGGGCTGAGTACTTGGGATTGGGTAATCTATAAGGGGGCTCTGCTGAAGATCTGTTCAAACATTCAAAATGGGATTACATAATTGGTATCCTGTTAAATTCTTATCTGAGCTTTCTGAACCTATGGAAATCCATTGCTCTGACAATAGAAAACTAAAGGGTCAGAAAGATGGCATGGACAAAAAGTTTAAAAACAAAGACGTATTAAGGACAGAAATGACAGTATTCAGGTACATAAAAGAAAGGACCTTACCTTATATAATATACCAAATTTAGGCAACATGTTACCATTTAGTTGTCCTTAGCATCCATGAAGACTGATGTACCTTTTAATAAAACTGTCCTTTTAAATGAGCTCAGATGGAAAGGACCTGGAACACATCTTCTCTACATGTGATCCATCTCTGGCCCTCTATGATGCTGAAACTGGCTGAGCTCTGGACCATACCCTCTGCTAAGCTTGGAAGACATCTAACTGACTGCCTACCAGTATCACTTGGATATCAGTTATCCAACAAACACCCCCAGAGATGTATCTTTCTCCACACGCCTAAAGAACCTTTTATCTATCCATAATATGTTTAATAAATCAGCTCCAAGTCAAATAAATGTGACCTGTGGTCCTGTTTTAGTCTGTGGACTAACTCCAGGAACTTACTCACTTTATTATATCTTACTCATGCCTCTAATGTATCTAGTCACCAACCCAGCTAGTGGCTCTTTTGACCCCATATCCTTCCTCGTATCAAACCCAAGTCTGATATACATAATCCCAGTTCCTAGCTCACCCCAGCTCTCCTGTCAAGGTCCCTGAACACCCTGACAGTGAGCACTCACAGACCTGATGCATGGCCTACAGCCTCCTTCCCACCTCACAGTGTGGACATTGCAGGAGCACGGGCCTGGCATCCATCCTTGCCTTCCCTGAAAGCAGTTGCTCAACTGTTCTGGACATTTGGTCTCTCACTGATAGGATCTGCCCAACCTCCCTGCTCCTTAAAGTCTCTGGGAAAGAGGCATCTGCCGTTCCCTGAACAGCCAGTTCTGACAAGAATGGTACAGGCTGTATGAGAAACACAGATGTGTACAGGACATGATTCACACCTTCCAGAAACCGACATTCCAGGAACGACAGTAGGACAAGCATATCTACGGTAAGAGAGGGCTCTCTAGGCCAGAAGCAGAAGAGCAGACACTTCTTTATCATTTTCTGTATAACACTGAGCAGAGTCTTAAAAGATGAAGATGACTTTAATAACTGAGATAGAACAGCCGCAGTGTGGGAAGCGGCATAAAAAAAGGAGATGAGCATAAAGACAGAGCAAAGGGAAGGGAAAGTTCAAGTCAGCTTATCCAAGAAAGGATACGTTGTCAGGCTGATTAAAACAAGGGAACACAGGAAAAAAAATCTAAAAAGAAAGGTCCAACTCAGTATATATAGACAGGTCAGTATAGATAGGTCAGTATATGTAAATAGGTCAGTATATATAGACAGGTCAGTATATATAAACAGGTCATTATAGGTAAGTCAGTATAAGTATATGTAGACAGTTTAGTATAGATAGGTCAGTAGATGTAGACAGGTCAGTATATGTAGATAGGTCAGTTTATATAGACAGTTCAGTAGTATATGAAGACAGGTCAATGTAGATAGGTCAGTATATGTAGATAGGTCAGTATAGATAGGTCAGTAGTATATGAAGATGGGTCAGTGTAGATAGGTCAGTATAGACAAGTCAATATGTAGATAGGTCAGTATATGTAGAAATGAGAACTCCTCGCTGAAAATAGGTGAGCCAGGCCATCCTATACAATGCTAATATTTAATTTACTCTCACATTCTAGACATAAAGCTGAAGTATAAAAGCAAACAGCTGGGAATTTGCTTCCATCTGGAACATAATCTTACAGACTCACTGTGTAGTCTCAATGACAGTCGGACCTCAGGTGAAGCACCTCATGAGAGGTGCTTATAATAAGCTTAGCACTGGCAAAAGAGGAGCAGGCTATGTCGGCCCCTCGTTCGCCTGCCTTTACACACACAGCCAACAAACACAGACACTACTTAGTAGCTTTTTATCTGCAATCAATAATCATGCACAGGTAAATCTTAATGTTTTGCTTGCCACCTTAATTCCAAACTAAAGAAATGGTAGCCACCCAGGTCACATACTACACACCTCCAGTTTTAGGATTCAGAACACTCTGCATGACTGACCAGGGCAGAAAGCTACTCACCTGCCTTCCTTTCTCATATTTGCTGTATCGCTCTCTCCCTTTTAATGGTATCTTTTTTTCTTCCTGGTTTGCAACAATGGTTCTATTTCTGTACCCATACCTCCCAAATGCCACTGCTGCCTGGGATTCTCTTCCCGCTTCTGTGACGGCCCTTTCCTTAAATGTCAGCAGTTCTGTTCACTTCAACTACACACCCAACAAGCTCTAAATTTCTCTGGGAATGGAAGACTAAAGAAGAAAAGGAGAACAAAAAAATCAAGGAAAAATAAGAGACAAAGGCCATCTGACTTACAGAACCATCTGACAGAGGCCAGGAGGCCCCAGAGATCACGTGCTCTGTCCCTGGCAAATTAGGGCTCCAGAAAGTTCACCCTGATTTGAAACTGGCTTTAACAGCAAACTGTGTGCAGTCAACTGGTTCAGCTTTTGAACATTTTTCAAAATATGTACGCAAAACAGCCTGCAAGGTTTTCAAGGCAGAAAGTGTGGAACTCCCAACGACCTCGTGCAGAGCCCTAGAATGATGTCTTGCCCACTGGAAGACCATGTTCTGGGAGACAGAAGTGCTGCCACTCCATAACTCTATCAGTCCTCCATCTTTCAGCTCAGCCTCTTCACTCATACCAACTCTCCCCAGGGCAGACATGGAACTCGGCTCCACGGCTATGCAGTTAGCCTGCATTGTCAACCCCTGCGTTAGGCGCGTGACAAGATACAAGAATGAACCTGTCCTCTGAATTCAGTCCTCTGATAAGCACATCAGGGAAAGGAGATGGGGACATAGTCATAAACAAAAGGAAGCTACAGTGTTCATAAGGTATATGTTTAAAACAGAAATCACTGTCAGAAGGTTTGAAATGACCAAATAGGCATTCTTAGACAACGCATTTAATAGTCAAAGGCCTTTATCTGGAGACAGAGGGGGAGGATTGAGAAAACTCTGGTACCAGTCACATGTTATCAAAGCTCCGAGTGGAAAGCAGGCAGTCACGGAAAAGGTGGGGAAGCGCAAGCTACTTGTCCTAATGATACTGAATGCTTTCCAGCACGGTCTGAGAGTCAAGACAGAAACCTCCGGTGTAACGAGGCAGGAAAGCACAGGCAGGTATCCAGCCTCCGGAGCTAGAGGCAAAAGCTCTACAGGGCAAAGCAAAGTAAGTTTGCTCTTATGTGTGTGGGGGGAGGGGGGTCAGGCGATGGGAGCAAGGGAAGTGGTAAGCTTAAGCTTTCACACAGAGCTACAAGCCCTGGAACAATGCCAGGTGGAGCACCACACAGCATCAACAGCAGAGCCCGAGCAAGGGGGTGCTCGGAAGGGGGCGGGACAAGCTAAAGCCGGTATGTCTGCTCTTTCTCTTTCACCTTATCTGAAGTGGAATGCTTCTCTGCTTTGCTCAGTTGTTATTTAGAAAATATTTATCTTCTTTACTTAGGAATTTATAGTTAGTGTCTAAGAATGATTTCAAACCACGCACGCATCCATATTCTGAGCTGAGACGTTGTTTACATACTAGCGCCTGGCGGCTAGATGGACGCTAAGCCAAAGTTGCATAGCCCCGACAGAAATGATAACTGCAATAGGAAAGAGTTCTCCCTATAATTAAAAGAAAAAGATATTACAACAGAGCACTCTCTGTGGCAGGTGTGAGGGACCCCTGGCTTGAGAGTCATCTGCGCGATGTATTGGCAATGCACGGTTCCAACACAGAACAAGCCTTCCAATCCCAAGCAAGGCTCATGATCATCAAATCTGGCACTCTGAGGTCCATTGCTTCAGAAAATTATTTTGATGAGCCGTACAAATTTTTCAATTTACAACTCACAAATGGATTATGTAAATTTACAACTTACTATTTAAAGGAAACATGAGATCACATAGGATTGATCTGGACCATTTCTACATGACAAGAAGAACTGTCAACACACAGGAATCACACACAATGAACATACCTAACACAATGTCTAAGAGTAAATCACTTGACTAAAGAAGTAAAGAAAACGTAAGCAGTGTTTGCTGTCTGAAACACACACAAAAAGAAGAAATTGGCAGACACAGTATGAGTGGCTACTTTAAACTTTCAATATACTAAGTTACAATGTTTGACTTTTACTAATAAAGGCATCTGACCAGATAACCTGGGACTACCCAGGAACACTGACCTTTCCTGTCCTTACTAGTAAGTAAGGACTCCTCCCTAGAACAAGCCTCCGTACTGACCATTTCTTCTTCCTTAAACCTATTTCAAAGTATAGGCAGAGCATCAAGTCCTAAGGTTTCTCCCTTTTTTGCTGCAACAGAAATACTTCACAAGGGCCCAGCTCAGCATTCAGATATCTGCTGACTGAATAAAGTGTTCGAGGTCTTAACGTGGATGCTGGAAAGGGGACAGTGTTACCTGTCTCTCAAGAAATCTTTACTGAGCTAACAGGGGCCACCAACAAAACACAACGGATTTGCTAAGTCAGGGTTTTAGCTTCTTTCCACAGTCAATGAGAAGTCTAACCTAGACTTTAGCAGCTTCCTTCTACTTCTGAAAATGCGTGATTTAGTAAGTTAGACACCTGCAGTCCCCACAAGGAAACTACAAAATCATGACAGGAAATGGGAAGCTCGGTTCCAGAACATTCATTTCACTGTTTCAGTAGGATACTATTCCTATTATAAATCTATAAAACGACACAGCCCTTGCATAAGCTTAAACTCTGCCATGATGGACAAAAGCGTCAGAAAGTTCAAAATCCTTCACATAGCAAGGATTCTAAGTAAAGAGTATATATAAAAACACTGTCACTAACTTTTAAGTGCAAGGAAAATTAGAGGTACAGTGTGCTGCAAAATTAGGTCCTCTGAAGAGACCCTGAGAGGACAATGTGCAATTCTCTAACAGTGAAGTCTAAGTCACAATGGAGACCCTAGAATGCCGGAGATGCCAGGAACATAATATCTACAGAGAAAAGCTACAGGTACTGTGTACATTGAACCCTAGAGAAATCACAATATTACAAATGGCAGAGCCAGACAACTGGGTTATCTAAGCCTATGGATGTTAGAAGATGCCACCAAGGGACTAGGTGTTGGGTAGGGAGCTCCAGGATTTGTATTTTGCTCTCCCATGTTTCTCTTGGCATCTTTCCTCCTCGCTGTGCCCCGTCCTTCCCATTTTGAATGACACTTACTTTGTGCCATTGTATACTGAAAACACAATGCAGATTTTCCATTTTACAGGAGTTCACAGCTGAAACTTTGGACCTTTAAATAATGTTGTAACTCTTGAGACTAAGTTAGACTGAATTGTGAGATGGCCATGAACTTATGAGAGTCCCTTCAGAATGTTGTAGTTTGAATGTGAAAAGTTCACCGTTGGGTTTGTGTGTTTGAACACACAGTGGTGGTGCTGTTTTGGGAGACTGTAGACCCTTTGTAACATTAAGCCTAGCTTGTAGAGGTCTATCACTTGGGGAGGAAGAATATCTTCAGAGTTAAAGCCTGGCCCTGGTTCTAGCTCCCTCATCTGTTTCCAGCACCACTAAGCTATGAATAAGCCATATCACACATTCCTGCCAACCACGGTCAAGTCTCTCCCATGACTCCTCTGACACTAATGAATGTAGCCTCCCAAACTGTGATCCAACATCAACCTTAAGTTTAAAAAGATGTGGCCATTAGTAGGTCCTTTTATAAGAAGACACAGATGCAGGCATACAGAGATGCTACCGTGTGACAGAGGCAGATTAGAGTGATACATTTATTAACCAAGTAAAGACAAAGTCTGCCACCAATAATGGAAGGAGAAGAAAGGGGAGGAGGAAGATGAGGGGGCAGAGGAGGAGGGCAAAAAGGAGAGAGAAGAAGAGAAGGACAAGGAGGAGGAGCAGGAACAGGAGGAACAGGAGGGGGAGGAGGAACAGGAGGAGGAACAGGAGGAGGAGGAGGAGGAGGAGGAGGAGGAGAAGGAGAAGGAGAAGGAGGAGAAGAAGAAGAAGAAGAAGAAGAAGAAGAAGAAGAAGAAGAAGAAGAAGAAGAAGAAGAAGAAGAAGAAGAAGAAGAAGAAATAATAGATATAGCATATACTTTCCCTAACCTTCAAAGAGAAATTTGCTCTCTAATGTCCATCCTTCAAAACTGGAATAGAATCAGTCCAAGTTGTTTTATGATGCCAGCTAGCAGTATGTTACAGCAGCTCTAAGAAACTCACATAGGTATAGTGTCCCAGGGCTCAGTGATTCCAGATCTGTAGTGGGAATGGCTAGGGTATGGACCTGGGGCACCTGGGGTAGCAACTTCCTCCTTGGTGCAGCTTCACTTAAAAAAAAATCATTAAAATGCTATCTCAAATGTGCAAAGCATTCAATTATAAATATGGAAGTCACAGGGCAAAGGGAAAGGAGAATTCAAGCAGAGGAAGATGCAGCTGCCAAACTGTGAGGCACCCTCATCAGACAAAGCCAGGCCAAGCATGATCAGAAGAGTCTGTTGGCTATTTCTGTCCCTGAAAGTTCCATGAACAGAGAAACAGAGGAAACGAAACCACCACTCGCTGAACTGACTATTCCGCACTTACAAAGATGTTCTCATTTACAAGTCAAAGCAAGCTGATGAGAGCTGGAAAAAACTATAGTCTGTACAAACTAAGACTACTCAACACAGAAGATTAAAAGAGGAGGAGGAGGAGAAAGAGGAGGAGACAAACCTAGGGCATTGGGCCTGAGCTTCTCCACATCAAGGTAAACACAACAAAAGAGATTACACATGCAGGAGGGTCAGATAAAGATGTTCCCTGGAGCTGAAGGCCACTGGCCACAAGCTCTAAAATGCCCTAGTTTCCACCTGGCCTCCCTGAGGACTTACAGAGTCAAAATTCCTACATCCAAGGTCCACTCCCGGCCAGGACGAACAAGTTCTGCTGTGTGATTTGCAAGGTGTTTCATTTTCCATTGCATTCCACTGCTTCTGAAGACTTGCACCCCAGCCAGCCCAAAACTCATTCTTAGACTACCTAAAAGGCCCCACTGCTCCCCATGGCCACACGCTGCTTGACAACAGGCCCTTTCTAGTAATTTATTATTTTCCTTTTTCATTAGAAAGACTAAGTCCCCTTTTCCTTCCCTCCCCCCCCCCTTTTTTCCCTGGGTGCTGGAGGTGGTACTCTGCTGTGGATGTGCTTGCTGTTTGAGCTCTGACACAGCCCAAGCTGCACTGGCACTCCCAATACCCCACCTCAGCTCCTCAGCTCGCCCTGTCTAGGATTACAGACCTGCACTTTGATTCTCCTTTCTTCATTTTTCTTTAAAAAGTTCATTTAAAAAAAAAAAAAAAGGCTTACTAAATCATACATACCCCAAATTGCCTCAAATGGTAACAGTCATACCAACAGTCATACCAACAGTAGGTTAAGATGAACACTACTGAATGAAGCATGTCATAATTCACCCATGTGATGACTATCACTAGTTTAAAAGCAGATAAATGGCTGACATCGGCTCCTACTTGAATTTCCAAAGAAGAAAGCAAGACACAGCACCCCACTCACACACTATGTCTATGTCACAGGATGTGTCTAGGGTTCCCAGAGGCGAAGGCAGGCTAAATCTTTACAGAGACAACTCCCATCCCCTCTCTAGGCTATTCTGAGTATGTGCCCCCTGCATCTCTGTCTCTTCTTGCAGATTCTTTTCTCTAGTAAATCTTTTCTACAACTGTTCTAGTCTAGTAAATATTTTTATGCCCTTATCCTTCACAGCAGGAGAGTAACCTGGCTCACACAGTGGCTCACATAGTTATGAACACCAATAAGAAAAATCGGGGAATGCACAGTGGACATTATACACAAGTTCTAAGCATCAAACCTTTCCCAGTGCACTGTTGTTGGAAACTCAATGGCTTAGAATTCATGTGTCGGCCTTTGCTGTTATCTTCTACATAAATACCGTTTTATTGGAGCACAGCTACAAGCACATATATGGGTACTGTTTGTGGCTATAAAAGCTGGAGCTCCAGGAGACAATATAGCCCACAAAGCCAAAAATACTTACTATGAGACTGTCTAGAGTTTGTGAACCTATCTGTACATAAGCAGCCTGGAGTTTAAAAGTAGCTTGTCCATACAAGAGCTGTGGCAACATACAAAAAAGACTACTTCCACTAAGTCATATAAAACAGAAATCTGTACATTTTAAGAAACCAGTAAGTTTTTCTCATTTGCACACTGTGGGTAGCTATTAACTCCAGTAAAGCTCATCCTATTAGGTTAGTATACACACAGGATGATGGAGTGATTTTTTTTTTAATAAAGGTTAAAAAATCATTTATCCTGATCAAAAAAGCAAAGGATGTCCCTTAGCATCTATCCTCACTCCCACCGCTCACCATGAAACCATAAACGATAAAGCTGTTTTCTTTAAAAGGAAAAGAAATATTTTGAGAAATATGTAAGACCATAGGGATAATCAAACTGTCAGCTGGAAAATGACAAATCAGTAGTTTAGAAGTTTTGCAGCTATATAAGTTTAAAAATTCTAAGCGAAGGACAGTAACTTATGTCTATAATCTCAGCCCTTGGGAAGTTGAGGCGGGAGTATACCATACCATGAGTTCAAAGCCAACCTGAACTGGACACAAAGTAAGTTCTAGGCCAGCATAGGATACAAAGTAAAACCCTATGTCAAGAAAAAAAATTTTTAACTGTAAATTGTAAAACTATGTTCCAAAAATGCATATGCTTGGATACAATTATATACCAATATCAACTATAATCTCCATGAATAAATAAACTGTAGGAGGAAGAATTAAAATGGAACAACTTCAAAAGTAAAAAGAGATGGTTCTTTGAAAAAAATGTTGCAATATTTATAGAATTGCATATAAAGCAATTCGGAGTAAATAATAAACCACTCATGTCATAAAGTTCTAAACTATAAATTCCACACACCTTCCGAACTAAAGTTTG
This sequence comes from Mus minutoides, assembly GCA_902729485.2. Taxonomy (NCBI): domain Eukaryota; kingdom Metazoa; phylum Chordata; class Mammalia; order Rodentia; family Muridae; genus Mus; species Mus minutoides. The sequence goes on along the minus strand of LR754379.1, from coordinate 8,633 downwards.
TTACTGCACTGTGGTTTAGCTTATGAAGTAAAATGCCCAAACACTAATCAAATATGTGAAAAGAAAAGGTGAAAATGAGAACAGCTACCCTAAAAGTTCTTATAATAAAATCGACTTAAAAAAAAAAAGAAAACACTGGAATTTTACTTTATTTTATTTTTAGCAAATGCTCAATACTTAATGTTTGTAGTAAGTCGGGCTGAAAGCCATCACGTGCAATCACCAGGAGCCCGGGACTGAGAGGGGAGCCCTGGCAGTACCTGTCTTTCCAGAGTGTAATTGCTCTGCACTTCAGCGTATTTGAAACTGAAATGCTGGATTTTAATTTAGTAAGGGAAGACAAGTCAGCTGCCTCTGCGAGTTCGGCCCCCATAACAGATGATTTCTTCTCTTTTATTAGGCTGGAGAGAAACTAAGTGTCCAGAGAAGAAAATATTCGTGGGAAAGGAACGGCGGGAGACAGGTATTATCCAGATAAACTTCAAATTACAAAATAGGTCTGTTTGTCTGAAAATGCAGTCTTGACAATTTAAGCTGATGACCGTATTAAAATTGCCAAGCTGCCATAAATGTGTCTAATGAGATTTTTTCTGGTAGTTCTTGGTTTTCAGTTTCAGATGATCTCGGGCAAAAGCCCCAGTCAGTCATGGACTATATTTAATTTGCTGACCAGGTTCCTTTCTTATCTGCTATGGTTTCCGTGGAAGCAGTGACTTCAACCTGAGCCCGAATCTTGAAAGACAGCACAGGGCGCAAAGAAAACCAGAGCCCCCTCCCTCTATCTTTTATGTAGTAATTTCACAAGACTGAGCTTCTCAACCCTTCTTTCCACAGGCCCACATCCTCAGACAAACTTGGCCTCTCTCGCCTAGTCCAGTGCAGCGGTAGGAAGTACCCGCCCTCCTGAGCTGGGGCCGGGTGTCCTCGCCGTTCATTGGCTGCAGTGGCTGTCAGTGCCCTGAAGGGCGGGGTCTCCCACCTTACTGTGGAATCTGAGGACTGCATGGTCACTGGGTCCAGATTCCCCTCCACTCTGCCCCAGAGTCCGTCCCTTCTGCGCTTTCTCCAAAGGCCCTCCTCTCATCATCCACTTTTCTGACCCTCTAAGAAGTAAAGTTTCCCTCCACACACCCCTACCCCTCACCAACCAAAACAAAGATGCAAAGGTCTGGGATGTAAAACACATTATGGACCGGGTCTCTCGGAGTGGTGGCAGATGGCTGTGAAGATGAAATAACTGCTTAGGTAACATGCCAGTTCAATAAAGTGGACTGGCCATCACGAAATACTGCAGCCATGAATACTAGTGAGAAATGCTACAAAGCTCTGCAGGCTGTATTTTTTATTCATCATTTTCAGTTTGTCCGGTTGTCCCAAACTATAAATTTTTTAGTGTGGGTACTAAACCTTTCTTGGATCACATCAACATCCCATCATCTAGAAGAGAACAGATTTATAATACACTTATTCGGAACGTTATTCTGTAAAGCAACCCTATCAAAGGACACCGTCGTGAACGGCTGTAGGCAACGTGCCAACTGGGAACTGCAGATTCCTTGGAGGAGAAACTAAAGAGTGGTCCTATTAATGCTCTATAAACTGCGGGCATTGGGTAGTTTTTAATTACAACCTTTAAGATTAGTAATCTCAAAAAGGAAAGTCATTTCCATCTCTAGATTGTTTTTGCTATATTCAGTTCCATCACCAGAATTGTAAAGGGCACAAACACATCTTACTTTAAAGTAAATATATTCTTAGTGTTTAGCCCGGGCAAAGACTTAGGCTATTCGAGTACAGTATGTGAATCAATAAATGTATCAATTGTGGGTCTTCCAAGGCCTCTAGCACCAGGCGGAGGCAGCCGACATTGCTTAGGAGCATCCTCCACGACCTCTCTAACTTCACCTTCGCCCCACTGTGACTCAGCTCATACTTTGCTGCATTCCAGCCCTGGATCGGTCGCAATCGGTCCTCGACCTAACTACCCACCACTCACGCTCAACTCCCCGGTCCGTGAACTTCACTTTTCTAAACTGGGCTGCAGCCGAATCGGTTGAGCCAATCCGCGAGCTGTAAATAGCCAAGGTGACCAATGAGCTCGGCCAGGAGGCGGGTCTTCGCTGGAGTTCCTCCTGTCGGAGCCCGGAGACCTGTTGCCGCCACCACCGCCGCCTTGGAGCTTCCCGGGGGTCGGAGCGCCCGCGGTCTGAGCTCCTGCAGCCAGCGGCCTGCACCATGCTCCGCCAGTTGCAAGCGGCCCGGGCGGTCCTCAGAGGCACGCGAGCCCGAGGCCCCACGCGGCCCGCCCGCTCCCCGCACCGGCCCCACCCGGCCGAGCCGTGCATACTCACCGGGGCGCCGGGGCAGTTCGGTCTACGCGGGCTGCAGGGCTGCGGGCTGCGGGATCCGGGGCCGATCGCCTCTCCCCGCGCCACTGCAGGCGCCGGCTCCCACCCTGCTCGGCCGGCGCTTCCCACTGCGAGCCTAGCGGCGGCCCATCCTCCCGGCTCCGCTCCTCCTCCGGCGGCCGCGGCTGTCAGGAGGGTAAACATCCCGGCATCCCCGAGGAGAGGGCGGGCCACCGCAGGCCCCTCCCCGCGCCCGCACCCTGCTCCGGAGCCCACGCTGCCACTTTCCCGAGAACTGGGGTGTGCCTCGCTCACGGCGGTCGGCCCCTGCCTCCAGATCGGTGTTTTTTGATCCCACTTATCAAGTGGTTTAAGCTGCCTCTACACCGTGTCAGTGCAGGCAAACGAGAGTTTTCCCGGAGTCTGGCTAAGCAAATCTAGACTTTAGCGTCCCAGCCTTGAGAATGCCTTTCAGGACGCTTCCGAAAGTTCAACTAGGTGGTACAGTATGCAGAATCTTTGGGATACAGGCACACTTACAAAGTGGCATTACAAAAATATTACATTAGATAAATTAGTTTACACGTCACATATTTGCAATATGGGTCTCTCCCTAATACATGGAGCTTTTGAAAAGCAAAGCTTTGATTCCTACTGTTCCACTAACCAGACTTGAACAGCTGGAGCGAACAGCTAGGAGGCAGTGTAGAGTCTGTCATACCTAGATGCTAATCATTCAGTGGCCAGTCGCTTAACTTATCATGGTCTTTCTTGGAAGAACAGCTTTCACGCCTCTCCTTAGAAACAGTTGAGGAGATACAACAGCGTGCTTGAGTACAGATCTTAATCATTAGATATCAGTGGGTCTTTCTCTGGTTTCCTTCCCCTGCCAAAAAACAAAAACAAAACAAAACAGCAGTATTATAGCTCAAATGGATTAAAACAATAGAAGCAAGATTTAGAAAGTTTGGGCCAGCAAGATGACTCAGAAGTTTGATTTCCAGGATCCACAAATCGTTTTCTGACATCCGTACTGCAATGTGGCACACATACAAATGCAAGTATGTGAAATATAATTAGAAAAGAATGCAAATGTTAATTTTAGAAAGAAAATTAAATTTCAAGAGGTGACATTGGGGCAAGTGATTAAACGGTACAGATTTGCCAGGTGGAGTTCTAAGATCAGCTACATACAAGAGCCCTGCTCTCCCAAAACTTAACTTCAGTGAAGAAGTACAAATTACATAATGTGTTTTATATCTATTTCATAGAGAAATAAAGCTGGGGGTGTGAGTGCTCCTTTAAATATGTTTATCAGGGAAAGTCGCTTGGAATTTGAGTAGAAGAAGTGAAGAAAAAAGAGTCATGTGACTGTCAGGAAGTAGAATGTTTTACCCAGGAACTGCAAAATTACCCTGTCTGGCACGTGCATGTTGGAGAAACAGCCAGGAAGCCAATGCAGGTAGAATCCAATCCAGTGTGCAAGGGAGAGTGGCTAGTGGAATAAGAAGGGGTGAACTATCAGATGTGGAACTTCGAACTCGTATATTTTATTCTGAATGAAATGGAAATTCATTACAGGCATAAGTTTAGAGAAAACAGCACTGTGGAGAATAAAGTGGAGGGTGAAGCAACTAGAAGTTTAAAAGGAAACATAATGGTCTCTGTAAAACATTCCGATCAGGCTTAGACCAGAATGCTAGCAAAACCAGACAGATCCCAGATACATTTCCGTGATAGAGCCAACATGGTTTTCTGCTGTATTAAATGTGATGTATGAGAGGAAGATAGGATGAAGCCAGTAAGTTGGCAATTAAACTATATCATAAGTCACATCACACCAAATCAGCCACAATGGTACTGAAGTTGCCACGCACAGGCATAGCTTACAGAAAAACTAAAAGACCCGATGCACGGGATGATGGGTCAGAGCTTGTGCACGGGATGATGGGTCAGAGCTTGTTCTTACTCTCTTTGCTATTACCATTTTAGAAAATGTAGATTGATAGGTAGCCCAATTTAAGCACACTACCAATTTATCTACATACAGAATAGTCTGTACAAGCTATACTTATAAGCAAACTTTGCTAAGCCAACACTATACTTACTGAACACTGAGTGAGGATCAAATTGGGCAAAAGTCAGCTCACACATCCTTAGTGGTTACAAAGCCTTGATCTTAGGAAGAATCCTTTTGGTGTTATATGATGTCCAAAGTATTAAACTTAGGTAATGTGTCCTATTCTTTTCTACTTGTAAAGGCTCCATGGCTACAGATAAGTAGTATACAGTGTTGCAAAGACTGGGAAGAGGGTCAAGACAGAAGACACTATATATACTTTTTCTTTCTAAATTTATATCCCCTTCCTTGTGAGCAGGCAAGGTTATTCCCAGGCGCCAGCAGCCAGCCTCCTGGCCTAGAGCAAATGCTAATGGAAAAACAGAGAAGCCTGCCCAAGAAGGCTCCTCTGGCTCAGGACACTTAGAGCAGAAGCACCTTTAACTGCTTTTCTATTCGTCTCTCCTCTGAGCTGTCTCCCCAAATGCTGCTTTGGCCTCATGCTCTGCATTAATTATAATCCTTTGTATGAATAACTCAGTATTTATACATAATTACCATGCAGCACATATATTACATATCAGATTAACTTGGTTATAAACAGTGTCTGGATATCATACTTAAAACCTCTCAGTTTATAACCAAATCTTCAAGGTTTCTTTTTTCTTATATATCTGTTGGCCCCACGTAAGAAAAAAAAAATTATCAGCAGTATTTATTCTCAAAACCATCTCTCCATAAACTAACCTGAAACAGATGTTGCATTCCAGTTCTGGCATAAATATAATTTCTCCATAAGGAAAGAAACTTACGAGGGGAAAAAAATGTTTCCCTGAAGAAGAATGATGAAGTAATATTAAAAAATAATTCTCCTTTGAGAGAGAACCTGGCCAGTGGGGTAGACCAGAAAGGTCTGGTCTTCTTGATTCAAACACAGTGCTAGTAACAGCTGTACTTAAAAAGCTACTAGCGAGACTGGCAGCCACGAAGCTTGGCAGCTAAATGGTGATGAAGCTTACTCAAGCTGTTGAAATGTCTGGACTAAACTGGGCCAAGAGGAGGAAGTCAGAGTACAGACTGCAGACAGCCCAAGGGAGATCACTTTTCTCTGGCCTTGGCTTGTCGTCCCTGTACAGTGTCAGAGAGTAAATACGATGCTTTGAAAGCACCATGCAAAATATTAGCAAGTTTCTTTTCCACATCTAATGACTCCTTGCAGTCGTTCATGGATTATTAGCAGATGAGCTCCTGTTAAAAACAGCTAAATTTTTCTTAATTTTATCCTCACATCAAATCCCTAGAATTCAGAATTGCAGAGATATAATGCTACTGTGTCCCAATTATTGACTTATGATAGCTTGGCGATATAGTTCATGGTTAAAAATAGTGGTATTCTGACCATGGCTTTTCCACAGCTATTTTTGCAGTAGTTGTGAAACTGAAGACATGTTTTGAGACATATCTTAAATAGAAGACACTGAGATACACTTGTGCAAAACAGGAAGCAACCGGTCCAAACAGCTGCTTGGATTTAGAGCACAATTTCTTTGCTATTCAGAATTCAACTGAATTTGTTTCTTTGCCCTGACAAACGTCAAAGGACCAGTATGCAACGGGCAAAAAGAACAACGTGGAGACTATATTAAGAAGTTACACCCTCTCCTGTGGAGCCAAACTGTGAAGTCATTTCACAAATGCAATTTCCTCCGTAGTGTGGCACCTCCAGCCATCGCCTCAGTTGGCAAGCGCCGGTATCTATACTGTAAGAGACCCAGGTTAATAAGAATAATCGAATCCCAAAGAGAGTTCTAATTGTAGGTTTCCTGGTAGTGTGAGTAGAGGCTTTTGTATCTATCTGGGAAAAAAAAAGATGTTATAAATATCCTGTCATTTTACACAGCTAGATGGAAAGATTTCGAAGAATTGTGCTTAACTTCCACGCTCTTAACCTCGTCTTGGAGATTTCCTTCTGTGTTCTCTGTTCCAGCTTTAGAATGTTCCAGACCCACTCGGGCACGGACAGTCGGACAGTCGGACAGTCGGACAGTCGGAGCAGTGGTCTATTTCCTGACAGGAATGAAAGCAAGACAACAAGTACTTGTGTTTACCTTTAGTAGTATTTCCTCATACCTGCGTTGAGCGGCCTGCCTCAGGTTACATTTCCAAAGGCCTGACCCTAACACACATCCACTGAAAAGAGTGAAAGCCAAAACTGTTTTCCTCTTCCCACCCCCAGCCCCCTTTGTTCAAATGTAAGCACTGACTGCTTACAATGTACATTTCTTCAATCTTCGGTTGCTCTACTTAATGACAGAAGTATGAAATACCTCAGTCATTTTTTTCAGCAGTGCAATTGGGTGTTAATGTTCAAGCTGCTTGGACGCCCAGGGTGTGCATAAACTCCGATGTGGAATAGTGCCCCCACTGAATCCAAAGGTATTACTGAAAGCAGTCTCCACATGCCTTCGAACAATGAGCCTAGTCAATCATAAACAGCCTCCCCAGCCTTTGTAATTCTGCCTCTGAATTCACCACTGGCTGATGTCCCAATTATGGAGATTTTTTTTTTCTTTCCTCTCTGTAACTATCGCTGTGTTCCGGTATTGTGTAAAATAAGAAGCTCGGAGAATGAGACTTATAAAGTAGTGTTGTTTCCAAGGCTTGAGAAGTTGACACTGCATACACCATTCAAGCGGCACAAAGGCAAGCCCGTACATATCCATCAGCCTTGTGGGATAATCTGTTCTCTAAAAGCATGGAAGGCAAACAGTAGAATGTTTCTCAAAATAACCCTATTTGGATAGAGCTATTATATATGTCGTTCTGTGTTATTTACCACTGTGTTAGGGTTGTTTAACCTATAGAATTTTAAAATTTTTAACTGTGTATAAAAATAGGTTTTTATTAATCTTTTAGATTAGCATATAACTTAATACATTTATTATGGATTTTCATACATATGTGCCTGTGTAAGTTTTTTAATATCCCCCTTCTACAACCCCTCCATCCCACTCTGGCTAGTCCCTTCCTTGTCCAGATAGAACTTTCCCTATTCTGTTATCATATCACATGTATTCTAATACCTCCTAAAAGAAAATGGTTTTATAGGCAATTTATTTATATATATATATATATATATATATATATATATATATATGTGTGTGTGTGTGTGTGTGTGTGTGTGTGTGTGTGTGTGTGTGTGTATGTGTGTGTATGTATATATGTGTGTGTATGTATATATATATATATATATATATATATATATATATATATATATATATATATATTCAACAACCAAAATATGTAACTCCTATTTTTTTTTCTTCTTTTTTCTTCTTTTGAGACAGGGTTTCTCTATGTAGCCCTGGCTGACCTGGAACTCACTTGGTAGACCAGGCTGGCCTCGAACTCAGAAATCCACCTACCTCTGCCTCCCGAGTGCTGGGATTAAAGGCGTGCACCACCACGCCCGGCATAACTCCTATTTTTATTTACTCTTTTCTTACTCAAATTAAAAGTAAAAAAAAAAATGAATTTCTTTCTGAGGATATAAATAATTAAACCATTAGTTCTTCATCTTTAAATGAATTTAAATTAATAGATTTACAATACCATTTCTATGACCCTTATCTATGCAGCCAGGCAGTTTTCTTTGTTCACTGTAGAAACTTAGTAGAAATAAAAGAGGAGGTGCACCTTGGTGTGAATTAGATTCGATGTTTATATAAACTGCAAAAACATATTTCTAGTGTTTATGTACAACCATATCTTTATTACCAATAATAAGGTATTGATACATGTATTATAATGACCTGGGAGTCTAAATATGTAAGGGATTGTATTAAGTTGGAACAGTCCCATCGGATTTTGTGTTGCTGTTCTGTCTAAGAAACTCTACTTGTCTCAGACACTCTTAGGATCCCTGGTCTTACTCTCTTTTGTGGACATCTTTAGATTTCCTGACTTATGATTCCTCAAGGTTACGTCGCCATAAACAGTACAACACGATGTGCTAGCAGCCTGTAGCTGTCTGCCTGTTTCCAAGCATGCAGTGGGATCATCAGTTGCTATGTGAAGGATTTCACACCTAGGGTAAGATAGCTGCTCTGAGTGAGTTCTCGGGACAGCAGGGGTTTAGGGTGAAATTTTAGAAGAATTTTGCCTCCGGGGTTCTTCAAAGATGACAGATAAGGATCAGATGCTGAGGTAAGAAAAAAAAAAAAAAA
>LR750956.1:167176-247444 GCA_902729485.2 Mus minutoides | reverse complement strand
TTGGGAAATGGGAAGAATACTTCAGATCTTCTTTGATTTTCTGGTCTCCTTGATGCTTATGGGACTCATTCTTTAAGGCCTAACTTGAGGGTCCTCCGTTTCTTGAGGAATTCTCACCAAAGCTCTCTCCTGGGGATAAGTTAGGTACCTTCCCATCTTCTTTGTGCACATTTCTATGACAACAGTAAGCCACAGCATTATAACTGCCCAAACTTGCCTGTCTTCTGTATTTACAGAAAATAAGTCCTTTAGCTATAGATCTCAAGGTCTTAGTAAAATCTTGTGGTCCTAGGGTGGTGTGGTGGAATTATAAAAGTCTCAGCATAAATTGTAACATGATTGAATAAATTACTAAGCATGCAGAAATATCATCGATGTATGTGTTGTGTAAGTTTTAGGTTATAGTCCTAAAGAATGCAATCACATCTAATGCTGTTGTGAAGATTGTTTTGGTTGAAGAGAGGTTTTTGTTTGTTTGTTTTCCCATACAGTTCTATATTTAAAAAAGAGACCCCGTAACCCCACATGAGCTTCTGATCTATGTCAGCAATGCAGAATAAGTGATATGAAGGCTATGTGCATTGTCTTTGAAGAAATCAAGAGTGATACGTTAATGGTCTGCTGATGTATGTCATCTTTCCTTGCTAAGGTCCCATTCATGATGCCATTTCATTATCTTTACCTGTTTGCTCTTTAATCATTTATTATGATGCTCTAGAGACTTATAGGCTGAATATAAAGCTGTCAGTCTAACTTGAGAGTACTATAGCATCTAAGGAGACTGTATTCTTACCATTGTTACTAAGGTCCAAAGCAATAAGCCTTCAAAAATGGCAATTTGGTGATAGGAGAGGAAAACAAAAATTGCTACTTCAAACATTACCTAAAATATCTGTCTATAAATTCTAGGAGTTTTGTCAATAAGTTTTATTATAACTGAAGTACTGTTTTAGATTACTTCTGAGATATATTGACTGCACGAACAGCTCATGAAAACTAGCTTATAATTTTAAGCCAATACTGTTTAAAATAGCAATATATTGATAAAATGTATTCCCTTCTGATGCATGATAAAAATCTAGGCATGCTTACTTTCTTCTTCTACTCAGTAGAATGATGTCAACTCTATGACACTTTGTTCAGTACCCAGAACAGTGCTTAAGGATGACACTTTCCCAATAAGCAATTTTTGAGTGAAAGGTACATGTTACCACATTTATCTCATTTCATCTTTTCTCCTTCCATACTTCTATCTTTCATAAATTCTTCTGTGTGTGTTCAACTTTCAATATTGCCCCAGGTGTTTCCATCATGGGGATGAGAAACATGTTTCTAAGAATGAGTTATTTTTCTTGGTATGAAAATGTCTAAACACTGAGCATTGAATATGCTTTGTGTTCAATGTGCAAGGAGCCAGAGGGACACTACCTATGTGCCATGGTATAGAATAATTTATAGTCTGTTCTGATCATACATATGCATACTGGCCTTCTCTCTTGAAGTCATTTGATTGTGTTAATAAGCCATACTGACACTATATAAACATTGATACACTTTATTAATATCAAAGTCTTTTTTTCTTACCTACAGTTGAGGTTCCTCATCCAATGTCTAGATGCATTTTTATTCTGTAAGACATTAACGTGCATATTTTAATATGAGTACATATATTAAATGTGTGCTTCTTGGAGGCTTACCACCATCTTAAATTGAAGAATAGTAGAAATAATCACCAAGGACACACTTAATCCCTCAGTATTAACTGCTCATAGTGCTTGAAGAGTTGACAGTATTTTCAGTCAGTTGGCACAAACCTATCTGAGAATTGCTTAATTTTTGGAGTATTTAGTAGAAGGCTGACATCTGCTCAATCGGAACTCTGAAATCCAGAGAAACAACTGTTCTATTTCAGTGCTAGTTCTCATAGTGACAAGCTGTGTCCTAGGCAGCTTGGCACCGTTCCTCACCAGGAGAAGGAATGAGACCAGCTGATCTCAGAAGTGTGGTGTGAATTATTTTGGAAACATCTTCGGACCTAGGCATGCATAGCCTTTCCTCTGCAAAGTATTTTCCATGTGCTTACTAATATAGGACTTTTAGAAAGTTTAAAGCTTAAAACAATTCTTTGTTTATGCTTTCCTTCCCTGTATAGATTTTTCATGTTTCAAACACAAAACAAACTATTTCCCATCTGATTTCCAATCAGCATTATTTACTAATGGTATCATCAATTCTAGGTATTGTTTTTTTTTTTATTATTATGGGGATGTTTTCATCTAATATTTTGTGTATAATGAAAATTTCTAAATTATATTCTAATAAAATTTAGAAGAAATCTGTCAGTCTACCTTATCTGCTGCTATTATTACTATTATTACTATTGCTATTATTATTATTATGATTTACACATACTGTATAGCTCGGGCTGTACTCAAGTTTGAGACTCCTGTCCCAAGTTCCTGAGTGCTGGGATGACATGCAAATGACAGCACATCTAACTTAATCTTCAGTCTTTTCCAAAACTTGCATGTTTACAAATTGACATGAAATAAAGGACAATATTTATTCAGCAGAGAAGTGCATTCTGTGAATAATAGAAATGCTGGGCTTGGGAGTAACGACTAACTCATCTACTTTGAAGGGTCCTTGGGACTGAGGTTGTACTGAGAACCTCTGCAAACAACTTGAATGGGATTTGTTCTGGGAGACTCTTAACTGTACAAGAATCATGACCTATGAATAAAAAAAAAGGCCTATGGCCAGTGAGATAATAAATAGAAATAGAGACAGGAAATAGGAGGGGGAACACTAGCAGGAAGAGAAAAGATTCTGGAAGAGATCCAGATGAGGGGAATTCACTGTGAAGATGTGACAAGTTGAACACACTGTAACTGAGCACAGGTAACCAGCCACACGGTATACTGTAGGCTAGAATAAATGGGGCATTTTAAGTTATATCTAGTCAGAGAAGAGCCTAGCTATATGGCCGAAGGGTGTGTAAATATAGTTTGAGTTGCAGTACTATTTTTGGGAGTATGGGGCTGAGATAAAGAATCAGGGCCTAACTTGAACACTTCATTGTCTAAACTCACTTGTTTTAAGCAAGAACATGCCTCTTCATTTAATTATTGTTCTTTGAAAAGTTCAAACATACTTTAAGACTTGAAAGTCCTGAAGTCAATAATGAATGGTTTCATTTAGAGATATCATATATAAGTTGTGATGCGCTCAATCACTGCCTATGTCACAGTTCTGTCTACCTCGCAGTTACAAGAGTCCTTGGGGATTTTAAGTTCTGCATTGCAGGTGTAACTGTCTTTAAAAAATAAGTCTGTTCCTTGATTCTGTGACTTTCCCAGAGAAACAAGGAAGCCTACACACAAACTTAGCAAGTGTCACCTGGATACTATAAAGAGGGAATACTGATTAAAGAATTCAAAGCCAGGCACTAGAATTAGAGTTAACAGGCATACATCCCTGGAATATAAAGTCAAATTTGGATTAAGTTCAATTGAAGAAATCACTATGGAAATTTCTTACGGACACTTTAATCTTCTTCTAAATTAAATCAGTCATCCATGAGGAGAAACCTCTGAGACAGCAGTCGCATCTGGTCGGTAAGCAGGGTTCACGACTTACAAAGTGCGGTTTGTTTTACTGAAATATGCTGTCTTCCAAACTAGCTAATTTTCTTTTAGTCTAGATTTAGAAATATAAATTTAATGTTTTTTAATAATTTGCATAAAATATTTAGTCCATACATATTTTGGATCATTTATTATTTATGCATTTGTAGACACAGAGCCCTTTCATATGTTGGGTAAATGTTCTGCCACTGGGCTACGTTGCCAACCCTAACTTGTGGGTTTGTAATGCAGTCAACTTTAAAACTGTTACCAAATAGGATTAGCTTAACTTTCCCAAGTCATGAGGAAAAAATTTCCCCAAGATATGTCAAATTTGACTGGCTAACCCAGATTTTATTTATAGCAGCACAGCCCTATAGAAACTTGGTTTGCATCTACACGTGGAATCCATGAACTCAGAAAGGTCAAAGACTCGAGGCACACTTACAAGCATTCATTTATACCATTACCAGCATATGAGCAGATAGAATGTCTCTTTTCTCTATTCTGGCCTTATTGTCAAGCCACAAATCCAGCCATGCCAAACTACTTCCAGATTCCCCGAAGGACTTGCTGGCTTCTTTCCCAACACTAACTTTCCCATGGCTTTGCTACTTACTTAGAATGCTCTCTGTGTTCTTCTTGCATCAGGCCTCTGAGTATTTCAAGGACATTGGCTGTGTCCTCTACAGAGATTCCTTCCTGAGTCCCCTGGTGTAGATGACATCTCTCCCCTCTCCCAGGACCCTACAGCTCTCACTACCCTGGACCGGAGTGATTTATTTCTTGTCTGCTTGGGAGCAGCGACTGTGTCATTTATCTCACCTTGGGTGGCATACGGTGATTAATCAGTGAATGTTTACTGAATGGATGGATACCTTTTTATTTGAAAGCTACTCTTGGCTTTCATTTCATTCGGAGTTGATTTTATCAACGCGAATGGGATAAATGGTTACTCTCACCTTTTCACAGCTGGAATGCTTACAGGGGATGTGGACAAATGGTTTTGCATTCCTGCCCTTCGTTCACCTCCTGTGATCATTTCATGTGACCCTGACAATGGTTGCTTCACAAACAAGGACCCTGTCATTATCCTGGCACTAGAGACGCAAACAAATAACATCTTTGTTTTCAAAGAGATGAGGTCTGAACTGAAATGAGCATTAAAACAAATAGTCAGTGTTGCAATGAAAGAGTGTTCAATGGTCATACACAGTGAAAGAATGGGAGAGCGAATGCTAGGCCCTATTGTAGGGAGGCCAGGAATCATCAGTGGATGAAAGAATCAGTAATTCCAGATAGTGGAATGAACATATGCACTGAAGGGTAAAATATAACTAACTGTGGCTTCACTAAGATTCAGAGTGTGGTCCCAGCCCTGGTAGATGATACCTTGAGAACTTGGAGTAATGGTTTCTCTCTTGTAGAATTTTATTCAGGGCACTATAATTTTTTTATGAGGGTATTTGGTTTGGTAACAATTTAGTATTTTAATACCACACTTTGGAAATATGTTCTTACTGCAAGTCTTTGTGGTAAGAAGCTACTCTGTCCATTATTAAAGCTTCTTGTTTGCTGCTGATGAATGATCGAGTCCAAATCATGAACTGAATGCAGTCACTGGAAGGCTTGACATCAGGATCCACCCATATGACAATAGGCTCCATCCATCTCTCTCCAGTTATAGCCAAAGCAACATATAAATGATAAAAGCATCCCCCAGGGTATATACTTTCCACTCCTACTATACATGTGTCCAATCTGTCAATGGTAAACAATTGGTATGAGGTCAATGGATGGGAACTTGGTATATCTTGATTATGCTGCTAATTAAACTTCAGCCTTTGTACAAAAGGTAGTGTTTCTAAAGCTAAGACAAGAGCAAACAGAAAAAACAGGGTACCATGACAATGTGAGAAGTAATAACTTCCCAAGTCATATGCTTCATCCTCAGACACTTGTGAGCACTCAGGACATCACAGATCCTACACAAGTTCTCACTGAACGAACATATCAGAGGGTGCTGCCATGCAGGGATCATAGAAGTAAAGCTAAAGTGAAGTGGGTTTAATAAGAAGTAACCTAGTTGTGGGTTAAAGTCACCAAGCTAGGGAGAAAGGGAGTACAGAAGTGATCCCACATCATCCCAAGGACACTGAGTGATCCAGCAATGGCTTCCCCCTCAGAAACCACTGTTTTTCCTGGGAATTACATAGCTATTCATGAGAGAATTCTTCTCCACTGGGGAAGAGTGTATACAGCACGCATATGATGACAGTGCTCTGGCATGCCGGCGCACATAACCCCTTTATGGTCTCTGAGTTTACAATCTGTTTTACCGACAAACAAGATTCCACGTTTGCCTATGATTATGTGTTAATCCTAAACACCACCATGGCAAAAGGTTCTTTTTTGTGTTTTCCATTCTCTTAGGCCTTTGCTTCCCTTACTCCTGAGCCAGACTTACTCTGTTCAAATACAATTAGTGTTTAGAAATCAAATCAATCTGACTCATATCTAGTGTGCTTGATTTGGAAGGGGGCAGTTACTTGTCTAGATTTGTGAAGTTTGCAGGTTGTATTGGAAAAGAGGCTATCACTGATGAAATGTGAGACATCAGGCTGTCGTTTCTCGAATTGCCTTTCTCGCTGTGGACATATTAATTAGTGTGGTGACAGGCTGCCTGGTGACAAGCTGTCAATAAGGGTCTACATTGCTTTTGGTAGGAGAACTCAAAAGAGAGAGGCATGGTGAGTCTGAGGATAAATTGTTCTTTAGTGATTTGTCGGCGTGGAATTCTTCCTCAGATTTCTCCAAGACAAAGAATGTGAGGGTTGAATTCTACAAAAGGCAAGAATGAGAGAATTTAAAGTTTTTAGCTAGCATCTTTCTGTGTCTCCTGAGAAGTGATTTATTTTTTCTATTTTTTCAGGGATTTTTGGTTGTTGTTGTTTGTTTGTTTGTTTGTTTTTTGAGGTTGTTTTTTTTTTTGCTGCTTTTGGCTCTAGCAAATCTAACTTTTGTCTTAATCTTTTACTCTCATTTATCCAAATCCTCTTCAATTAGCCAAAGACTATTGATTTCCCATTGCCTAGTATAAGACCATGAAGTTCTTTCCGATTATTCCTATTTACACCAAGTATTTAATCTTTAAGAAGCTATTACATTTGTTGCTGATAGTAGGCAGTATTTAATTTGTAGCATATTCTTAGTTTTGTAGTCAGCTATTATAAACTGAAACCGTCACACTGTTCAGATTCCATATATATTGCAAGATCTAATAAAGTCAAGGTAAATTTCTAGATGCTTCACTTAGACAATGACTCTATAGAGATTAACGAGGTACAACAGATCTACACAGCTCTTTTCACACCAGAGAACAGGTCTGTCAGCACATATTGCCTCCTCTGGTTCTTAGAGTCAACTCTGTATATCAAAGTATTTAGTGTCCGCATAAAAACTTGTGATGAAGAACGCCTAGATGTTCCAGAATGTTTATATGATCCTGCTGGAGCTCACTGAGAAAACTCCTTCACTCATTGAATACTGAAAAAAAAAAAAAACCTCATGATTATTTGAAAAGTATTTGAAGAGCCATTTGTTTTAATTTTATTCCCAAAATTTCTTTTGTCATTGTAGGAATTTAGCTGTAAGCATGTTAACACAGAATTTATTTTATTATCAGCTCATTTATTGTCCCTAGAGGCCACCAGGGAAAGGCACGGACTTCTCAATCTCAAGCATTTTTTTTTTTTTTTGATGTTAAACTTTTTTTTTCTCAGACCAGGGGATACTCTGTTGGCTTCTGCCATTCAGTCTGAGAGGTAAAATATCTTTGATCTTTCTCCACTGACAAGAGCTGGCAATAAATAGAATTTCATATTACAGGTTTCATGGTTTCAATTTTCCATATCATTGTTCAAATGGAGAGAATAATTAGCAATTAGACTAACAAAAATTACTGTATTTAAATCTTGGAAAAATCACAAGAACTTATTCAAATTTCTAAGCAATTTAGTTAGAAGTGCTCTATAATATGTTATTGTGCTAACTCAAAAGTTCACTGAAGATTTGTGAGGCCAAATATGTCTTTTCGGATGCGGCACAGAGGTTAAGAGTCATCTTCAATAGAATTCTCAACGCTGTTCCTCAGCTACAAACTGAAACAAACCCATTTCTAGTCCAACAGTGGTTCAAAACAGACACTTCATTGAAAAAATGGTTATAGTCAGATTATGTCAGCAAACAGCATAAACATTATCTTCTTTAGATATCCATAGTCCTTGTTAGAATTTTACAAACTCTCGTTTTCTGTGTAATTCCTCTTTAACACACTGCTGCTCACATTCGCAGGTTTATATTCATTTACACAACCAACATATGCCTTGACCTAGTGGGCTTAAGGCTACATTTTTTTTCCATTGGATCCCAGGGTTGTAATTCCTTAATATATTAACACATACATAAAATATTCTTGTGGTTGTTGTGTCACTCACATAATTGTAAGAAATTATACAATCATAGAAAAAAAATACTTAGTTTTAAATCAAAACAGTTTTGAAGACTTTTTTAATTTTGTGAACATGTGTGAGTTTGAGTATGTGATTGCAGTGCCTGTGTAAGTCAAAAGAGACTGTAGGATCCCCTAGAGCTAGAACTACAGGCAATTGTGAGCCACTGTAAGAACTGAACCTGAGTTTCCTGTAGAGGTCAGAGGACAATGTTTATGGGTTATCTCTTTCCTTCCACCTTTATGTGGTTGGTGATCAAACTCAGCTCATCATATTTTGACATAATGCCTGTACCCTCTGAGTCATCTCACTGCCATTGAATTTTTAAGGTGCATTAGATTTAGTCACATATACTGTAAATACCATCTGATATAATTGTGAGACTCACTGGAACATGGCGTTTATAAACCACTGTCTGTTTTCTTAGCCTGGATTGCCAGCTGTCACTTGATTACAGAGTGGAATTCAGAACTCTACTATGAAACACAAGAGTGGCAAACTGTGACAACAGAAACAAGACCTAATGACATAATCCAGGAACTTGGCCACCCCAAGCCAACGTATGCTGAACCCACATGAGTGAGGAAAGCTTGTGTCCTTTTGAGTTATGTGAACTTGGGTACCAAACTTGGATGGGGAATGACTCCCTATGAACAATAACAAGAAAGATGCTGGGGTACCAGGCCAGGTGTGGTGGCACACACCTTTAATCCCAGCACTCGGGAGGCAGAAGGAGGCAGATTTCTGAGTTCAAGGCCAGCCTGGTCTACAAAGTGAGTTCCAGGACAGCCAGGGCTATACAGAGGAACCCTGTCTCAAAAAAACCAAAAAAAAAAAAAAAAAGATGCTGGGGTACCATAGAGAGTCAGAGCCTAGAGGGAAGCCAAAAATGTTGCCAGATGCATGCACCTGTGTGTATTTGGCTAGATATACTATGAACAAGCTCCACAATCATGTGCAGAATCAGGCAGCTGAAGTTGAGGTGGTTAGAAGAGTGTAAAAGAAAGGCATCAGATCCATCTGACAGTAAATTTAATCAGGAGAAATGCAACATCTCTCTTTTAGTATTTGTTTTTTTCTTATGATACCTATCCATCAGAAATCTGGATATTTTGATGTAGGTCATGTGAAATGGACACCTGAAATTATTTATCAAAATGGTAAACTTCCAACAAGCTTGTCAGGTAACACAAACAATAGTCACTCTTAATTTCTCTTTATTCCTGAGCCAAGGATGATCATGTTCCCTTCTGGTTAAGAAGATTTGAGAGATGGGACAGAATGCAAGAGGTACACCATGGATGGCTTGAAAAATGTATAAGTGGAAGATGAAAGGGAGCTCTTGCAGAGGAGAGAAAGGTGAGACATTGGACGAGGATAAGGGTCCAGTGGGAGTCAGGAACACCACTGATGTTGTTATTTGCTTTATCTTTTTAATCATCTCTAAAGCTGTCAAATCAATCTGGTATCAAAAACGTAACTGTCTTTCCTAGCTGGGGAAGACTGAATCCAATCACTCGAGTGCCCTAGTATAGGTCTTCTGATGTGGATCCCCCCCAACTAGGAGCATGTGGCTATGGATTGGTCAGAATATTCATCAGGTTCTGTCTCACCATAAATTAAGATGGTAAAGGTTGATGTTCATGGAGAGTTTCTGTTCAAGCTCATTACTTTTGTGTCATGCAAGTTCAGTGCCACTTGTAGGGTTGGCAGCTTGAGGAGCTCTGGCCAGAAGCAGACCAATTTCCAGTAGGGGAGGTACTGGCTTAACCCAGTCTTAGTGACACACTGCCTCACTAACCGTCACAGCTGCTTAGCTGTGGACTTCTGCCTCAATTGTTTGTTTGCCTCTAGTTGATTATAGCCACTAAATATTATTTTAATACAGTTCAAATCCATTGTTTGAACAAAGACATGTCAGAACAACAACAACAACAACAAAAACAGTGAGAATTTTTAAAAAGCCATCGGGCTGGATCATCCCTTAGGTTTATCCTTGCATTGTTTTCTTTGTAGATACATACATGTTTACATGACACAAATGACATCCCTTCCTAGTGTGAGAAGATGTGGAATCTTTTTGCAGTCATTTTGGTCAAAATGAACTTTCTAGTTAGACTTAGTATAGTATCTATAGTATAGTGGATATATATATATATATATATATATATATATATATATATNAGTCCTAGATACAACAGCACACCAGAAAAACAGGACATGGATATAAAATCACTCGTCATGATGATGATGGAAGACTATAAGAAGGAAATACAGGAAAGCATAGTTAAACAACTAGAAGCAGTTATAGAGGAAAAATTTAGAGAGTTACAGGAAAACAATACCAAACAGGTGATGGAAACGAACAAAGCCATCCAAGACCAAGTCTCTTTCAGGTTCTATCGTATGTAAACAGCAGAAACAGATGCTAGCACTTACAGCCATTGTCTCAACAGCTAGTGCTACACATGCCTGTTGCCATTTGTGCCAGCATTTCCCCCTTATCAGTGGAGGGGAATGAAGGAATTGGGACCAAGTACAATCAAATGCTAGGCTTGTGGGATTTACCATTGTAAGGAATCATTAGTATTTAGGGCAAACATTAGTGTGGATCAGAGTCAGCCCAAGGGCTTATTAGGTCACAAACTGTTACTGTAGCCACAAAGGTCTGGGATAAGTCCAAGAATCAGTAATCCTAAAAAGCTTCCAGGTGATGCTGTGCATCTATGAACTACACAATTAGAACAAACTGTGGTCAGGGCAAGCCTCCAACAGTCAGAACTGCTGAAACTAGTGTTACAGGCAAAAATAATGAGAAAAGTCCCCTCTGACCAGGTGAGGCTCATTGGAAAACAAGCATAGCTATATTAGACAAGCTTGTTTTTGTTCTGTGGTTTGTTTTTGGAATTCTAGTGACCAGCACAGAGAGTTACAGCCTGGTCAGTTGCCCTAAATTCTGTGTATTTACCTTGTTATTGGCTGTTTTTACCATTTTGGTCAGAGGCAATGAGGCCCTATGCATCTCAAGGGATTTTTCTCCAGCCAATCTGAATTGTTCCAACCATGTGCTCTTAATTTGTTTTTTTACATGAGTCATGTTCTTGAGAATTCTCTGTATGGAGGAGCTGAGGTGAAACCAAGACAAAATATCCACCACACATGCTCACGTATATCCATAAAGGCTCCAAGGTCCTGTTGTCATTTTGTTTCCTGATCAGGACCCTCTGAGATCATGTGATAATCCTCTATTGCAATTGTGGGCTACAGGAACTTAGAGTTTGGCAGACTTAAGTACTTCAGAAAGATGGGGCCCTTATTATGAGCGTGATGAAAACAGAAGTGTATCTCAATGGTGTTACCTTGAAAGTAATGATCTATGGACCAGGTTTGCTCAGAATCAGAGAGAGGATGCCAATGATGCCAAAAAGCCTTCTGAACATGCCCTCTGTGCTCACAACTGCTCTTAGGACCTTAAAAGAATAATTTCAAACTCGTAATGAAGATTTAACTCAGTTACAAATCCACATTTTCATTAGTCAAACAGAGAATGGGTCCAGGAGTATGGAGAAGGTAAGAAACCACAGTAATAGACTAAGTTTAATTAACTCAATTAGGAAAAGTTAATATAAACATTCTGCCGAATAATAAAAGATAACCCAGACAATATAATGTCTTCTCTCACAGAGTTTTTTAGAATAACTTCAAGGTAACATTCTCCTGACTCAGAGAGTGTCTGTCTTTGTGAGTGCATGTGCATATGTCTGTGCAGGTGTGTGCCTTTATGACCACAAAGGCCCAAAGAAGGTTTCCCATATTTCCAAGATGGAGGTGAAGTTCCTGGTATTTACAGTATACTTCGAGTGCTGGAATTTGAAATCAGTACCTTGTGATTGGACAGCAAGAGCTCTTACCTACCCTACCATCTCTCCAGTCTCCTTCTGTTTTTCTTTATGGACAATTGTGGTTGTCTCTCTGTTTTTTTGATTCAAAATAGTGAGATCTTATATTGATCTTTGGAAAAGGAACCTGTTGAGTCCTGTTTGGATTTTGCTTGTTCGAAATGACCTCCCTTGTGGGCAATTTCTCATTTGTATACCATGGACTTACACAGATGTTGGGAACAAAAAAAAGGTGGGGCCCTGGAGAAGGCCCTGGGGGAGAAGGGGGGAGAAATAGCTCATTTCCAGCCAGAGTTCCTGTGCTCTGGGCAGTTGGACATGGGGAGAGCTGCTGGACGCTTTCCACTTGGCCCCGGGTGGGCATCTAAGCCTCTGACCCCACTCGGCAGAGGATGGACAAGGGGCAGTCCCCAACCGGGGACCCTGAGGTGACACCCTGTCACCCTGGGGTTATAAGAGAGAGGGAATGGGGAGAGGTTCCCAACACTGACCAGAGTGCACAGTGGATCTTGAAGGAGCAGAGACTCTATGGTTTAAGAGCTTTATTATAGAAATGCAGGGACAAAGAGAGAAGGGAGGGAGAGAGAGAGAGAGAGAGAGAGAGAGAGAGAGACAGAGAGAGAGAAAGGAAAGGCTAGAGAGAAAGAGTGTAAGAGGGAGAGAGGAGAGGAGAGGACAAAGAGAAAGGGAAGAGGAGAGAAGACAAAGAGAGGGTGAGAGTGAAAGGTAAGAAGTAAGAGCATAAGAGTAAGAGAGCGAGGTGGGGGATGAACACCTCTTTTATGGACTTCACTGTTGCTAGGTAACTGGGGAGGAGTTTAGAAGATCAGAAATGTGTGCCATTGTCTACCTGACTACTGACCATGCTTCTCTTGTGGGGGCTGTGGGAGGTGGTAACTTAGGCATGGGCCAGAATTCAAGGAGCATGAGGGAACACCTTCCGTGTCATGAAAGTGAATTATGATCATCAGGGTTCAGACCTCAGCTCAACTTGAGACCAGCCTGCAATTCCCCACACACAGACACCCATACTCACATACTTTACTCCACATCATAGGTCAGCTTGCTGAGAGGGGCAGTTTCTCAGAGTTGTCTTGGTTTCTCATTCTGGTTTTATAAAAAGTCATTCCAGGGATGAATGTGATCAGCAATAAAATATGGGAACATGGCTATCTACTGGTGTTTCATTTAAAATTACTGAGAACTGGTTTGGATATTTCAAAAGAGAAACATGGCTGCCAAAACTCAGTCTTCTTTTATTGAAGAAGGCTTCTAAAAAATCACAGCATTGGGAGGGACATGGAACAGTGAAGGAGGAAGGGGACACAAGCCAGATAAGACAAACCAACCCTGATGATCAATGTGGAGACAAATGTCAAAGCCAGGTAGCCCTCACACATTGCATCTTAATGTTCGTTAATTTGATTCTCCTTGAGCTTTATAGGATTGTATAATTTCCTTACTCACCTGAGACTATCATTCATACAAAAAACATAGTAAAACTCTTTCACTATTAAATAAAAACTAAGCCTTTCCTTTTCAGATTCCAGCACTCAGAGATAAATCTCTTCCTAACCCTCAATAGGTGCAAATCCCAAGTAACCGTTAGATTTGATATAGAAATTTGATATATAAGTATGCCCCACATATAATTTAAGAAACACCAATACTAAAATGATCATTCATCAGTGATAACCTCATGTGATTTAGTCCCCTTGTACTACGTCTCCAGACTTAGATCAGTGACTAGTTCCTGATCTCATGTTACAGTCACTTTTAAATACAACTAACCCCATCTGTAACTAATACATCTGTAAAATTATATCTTAAGGAAATTTGGGAAATGACATTTATTTCCAGAGCTCCTATGCAGTTCTTTTGTACAGGCAGAGTTGAGATCTGCTTATTTCCATACCTAGTAGTAGATCTGCTAACACCTCATCCATTAACACTTCCCACTGTCCTTCTGTCAAATGAGCATCTTTGTTCTGTTTCAACAACTACAAGTGTTCACACCTTTTCATATGCTTAGTTACTTTGGACTCAGAACTCAGCTATTGCATTGAGATAAAGACCATAATTCTAATTCTTAAAACAGCAGAAGTGTGTACACAGAGATATACAGATGTGTACATGTATGTTTGTGTGCCTGTGTGAGCGAGAAATTCCCCCAGTGTACAATCTAGATCAGGAATGAAATCCATGTACTCTTTGACAGACAGAGCTACAACACACTATCTTTGCCTAACACACCACCTATCTTAGTCAGTGTTCTATTGCTGTGAAGAGACACTATGATCATGGCAATTCTTATAAAAGAAAACATTTAATTATGGCTGGCTTAAATTCAGATGTTTAGTCTACTATTGAAATTGTGGTTCAGTATTGCAGCATGTAGGAAGATATGGTGCTGGAAAGGTAGCTGAGCATTCTACATCTAGATTGGCAGGTAGTATGGAGAGAGGAGGGGAAAGGGAGGGAGAGAGGGAGGGAGAGGACAGAAAGAATGGGGAGGGGAATGAGGAGGGAGAGAGAGAGAGAGAGAGTAGGCCTGACTTGAGTATTTGAAACTTCAATGCCCACCCTCAATGGCATACTTCCTCCAACAAGGGCCACACTTAATGCAAAGGCCACATATTCTACTCCTTTCAAATAATACCGTTCCCTATGAGTCTATGGGGGGCATTTTTTTATTCAAACCACCATATCAAGACAGTTTGAACAACACTAATGGTATGGGTTTTGATGCCTATATTCATCTGAGAAAACAGATGGGACTACTTGACTATTTAGCAGAGAATTATTAATGACTCAATTCTTTAAGGTTGGGTTTAGAGCTCTATTTGAAACAACAATAATCCATGAACTATGACTACAGTAGTTAATTATCCTATATAATAATGAGATCATTTGTTTGAATTTTATACACATTTCACTGTAATGGTTAGATTTGTCCATATTTCTGTGAGACAGTTATCAGTGCACAAGGAAATAAGAAGATCCTTCACAATAGGACTTTAGATAGGAAGCTAATTTAAATGGATGTGCTAATTATTCTTTTCTAATTACGGCCATTAGCTACTGATGATCTTTTCAAGGCATAGTATAAGCTTCACTATTTATCTGCCTAACCAACCACACTTGTGCTTGTATGAGAAAACCCCAGAACTGAAGATTGACAGCTCATGAATGTGGAACCCTGCATCATTGCATTAAGAAAAACTTCCCTTAATATTAAATGTCCTTGGCACTCCAAACTTAGGGCAGACCCTGTGAAACTACAAGGAGGACTGAGACTTCCTGTAATACTACACAAGTTCATTGTTAAGTTTTTACTAATATTAATGGTAAGTTCCTTCAGTTTATTGTAAGTACTCCTGCTCTTTGTTTTGCTGTAAAGAAGCAAATGCATTGGTCCTGGAGCTTTTGACTCCATAATTAGCTTGCTCGGACTCTTCCTTGCTGTCCATTTGCCTTGAGTAAAAGGACCCCAGCTAACAGACTACTGTCATGCCAGCCCCAGCCATCCTGAACACTCTATAGATGTATTGAGACAACTGTGCAAAAGGGTATAGGTTATTGCCCTGAATCCCGAGAGTACAGGTCCAGCTAGGGATCATTGAAATTATTTATACCAGATGTTTTGGTATCATAAGTTTTGATGAACCTTAGATGATCTTGCAACCATTTCTACCTTGGGTAAGGAAAGTCCTTCCCCTGGTAGTCTAGCAGAGGGAATATTGAGACTAATGCTGAGGGGCAAAGCTGTGACTAGTTCAAAAGACAGGTCTTACTATAATCCTTGTCAAAAGGAAAGGCTATGATTTGTCTAAAACAATCCACTATAACAATGGCACTAAGAGACAAGGCTTTGGATCAAACATCTCTTTCTGGGCTATGTAAGCTTGGCTCACTCTGTGACTAGACTAGAAAGCGCTCTCCTCTGCTGCTTCTCATGATGCTGCAGCAGCAGGTCTAATATCTCTTAAATTGTCTTTCTTGCCTTGTTTCAATAGGTGCAGACTGAGGTAGCAGTATGAAGCCGTACACAGCAGAGACAGCAGGACAGTAATGAAGGCTACTGCAGCCAGGGAAGCTAGGCATGTCTTGAGCTAAGTTGTAAAGTTATAAAGCTGCCTATTTCCTGAATATTGAAGTATGTGGACCCTGTAACCATCCCTGTAATGAGGGTGGTACCCTTTTCTTGAGAAACTGCTACTATATTGCAAGTAGGCACTTGGCATCTAGCTTACTTACCCATTGCATGTCCTACTCCAAACTACAATCCTGGTGGAGGCAGTCAGCCCAAATAGTCTCGAAGGCAGTTGACATATGGAAGGGATCAGGTAGTAGCTAGCTTCCTGACAGCTGAAGAGTCTACTGAAAAGTTTGAGAGTGGTCAAGAAAGAAAGGAGAAGGGAAGGACAGAGGGCAGAAGGAGAGGAAAGGCAAGAGAGGGTAGGTGGAGATAGGATAGAAAGAAAGAAGAGAGACATAGAATAAGAGTGAAGAATGGAGATGTAAGAAGGATAAATATTTAGTCTCCAGGGTCAAGAGTTCCATACTGACAACTGTGGCAGTGGCCACTGCCAAGGACTAAAGGTCCTATTATGTAAGATGTTCACATGAATATTATACCACATGACTGTGACACTTGCTGCTGCTTCTGCCTCTCTACTGCCATGCTACCATGAAACACTGAAAGAGCACGCACTATTAGGGAGTCTCATTTATAAAACTTCTCCTTGCCTAGTCATAATTTCTATCCTGTGGAGGTAGGGGGTCCCTCAGTGAACTGATTGGTGATACCTAACATTAGAGTAGAGTTTTATGAAGGCAGGACTGGACTATAAATCAACAAGACAAAAGCTCTTCTATGTATGGACAATCTGTCTCTTTCTAACATTGGACTTAGAGACACCTGCCACCACCCCTGCCTCTTATATGTGAGCCCTAGGGATCCAAACTCAGGTCCTCATGTTTGTATGGCAAGCATTTGACTGACTGTTCTCTGCCCAGATCCAGACAAAAGCTGTGTAGAACTAGCTAAAATCTGAAGATTTGGAGGTAAAGTGGACACTCGGTTTACAATACTTTAGTTGATTCCTGTAATATTTATGGAAGTGAATTGGTAGAAATATAAAATTTTATAACCCACACACTTCTTCCTTTATGTCATTAGGGTGTATTGCAAAGAGATTTAGTAAGCTATGACTTTGAGTATCCCTTTAAAATTTTAGATAAAAACTTTCCCTTTTCTCTACTTTCAGTGGCCTATTCTATTTAATTTTTAATTTTTTAATACAATAGCATTTTATGATACCCATAAACTAGGAAAAATGAGCATATAGTACTTCCTAATCAGACATGAGAAGAAAGATAGACTATTTTAAGACATAAAACCTTCATTCCTCTAAATCAAGACACCTGTGCTCTCAGCGTCCCAGTAAAGAGGAGTGTCTTCAGGGGAAGATCCTTCATAGGAGGGAAGCAGAATCTATCAGAAAAGCTGTTTACAATAAAACATTTTGACAGCTCCAGTAATTAAATGGCTTTCCCAGGTGCAAAACCCTACCTCAGATGCCCTCTGGCTATAATGGTCCACAGATTTATCCTTCAGGAGAAAAAAGTTGAGTGTGAAAACAAGCTAATGAAATAAAAGACAAACTGCAATTGAGTTATTAAGACACACATTAATAGAACGAAGCAGGATTTTGCTTGCCCTAACATAGTGTAAATTAGTGTTTCTTCCATTTGAAGTGATTTGGCGGGGTGGTGGTGGTTGTGAGTTTAAGCCCCAAATTTCTTACTGAGCACTTACCTATGCACTTGCTGGGCATTGGTAGGCGAAAAATAGAAAATATTCAGACCTTCTCATTCACAAGAACCTCATTAGTATGCATGTTTTAAAAAATGACTCAGCAGGGCTACGGAGATGACACAGTGGGTAAGGCAGCTTGCTGTGCAAGTATTGTATTTAAGTTCAATTAGAGCACTCACGTAAAAGGCCAGGAATGGCTGTGTGTGCTCATAAACCCAGTATTATGGGAAGGGCACACAGTAGCTCACAGGCCAGCCAAGCTAGTCAAAATGATGATCTTCACAGCGGTGAGCTTCAGGTTCAGTGAGAGACCCTGATTCAGAGCAGTAAGGCAGGGAGCAACTCAGGAAGGCATTCAACATTCCCCTCTGGCCTTGGTATGCATGCTCATTGAATGCACACACACCGACTGGCATGTATGCAGCACACATGAATATACAGCATACACACAAAACACACATAAAGGAAGGAAGGAAGGAAGGAAGGAAGGAAGGAAGGAAGGAAGGAAGGAAGGAAGGAAGGAAAGAAGGAAGGATAGGTAGGAGGGAGGGAGGGAGAGGCAGTCAAGTCAAGCAATCTTTCAAACTTACTGCAACTATATACAACTGAACTTAGCTTAGTGACTACAGTACCTATATCACAGATAAGGGTTACAAAAGGACAGGGGAGTGAAATTCAACTCCTTACAGTGATCATTTGTTGGAATTTTATTCTTTAGTGAAAGGTCACTGTAGAACTTACCTAGTAAAGGATTTGTTATGGAATCAGCAGTGATGGTTCAATGAGCAGAGGAACAGAGAAAGGTGCTAGGGATTCGGTCAGCTGCAGCCTGGTGTGCTCCTTTCTTTTTCATTAACAAGAGATGCTGCAGAAGCAATCTCTTTATCCAAATATGTCACATGAGATTTTTTTTTCATTTTCAAATATACTGTGCATTTTCCGTCACCAAATTTTTATTGAATGTCTTTCCCATATGTATTCAGTTAGTGTATATGGTAATCCTACTTAATGATTCTGTGTTTTGTGTTCTTGTGTAAAAAGGCAGTTGGATGGTGAGGCCTGTTTTAATTCACAATTAGATGCAGGAAATGTTTCTAGAACAATCCTAGGAAGCTAGGCACCGTGGTAGGGCAGGCTGGAAAGCCTCCTTTAAATCCTCTGATCCAGACTGTAAGATAATCCCTTTCCTCTTTCTAAAATGAAGAGGAAGGCTGAGGGACCCATAGAAAATTCACAGGAACCATAAGTCTATGGGACTGGAGCTGGGACAGTGACCAGAAACCCTGAGTGTGGAGACCAGTGTCTCTCCTTCACAGGATAACACCGAAGACAGGTTTATTTAATGATGGTAATGTTGTAGAGACTGTCGACTAATTTCTACCATAAATCTGGCAGGTGTATAGCAAAAGACCTAAAGGGTAGTAAGAGAGGAAAGAAAAGCTTGAGGTTGCAATAAAACTGTAAAATGCTGGTATCTGATGTTTTCACAGTGCCATAATGACTGCTCAGAAAACACCCCGCAGGTGTAGAGAGCATGGGATTTTGAAATAGCAGATGGCTGACCTGAATCTTAAAGTACAGACGTTCGTCTGTCAGTGGACTGTGGCAGTTTCTGCCCTGCAGTCAGAGGCATGTATGCATTCAAAAGTCACCTGGGCTGTTCAGGTGACACAGGTCTAGCATGAGTGACTGATGAGGATAAGAGGGAACTCAGGAAGGCACTATAATAGTATGCGGAACATTCTAGATGCTGCTGGGGCAAAGAAACAAAACACACACACAAAAAAGGAACAAGTGAAAAAGCTGTAAGAAGAACCTAGTGGAAGGAGGAAAGCTGTTATCATTGATGGAGTTACCATGGCTAACACAAGAACTGCCCTCAAATGAAAATGATGTCAAAGGGGATAACGAGTGTTCATCACAATATCAACATAAGAGCTCCAAGAAAGATCAAAGCAGAAATAGATTAGCAATGCTTTCTATCACAAGGAGGGCGGTGGGTTACATCTGCTTTACCTGAAAGGAAACAGATATTCACATAGCTTCAAATCGAAGGACAGAATTTTATCTGAGATACCACTGGGGACCAGATTTCATATCATCATCTATTGCCTCTCAAACATTTCTTTTTTGTTGGCAGAAAAAAGACTTTGGGATACAGCACATTCTTCTGAAGCTGTAGAAGTCATCACTGGGGTGTCTCTTCTGCCTTCAAAAATGCTTACCATGTTGGAATCCTTCTGTTCTTGGGTGTTCTTTCTTTTTATTTCTATGACTTCGCACATTGCAAAATTAGTATTTTACCCACAGGCATAAGAAGAGTTAGAAGGCATTTCGATACTAACATTAGTTTTCCATCTTCTTAAATAATATTTAAAAACCGAGTGGATGGGCCTGGAGAGACCGCAAGAAGGCTTGGGTAAGTGTGCATACAGCTTTTGTAGAAGAGAGTTCTGTTTTAGCAGCCATGTCTGGTGGCTCACAGCACCCTCTAACTCCAGTGGATGACAGAGTACCCAATACCTTCTTCTGGTTTCTGTCAGCAATTGCACTTATACAAACATACTGCTGGCTCTGCTCCAGACATACATTTAAAAAAAAAATGAAAAAGCAAAACAAACAAACAAACAAAACCAACCAAACA
This sequence comes from Mus minutoides, assembly GCA_902729485.2. Lineage (NCBI taxonomy): Eukaryota > Metazoa > Chordata > Mammalia > Rodentia > Muridae > Mus > Mus minutoides. The sequence continues at coordinate 226,943 of LR750956.1, read as the reverse complement.
AACAAAAAACTTGAAGCCAAGTAGAGAGGAAAAGGTATTATTTTAAAAGTATACTTACTATTTGTTGATAAGCTAAGAGTATCCTTTTGGTTATCAGGAATATTCATGCTAACATACCCTGAACCTGGCTGGCCCTGTGGTAAAGTTTTTAAACCCTCTTGACAACTGAACCTTAAATATCTGCTACCGAATTTCCCTTAGATCTTTTCAGCTGCTTCTGTGATTGCCCAGATGACCTGAAGTTCAACATTTTAAATCACTTAAGCCTGTTTCTACCCAAGGGCTTTAATTTTTTTCCTTTTCCTTCTACCACATCCCCATAATATGCTCCTGGAGCTGCTTGCGCTAGTTTTATCTGCTCATTGAAAGTCAAAGAGGCTGCAAAGCCATGTGGCCTTCTTAGAGCTTATGGTAGCAGGTGTTAGAATGCAGATCTCCATTACTATGGAGGAAGGGCAATCACCCAGGAGGGCTTCCCTGGTGCTCAGGTGTAGCTGTGCTGCTGAGGGAAGCTGATCTCACTGAGAGTGACAATTGGTGTTTTCAAAATGAATAATCTCTTTCACATGTATACATTTCTCAAGGCATCTGTTTATGTTTTTCTGTCTTTAAAATAAAACCTCCCAAATACGTACTATCACTTCCTAAATGTTAAAGATATAGTTTTATAAAACTGGTCTTTGATTCAAGATTAATATAGCCTTGACTTGTGAGGCATAAATTGTAAACACCACTATAAAGCTCTTTTAAGACTTTGGTTTCTGAGAAATTTCAAGGAAGGGTGGTGATTCCCTGTTACATGGAGAAAAAGGCCTTGTGGGTGCCCATGGCAGTGTGTGCCCTATAAAAGGCAGTCAATGCATTAGCAACGTTGATTTTAATGATAGGAGCTCTATTTAAGAACCTACATGAGCCACAGAAGGCACATAAATATGATTTGTCAAAGTTTGCCAGTACTAATCACTTTCTTTTTTGTAGATAAGTCAAAATCTAGACAAATGAAATAATGGACACAATTGCACAGGTTGAGAATGATGAGTCAGAAGGAAAGACCAGGCTTCTCTTGGCAATTGTGGCTAGAATTTCTTAGAGGGTATGAAAGGGGTCTAGCAGGCCTGAGCACGGCAACCATGGCTCTGGTAGGCCCTGCCCTTTTCACTTGCCCTCTTCCTTGCTAAAATCCTTTAGATAACATTCTTAAACCAGCCAGCAAGGTCTAACCCTTATTGGGCCCCTTCCTCCTCCTGAGCCTGATCAACAGGGTTTAGCTATAAAAGTATTCAATTCCAGAAATCATAAGCCCTTTTCTACTACACTAATTAATGTGCCCAATTACAATTAAACACCTCATCCTAACACAGGATTTCCTCTTTTACCTTTATAAACTGCCATTCACCCATTATGGGCCAGGTTTATTCCTTCCCTGTCCTTTGTCCTCTTTCTTCCCTGTTCCTCTTCTTCCTTCTCCCTTGTCCTCTGCCTCCTGTCTTTGTCTCTTATTCCCTGCCCTTTGTCCTTCTGGGGCAAATAAATCTCCTTTGGCTTTGAGAACTTGATCTTGGGGTGTCTTGTGAAAACATCAGAGTGCCATCTAGAAATCCCCAAAAGAGTACCTTTGAGGTAAAAGAAAAACACATGAAAACACTTGTCAATTATATTTCTGCCCCAAAGGCCACATATATGTTGACTGTATCACAATGAAACTGGCAAGCATAGGCAGTAATAGCAACCTGAGACTCTAATTAGCTTGATGTATATATACATCCCTTCTAATAATGTACTTGGTAGCCCAGGAACACTTAAAAGTATGTACTATGAACACTAGAGAAGGGTATCTTCTCTAAATCGCACTTAGCAGCATATGCAACATAGAACCTACGTCTTTACTAAGATGAATGTACACCCAACTTTGAACAGCAGAATGAATTTCTCCTGCCCTTAGTTTTGAAGGCACAGGGTCCTTGTGCTCACAGATATGCACTAAGGAAACCAGGACTGTTAAACATGCAGGCTGGTCTCTTCAATGGAAGGGATATATATCCCTTTCCATCAGGAAACCTGGGGAATGGATGTAATTAATAGCCTGGTGATCTCTGCTCTCTGTAGGGCCAGGCTTCCCTGGAATCCTCCAGACCATTATGTTTATCCCAGACTGTTCCTCCCTAGACCTTTATCTTGAGCATTGTTTCTCATTCAATAGAACCCATCTTTATGGAAGAGGTCAAATGTGCTTTATGAAAGGCAAGAACTTTGCAAAAGAGTTTTGGTGTAGTCATGCCTTAACCTTTATTGTGATCATTATCACCAGGAAACATTTTCCCAAAGTTGCACTGTGTGTAAATGTGTCAAGAATGAATGGTCTGGGGTCAGACTCTAGAAGTTTGAACCAACAGCAGAGAAGTACAATGTGCTGAAGCAGATTGCCTTCTTCCCTCATGCAGAGTATTATTCTGTCGGGACTGGTGGTTTCAGAGACGCCCTTAGCAATCAGCACATTTAGACAGATTTTATTCAGTTGTACTTTCCTTAAATCCAGGATACAAGAATAGGAGGGCCAGTCCTCCCTCCACTGGTTTTTCCACAACGGCAAACTGAGGAGTGCCCTCAAAGTGAACTGTTGGGGAAATTTATTACCTTGTATCTCTGGGTAACCAGGTATGAATATGACTAAAATCAGGTGTATTATGAGAAGGAACAAAGACAGCATAGAGATGGGCATGGAATTCAATCTGTCGATTAAAATAGAAAACCACCCAGAATGCACCCTAGTTGCATAGCAACTTCCAATAAAAGGAAACACCCGTCCTAAAGGGAAGGTCCTGAAGATTCAGGAAGTAAACCATGCAGAAGTCGGAGGAGCCTCTGAAACATAGATTCACAAGGCTTTCTCCCCACAGGATTAAAAAAGCAGGGAAGACTGCTTGGGAGAAAGGCTCTCTGACTTGTAGAGCTTTTGCGAGCCATGCAGAGAGCTCCAAAGTTTAGGTTCTCTTGAGTCTTCATGCATCCTGGGGTGGGGCTCTTGGAACTCTTCGGGTTCCCCACCCATAAGGAACTCCAATAAAGTCATTGGCTCACCAAACTGGATCCACGTTTGTGATATTCTTAATTTGGCTCACCTCTAGTACTTTGTCTTGAGTAAGGAGATGGTTGTTCATATATCCCCAAGAAAAGTGATATAACCCCTTCCTGGTGTCCTTGACTAACTCATGTGAGCCTTTTCCTAACTCATGTGTCTCTCTGTTAATACTGACAGCACATTCCCTTCTAATGTACTAGCCCTTCACTCAAGTAAAGTTCCCTATTTCATTGCAGTCTGTGTTGACCTTTATGTAAAAATTTATGAAAGATATGCCAAGAACTTGAAAGAACCAGGCTTATATCTTGACTAATGATCACAACACTGATTACTTTCCACTTACTCTTTTTCTCTTTGAACTTGACAGAGTGTGGCTAGAAGATAGAAGCAGAGCCCATTCTGTCTTGGTACCAACATTAATTCCTTACTTCTTGCATCCAGAACCAGTAGCGGATAAGAGAAAAATGCTTGTATTTAAATACTATTTGAAGTGTTGGTAGTTGGCATGGATTGTGTACAAAAATAAATGTCTTGTAAAACAAAAAAGTTGACAGGAAAAGAGATAGGTCACAAAGACTTAATCAGAAGTGAAAGTCAGTATCTGGTATATACAGCCATGTTTATAAACTCTGAATGCAGAAACAATGACTGTGGAGACGTTTGCAAAATCCCAATGCCTTTCCATGAATAAAATATTAAATTTTAATGAGTTTTTCTCAAAATATTCTATCTGATATTTAAATTTTGATCAGTAATATAGAAGAGTGGGTTGAAAGCCACAGTATTTGACAGTAAGTATGCTTTTTGTGACAGGAGAAAAGTTCTCACTTTTATCATGGTCACCTATGACACTAAAGATAAAGATGATGAGATCAACTGTGTGCCACATGGTGGCTTAGGCTTTAGACTATTCAGCCTTTGATGATCATCTTGAAGCTTGTTGCTCATCTTGAACCTTGCTGCTTTACAAGCTCCGAGTAGTAACCTTGAGAATCTATACCTCTGAAATGCTGCCAAGTTGAGCCATCTCAACATGTACGGCTTAGATTTGGGGACTTGGAGCTTAATGAACATCCCATCTCTGAAGCTAGGACTGGTGATGCAGTCCTGAAATCTGAGCAGTAGGATATTTGAAGCAGGCTGAAATAGGAGCATTAGTAGTTCAAGGTTATCATGGACTGCATAGTGAGACCCTGTCTCAGAAACACAGGAACAACAGCAACAACAACCAGTAGCAACAACAACAAAGTGAAAACAAGAAATTCCACCTCTGTCACTTTATACATGTGTGCCCTTGGCAATCTATGTATGTTACTGATACCTACATTTCAAAACTGAATCATGGTAACGTTTATACTATAGGAACATGGGAAAGTTAGTTTAAAACTAAAGTAACTCAAGGAAAATATAATGTGCCATATATGGTAACTTATGTCTGTAATCCTAGGACTTAGAAGACTGAATCCAATCCAGCCTGCACTATATATCAAGAACCCTTATCTAAATAAATAAGTAAATACATAAATAAGATAAAAAATAGACTTTCTAGTTCTTTAGAACTCTATCCTCTCCAGTAAATTCACTTACATTCCTGTTACTTTTTTGTTTCTGTTTTTTGTATCACAGTTTAAAACAGTCTGTCTATAGTTAGTGGTCCCATTGCTGTGGACAAGGATACACATTATGATAGGTTTACATGATGGAGTGGAGACCATCAGAGAGTAATAAAGAGGAAGGAATTGGCCAGTATCTCCTTATTGCCTTCATTGTCATGCCCTCAGTGACATTCAGGACATGTCAGACTAGGTCACTAGTATGCTCCACCTGTTAAAGTTTCTATCACCTCCTCATAGAACAAAGGTAAAGACAAAGATGTAACAGGATGGGATATCAGGGATTTCCTCCATCCAAACACTACCAATCTCCTATTTGTTTTCATAACTAACCATTATAAAGAAGTTAAATGTTTGAAATGATGAATGTATCAGTTACTATAATCTTATCCTTAGATATTACATGCACATAGCTGAGTATGATACTGTTCTCCATAGGTGTATAGATATGTACAACTATTATCTCGCAGTTAAAATTTAAGACTTTTATTAAAATTGCCTGTTTAAGAATTCTTATTGCTGCATGCAGCAATGGCTTTACCAGCTTTTCCCTCCTTTTCTAAGAGCCTGTGTTTGAATCTCTGAATTCAAACCTCAGCACTTATTGACTCCAGTTCTTAGAAATATATATATTTCTCTTAGGGATGTCTGTGTTACATCTAATCATACAAGGAAGAAGATGAAACTGGGATTTCCCTTTTCCTCAAATAGAAACAAAGGCCACTAGAGTTGCTCTAGGAGAATTTAATTGACTTCCAGGACCAGGACCATGATAGTGATTGTAAGCTTTGTATAGCAAGATTTCCCAAACCTGAGCCTGATAAACTTGCCCGCCTCCACTGCACTCATCCACATAGAGTGGTAGTGACCTTGTCTGAGACTGAGGGTTCATTTTTGTAATCTAATGCTGCTTTTCTTAAGGAAGATCCATCAATGCTGCTGTCCAGGGGATTAATTAGTAGCTGTTGCAGGAAACTTGACACTGAATGTTAGCAGACTCCCCTAATTCCAGAAAATGATGGAGGATTTCTGTAGCCTACCTTTGCTACTTTGTGGGTTCTTCTTTCTTCCACCCTTTTCCCTCACCCTGTCAACCCCTAGTACTAGATAAGAGAGAAAGAAGGAGAAAGAGGAACGGAGGCAGCATTATTGTTGCACTACTTCCTACTGATTAAGGGCATTGACTTTCTTGGGGCAACTTTGATCTTTGCTGTCAAGATACCTAGTTTCTTTCTTCGTCTTTTTTCTTTGTTAATGACTACTTAACAAACTGTAACCACCAACAAGCAACCTACAAACGTCATATCCTCTGGAACATCCCCAGAATTCAAAACATTACACAACTGCAGAAACTATTTGCAGCTAGCAAAATCATGCCCCTGCTAGAGCATGAGGCAAGTCAAAGTCAGCTGTTGTGGACAATCTGAAGAAGCCCCATATCCCACACTTGGGGTTAAAGCAAAAGCATATTCTTGTATTTCTGTTTTTTTCCAAGAAATCAAAATCCTTATTACAGACTTCTTATTTGCTCGATGGTTGAAACTGAGTTTCCATACAAGTTGTTCAATCAGAACTTACAGAGTTTCATAGATGCCAAGGTCTCTCTCTCTCTCTCTCTCTCTCTCTCTCTCTCTCTCTCACACACACACACACACACACACACACACACACACACACACATCACATAAAAACACACACATAGAGACACATACCACATAAAACACACACATATGAGAGAGAGAGTGAGAGAGAGAGAGAATATGCGAGAATACTACTATTATAATATCTACTTCCAAATGACTGAGATGACTTCTACACTTAATCTTAGCCAAAAGGCCAAGAAGCGATTGAGATGACTTTCATAGAACAGAATCTTGAGACATTAATGCAAACAAATAGTGAATTCACTAGGCAATCAGGTCTTTTTAAAGGCATTCAAAAATATCTGCATTCTAAAATTTTTTCATGTCTAATATTGCAGATAAAAACATATAGTTACTTCTTTTAATGTAGCCACAGGACAATACATTTGAGCTAAAAGAGCTAAATGAACCACATCTTCATCTTTCCACACCAGGAGAATGGGAAGGAACATACTCTAAATTCCTCAGCTTGTGTAACAAGACCCCTCTTGCTGGGCTGAATCTTGCTGAAAATGAGGTTCCTGCTAAATTGGATGTGATCTGCCTTAACATGTCTATAACCTGCTGTCAATGTGCATGCTACCTGCTCTGGGCACCAGGTCACATTTGGATGCTCTTTTAACCTTTATTTGTTCTGTCTAGTTAATTATTTCTGGGCTGCTTAATGCCAAGCCTGGCAGGCAGCCTTTCTTGTAAAAATGACCTAAAGCAAGGAGTCAAAGGCTTGTTTTCCTCTTGGGTAGACTGCATGGCTACAGGAAACTTCACACTTATTTCTAATGTGGAAGTCAACACTGTTTATTAAATAAGAACAGTTTGCCCCAACACCCTGGATTAGTTAGCCCGAGCTTGGTACAAAGAAAACAATTCATTTCTCCATACTTTAACCTTTGCATTGTCTTTTTGGAATCACTTTTTTTTCCAGAGTCTTTAGTGACTTAAAGAATGTAAAGAATATGAGGATTTATTTCACTAACCATTGGCTACACTCAAGCTTACCATGTGCAGGTCACTCTGGGCATTTAGTGCGGAATGGGCATATTCTTATAGAACTTGTCTGTAGTTTTTGTTTCTGAAGAATTCACACAGAAAATGTTTAAAGAGTTTTAAATTGTTCTTTATTGGTTTGGGTTTGTTTCTATAAACAACCAATGAATCACTATGAGAAAGAATTCTAATAGATAAATTTCTTGGTCGGGAGGGGCTTTGCTGAACTTCAGGGCCGTTCCTTTGTCTCCTGAACTCTGGGACAACCTACCAGGCATGTTCCTCCCCACCCTTTCCTAGAGAGTCTGTAGAAAACAATGCAAAAGTTCTGTCTTCACAGGTATAGACTGTGGTTTCCATGTATGTACCAGACTGGTTTCTGCTTCAGGTTTCAGGAACAGTCCCAGTGATATTAGATGAGTCTGTACTCATACATGTGAGTAGCAATAACTCAAGTGAGAAAAAGGTAGTTCTAGAGTATGTCATCTTAAAGTTTGTCAGTCTGTGTATTTGGTACACTGCAAGCTAATGAAAAAAAATGTTTCTACTTTGTGAAAAAGAATCAATGAGAGATGTTTATTATAATGACAAAGAATCCATTAAAGCAAGCTATTTCTCACATTTTAATCTTCTGAGATGGATCGCCTCCTCCTACATCCATTCTTGTTTAAGCAGATCCTGATTTGTACTTGGAAAATAATAAATATTCATCTCCTATGGATTTTTAAAGGTGACTGATTTGTAAAAATCAATAACTGCCTTTTGCTAGCTCACAGACTGACATGATTGCCTTCATTTTCAAACATAAAATGATTGTATTAAAATAACATTAAGAGAGAAATGTCGGCTGACACAGGAAGAGAAATCCTTAAATGAAAGCTACTCCATCCAGCTTTAATCAGTTCCGATCATGCTTTTTATTATGGTGCAAATGGGTTCTATTAAAAGGAAAGCCAATTCCAGATGATGACACAAATAATTAGAGCTGCCTTTAACCTCTACTTAGGGCTATTAACGAATGGTTTCAAAATATAAGATTTATTTTGGAAAGAACATTTTATAAAATGGGAAATTGGGCTTTGTCTGTCTAATGCCATATATGTGGATAAAAGTTGAAATAGAAGCTAATCTGGAGGAAAAGCTTCAAAATACCACAAAACTGATTAAATTATTTCATATGGATAAACTCAAATATTATTAGTGCAGCAGATACCAAACTGGTTTTGTTTCTATGCTCTGCTAGGTTACAAATTATGTATACTCTATCCTGTGCTTCCACTATATGAGATTCTAATGTATATTTGCTTATTAAAGGCTTGTTCTACCTTGTTTATCTTCCATGTTTCTCCAGTAAGTCTGAAGATGAAAATACTTTTAAAATATAAAGATTAATAATAAATTTTCATCTAAAAATGTTTTATTGAGATAGCATATATAAATCGAGTTTCCATCTATTCACTCATCATCCTGAGATTAAATCATATACCTTAAATCCTAAGTTTTAAGCTTAACTCAGATATAAACCAAAGCAAGCATAAACATTTGTCTCTGAAAACAGTGACCATTTGAAAGGTATCTCTGCTTGATTTTTTTTTTTAATTTATTCTTGAAGTAAGATGAGACTCAAAGTGGCGTATGCTCCGTGCTGCCTCTCTTAGCATGGATGTACACTTAACACCCTTCATGTGTGCATGTTTCTTTGGTTTTATAGGCCCCAAGAGTTTCCTATTCACTTATGCCTTAGTTTTGGCCTTTGACTCACATTGGCAGCTATGGATGGATGTTAGTCAGGGTCTCTCTGAGGAAACACTTGCTTAAATACATATACTATGGTCTGTAGACAGCGTCAGCTGGTTCCCCTGAAAGATCTGCCCCAGATTTCAAACCAGGCCATGATTTTCGTGGGCACTGTCTGTTGATGTAGTCCTGCCTGTATGAGCAAGGGATCTGGCTAGTGCTGTCCCATGCACTCCTCTCTTACAGGCAACCTTTCCTTTAGAGTTCCCTATTGGGTTGGCCAAGAGTTTTCACCTCTTCATCATAACCTAATGTTTTCCTTAAATACTCCCCACTTCCTTTACTTCACTTTATTCTTTAAGGCATTACCTCCAATAAATTTTCTGCTTGCCTATCCATGAATTTACTTTCAGAACAATTCTATGTATGCTCCCATAAGTCTCCAAGATAAATTCAAGCCTGACCACATCTCTACCATTGTTTTATAGATGACCCTTATACAGGACTTACAACTAAACACTCAATTAGTTTTAATAACAAGAAAAGCATAACTATAGGTATGGTTGCTGTTGAAATTTGCATGTGTGACTCTCTACTGCTTGGGTTGTATAAAAGTGATGTGGTGAATAAATTATCAGAATACCTTGTGTGTTTGTTTCCAATTCATCATCACTAATGCCCGAGCTAACCATTGCCCTTAGTTCTCAGAGAGTTTTTAGTCTGAATGACCTTGGTAGAATAAATTTAGCTCCAAGACCATATGGGCTTAAGCCATTAGAATATTAGCATCTGAAGGACTGGAAACAATTTGAAGTAATTTAAATAAAGAGACAGATTTTGAACAAGGTCTCATACAAAGATTAGTTAAGTATCCTGTGTGGATAAGGAATGGCAAAGACTGAATGCAAAGTCATCACAAGGGACATTCACTGCAGGCATGGCTTCCTACCACCATCAAGCTGATACTGGCTGGTGACCAGAGAGCACACCCAGTGTCTTACACATACTTATATTTATCTGAAGCATAAGGTGTGTCTAAGATGAGGGAAGAAAAGCTCAGAAAGAAAATTTATCCAAGTATCTTTCAAGCCAATACTTTCAAGTAGAAAGTCAATAAGAAGTTGAACTTCATGTATCTGACTCCTATACCTGCAGTCTCTCTAGTGTGCCAAACTGATTCCAGCCTGGAAGCAAGAATTCTGAGTTTAGAACTATTTTCTGTTACTTTGTCTATATAATAATAATAATAATAATAATAATAATAATAATAATAATAATATTAAGCTCTTCATTCTGAGATCTGAATATCAGAACAGATAGATAAAGAAAAAGCATGGTTCTGTGGATAATCTCACAGGTGAACACGAACTTATTTTCAAGAAGTTTAACAACCTAGACAACTGCAGTCTGTATCTGGAGCTAAGCTACAGTACTTGGAGAAAGGAAAAGTTGGGTCACAGGTAGAGTCCTAAGTCTATGAGAACAAGACAAAAACATACATGAACAGAAATACACAGATCAAGTTGAAACTACAGGACTGCCTTCTACAACCAAGGTCAACACCAAATCTGTCCTACTGTTTGAGCAAAAAATGAAACAAAAACAAAACAAACAAACAAACAAAAAAAAAAACAAAAACAAAAACAAGCAAGCAAGCAAGCAAACAAGCAAACAAAAAGCTTCTGGAAAATTGACCCAGCCATTCCTTTGCAGATCATCTACGGGTGATGTCATATGACAGCGGTAGAACGGATGCACTGTCATCGGCACTCATTTGCCACCCGATGTGTGAAATATTTATATCTCCTTGTTTACAGAAAATGTTTGCTGACATTTCCTAGAGATGCTCTTGGGGTTGGATCTGTGATCACACTTCTTACGTGGAGGTTGCTAGATACTTTCTGTAGACTTTAATGGCAAATGTTTTGGCTTTAGAACCACAGTGGCTTCTGCTATACAATCTTTGTTTCTTACTTTCCTCCAACATTTAAAAGTGTAAAACTCATAGCTCAGTAATATAAAGCAGTATAAGCCGGACTTGTCTTGGGAGAATTGTTTACTGTCTCCTGATCGGGGAAAAAAGTCTGCCCTTATGTATGTGTATGTTGATTCACATTAAGTACAGGGCAGAAATAGGTATGTGCCTTCAATGAGTCCCCAAAGTCAGGACATTCTTACAGTTCTGATTTAAGCTGATGCCATAAATTAAGCTACAAAGTCCTCTTTAATTTTAAAGGCTCTTACATGGCTAGACTAATTTGACCGTGTCCTATACTGCCTTGAACAACTATTTATGAAGATGGAGACTTTCTCAGTGCTCCATAATATTTGCTCATTAAAGACAGATTTCCTGTTTCCTTGAGCCTTCGTCTTTCCTGCACCATTAGTGGTGTGGCACCTCATAGTAATATGTGACCCTGTATCTTTAGAAAATTTCAAAACCCTTGACTTAATTTTCATCTTTTAATCTCTGCTGGACGAGCTGTTTGTAGATTAAAACTCAGTTATATAATAATTAAAGAAACAAATATGAAAAGACATCTCACTCTGCTATCATATCAATTACATTGCCATCCTTATGATTGTCAAATGCATGTTTGTTGTTATATAGCCATTGTTTGGGTTGGCAAGTCAGCCTAGCATGATGATATTAGTGGCTCTCAACCTGTGGGTCATGACTGCAGTTGTTCTGCATATCAGATATTTATATTATGATTCATAATAGCAAAATTCCAATTATGAAGTAAAAACAAAATAATTTATGGTTAGGTCACTACAACAAAAGAATCTATATGAAAAGTTCCTATCATTAGGGAAGTTGAGAACCGCTGTGCTACATCTAAAAAGTAATTAATGCTAACCGTGTGTTAGTTACTCTGTTTTGTATTTCATTTTCTATCTCTGACAAAAACCTTCCTTCAATACAATACAAGAAATCACAGTAAATTAATTCATTAATTATATTTCTAAATTCAAGAAATGTTCCATGAAAATAATATGGAAACACATCATTGTAAGATTAAAATATCTCTTATTAAGTCATTATTTTTTTCTCAGCTGTTTTAAATATGGAAAGCTGATGATCTCATGTGGCCATTATGCCTTGTTTTGTAAATATTGTCTTCACAAAAGATCACAAAATCCTCAGACCAAAGTACATGAGATCAAGAATTCAGACTGATGGTAAAAGCTTGAAAAACAGACTAAAATTAAATTTGATGAAATTTACCAAGATAAATACAAGGTAGTGAACTTAAAGTTAATTAATCCCTACCTACACACACACAGATGCAAGGTGAGGCATTTTCTGCATGGTGCTGTGGAGAAAGGAAAGAAAATGAACACTAAACCCTGTACTGAAATGTCAAGTATTGAATTTAATTGTGTGGGAAAATATAGTTGATAACCATTGGCATAAGTATTTCATTACTCTCAGATGTTAAATATTCCACAGGGGAAAAATTATGAGTTGGTGTCCATTACTATAAAGCATACATAGAGTATAACAAAATATATTAGCATTTGGTTCAGAATTGGTATTTTTATCACACTTAATTATCTCAGGAACCCTGTGTTACCCTTGTACTTTAAGCCAAATCTTAGAAATATGCATGGATATTTTAGCTAAAATGTGATTATCTAAAAGAATTTCATTGAAATCATGATGATCCATTCTTTTTAGTGATGCCACTGTGTGCACTTTGAAATTAAAAATATGGCAATTTCACAAGAATGAAATGAACCTTTATCAAGAACTTATTAAATTTTAAGTGGCAGAGTAAAGCATTTTGAAAAGACGGCTATTTATAAGCATTTTTAAAAGCAATGGCAAAACAAGGCTCTAGATAGATATAAAACTAGATAATGTCCTAAAGACATTAACTTTGGGGGTGATATTTCTAGAAGACTTTTTATCCTTTTTTTGTATTTATTCTTCTCCAATACAACACATCCCAGCTGTGTCCCCCAACTCCTCCCAGTCTGTCCCCCTATTACCACTACCATCTCCCTTCTCCAACGGATCTGGTCCTCTGTCTCCCTTCAGAAAAGAGCAGGCATCCCAGTGATTTTAACGAAACATGGCATAACATGATACACTAAGACTAGGCACAAACTCTCTTACCAAGGCTGGACTGGGCAACCCAGTAGGAGGAAAAGAATCCTAAGCATAGGTAAGAGAGTCAGACACACCCCTACTCCCATTGTTAGGAGTCCCACAAGAACACCAAGCTTCACAACCATGACAACTGTGCAGAGGACATTGCACAGACCCACGCAGACTCCTTGGTGGTCACTTCAGCCTCTGTGAGCTCGTATGAAAACCCCCATATGAAAACCCTGCTTAGTTGATTCTGTGGGCTGTGTTCTCCCTCTACCAGACACTTCATTTTCATCTTACCAAAAAGTCTATCAAGTACCACATAAAATCACCAACTTTGAGTTCTTAAATAACAATAACTAGCAAAGTTAAACAAACCTTCACCCAGATATGTTTATACTCCATGAATAAACAGAACAACCACCGTACCCTGAAACAACTTAACAGCGGGACTGACATGGTTTTACTCCTAGTAGTGATGCTAAATTTTTATGTTATTTTCAAACTTTTTACTTACATATATTTTGCGTCTCTGTCTGTGTGTGGATGTGCATGGATGAGCAGGTACCCACAGAGATGAGAAAGGGACACTGGATCTTTTGGAGCTGGAGCTATAGGCAGTTGTGAGCCATCTGATGTGGGTACTAGAAACTCTCACTTTCCCTAAGAGTAGTAGGTGTTTTTAACCACGGAGCCTCCTATAGTTTGATTTCAGATTTCTATTGAGGGTGAATAAGAAGGGGATAACATTTGAAATGTAAATAAAGAAAATATCCAATAAAGAAGAAGAAGAAGAAGAAGAAGAAGAAGAAGAAGAAGAAGAAGAAGAAGAAGAAGAAGAAGAAGAAGAAGCAGCTACTACTGGAAATTCCTTGGAGCCTTGTCAATATTGAGTACCAAAAACGATGTTTATATAAGAAAAATAAAATCCAAAATACAACATCAGATATTTTTGCAAGCCTGTGTTTTACCATTTCATCTGTCTATCCTTAGATCAGACTAAAGAAAATCTGGATGGCGCTTAACTGGAGTTAAAACCTCTTTTTTTTTTCTGATCTAGAGTTTTAATAAATGAGAGAACTGTTTGAGCCTTGAACAAATTGAACTCCCCATGGTTCCTAGGGAGCCATGAACAAATATTTGTTCATGCCAGATACCAATGGCAGAACATTTCTGCCTCATTATAACTTGGTGAATCAGTTACTCACAAGAGCGTAGGTGAGTGTTTCTTTACAGACCACATCCATAATTCAAAGACACTGAATCACCAAAATCCCACCCCAACATAGGCGTGATGAAAGAAAACGATTTCCCTGCAGCTGGGCCTGACACTTGTAGACAGGCTGAAAAATTTTCTTTTCAGAGAGATTACCAGGCATCTAAGCTCTGGGAGGGGCTTTGGGAATCCTGTCAGCAGGGAGCTTCCTGGGTCTTAAAAGTCTTCTTCCTCCAGAAGGAGATGGTTCAGTTTTAAAGAAACAGCTACACAGACAGGAGGCTTCTGAACTTAGACTTACTAAATGGCTGCAGAGCATAACACAGGCCTAGGAATGTCCACAGATAATCTTCCTGGCCTATTCTCCAGAGGCAATTCAAAAACATCCAGGCCAACATTGAGAAGAAATTTGCCTTTATTGTTTTTAAACATTCCGCTGAAGCTCATAACACTTTTACTGCCCTACACTACTCTGTGCACATGATGCTTAGAGTTGCAAACTTGGGATTGATAAGGGAGGGAAAAAATAAATCGCATCAGGTCTAACTTCCTCCAGGAAGGGAACAGAAGGGAAAGTGCCCTGTGTTTGGTCTGAAATTGAACTGTGGTGCTCCAGGCAAGATGAAAGTCAAAGGACTCTCCTTCTTCCTTCATAAGAGCCAGTGTGAGCAGTGTGTTTCTTGGCTTGCAATTACAGTCTTCTTCTTCTTCTTCTTCTTCTTCTTCTTCTTCTTCTTCTTCTTCTTCTTCTTCTTCTTCTGCTTCTGCTTCTGCTTCTGCTTCTGCTTCTGCTTCTGCTTCTGCTTCTGCTTCTGCTTCTTCTTCTGCTTCTGCTTCTTCTTCTGCTTCTTCTTCTTAGATTTTTTAAATTAGACATTTTCGTTATTTACATTTCAAATGATATCTCAAAAGTTCCCTATACCCTCCTCCTGCCCAGCTCCCCTACCTGCCCACTCCCACTTCTTGGCTTTGGCATTCCCCTGTACTGGGGCATATAAAGTTTGTAAGACCAAGGGGCCTCTCTTCCCAGTGATGGCTGATGAGGCCATCTTCTGCTACATATGCATCTAGAGACACGAGCTCTGGGGGTACTGGTTAGTTCATATTGTTGTTCCACCTATAGGGTTGCAGACCCCTTCAGCTCCTTCAGTACATTCTCTAGCTCCTCCATTGGGGGCCCTGTGTTCCATCCTATAGATGACTATGAGCATCCCCTTCTGTATTTGCTAGGCACTAGCATAGCCTCACTGGAAATAGTTATATCAGGGTCTTTTCAGCAAAATCTTGCTGGCATATGCAATAGTGTCTGGGTTTGGTGGCTGATTATGGGATAGATCCCCAAGTGGGTTAGTCTTTGGATGGTCCATCCTTTCGTATTAGCTCCAATATTTGTCTCTGTAACTACTTTCATGCATGTTTTGTTCTCTATTCTAAGAAGGAATGAAGTATTCATACTTTGGTCTTCATTCTTCTTGATTTTCTTGTGTTTTGCAAATTGTATCTTGGGTATTCTAAGTTTCTGGGCTAATATCCACTTATCAGTGAGTGCATATCTAGTGAATTCTTTTGTGACTGGGTTATGTCACTAAGGATGATACCCTCCAGATACATCCATTTGCACAAGAATTTCATAAATTCATTGTTTTTAATAGATGAGTAGTACTCCATTGTGTAAATGTACCACATTTTCTGTATCCATTCCTCTGTTGAGGGACATCTGGATTCTTTCCAGCTTCTGGCTGTTATAAATAAGTCTGCTATGAACATAGTGGAGCAGTTTCACCAGTTGGAACATCTTCTGGGTATATGCCCAGGAGAGGTATTGTTGGATCTTCTGGTAGTACTATGTCCAATTTTCTGAGAAACTGACAGACTGACTTCCAGAGTGGTTGTACCAGCTTGCAATCCCACCAGCAATAGAGGAGTGTTCCTCTTTCTCCACATCCTCGCCAGCATCTGCTGTGATCTGAGTTTTTGATCTTAGCCATTCTGACTGGAGTGAGGTGGAATCTCAGGGTTGTTTTGATTTGCATTTCCCTGATGATAAAGGATTTCGAATATTTTTTCAGGTGCTTCACTGCCATTCGGTATCCCTCACTTGAGAATTCTTTGTTTAGCTCTGTACCCCATTTTAATGGGGTTATTTGAATTTCCGGAGTCCAGCTTCTTAAGCTCTTTGTATATATTGGATATTAGTCCCCTATCAGATTTAGGACTGGTAAAAATCCTTTCCCAATCTGTTGGTGGCCTTTTTGTCTTATTGACAGTGTTTTTGGCCTTATAGAAGCTTTGCAGTTTTATGAGGTCCCATTTGTCGATTCTCGATCTTACAGCACAAGCCATTGCTGTTCTGTTTAGGAATCTTTCCCCTGTGCCCATATCTCCAAGGGTTTTCCCCACTTTCTCTTCTATAAATTTCAGTGTCTCTGGTTTTATGTGGAGGTCTTTGATCCACTTAGACTTGAGCTTTGTACAAGGAGATAAGAATGGATCAATTCTCATTCTTCTGCATGATAACTGCCCGTTGTGCCAGCACCATTTGTTGAAAATGCTGTCTTTTTTTCCACTGGATGGTTTTTAGCTCCCTTGTCAAAGATCAAGTGACCATAGGGTGTGAGTTCATTTCTGGGTCTTCAATTCTATTCCATTGATCTACCTGTCTGTTGCTATACCAGTACCATGCACTTTTTATCACAATTGCTCTGCAGTACAGCTTGAGGTTAGGCATGGTGATTTTATTGTTGAGAATAGTGTTTGCTATCCTAGGTTTTTTTATTGTTCCAGATGATACATTAGTCTTACAAGCTTAAAAGACAGCACTGATTTTTTGAGTGCTGTTAGACTGATTTCTGCTCTCATTTTGACTACATGTGTTTATCTCTGTCCTTTTTGGTATTTTGTATGGAAACTGGTACAGGATATACTAGGTTCTGGAACGCAAATGTCTTTTTTTGTTTGTTTGTTTTTTGTTTTGTTTTTTCTCACTTACTGGTATGGCCATTTAATGCGCTCATTCACTAAATACCTTCATTTGGGCCCAGAAAATATACGGTTTTTTTTTTCCTAACTTCATATCTTCTTTCTCAACACTATTTATTTAAGTAAATTTTTGTGACTACCATAGTTAAAATATTCCTTGGCTCCTCTAAAATTCACATTGAATCTTTACTATTGAGGGAGATGATTGAATATTACAGAGGAACTCAGAAGTGAGTTAGGTCCTGAGGGAGTTTGCAAGTTACTATGAGAATAGGTGGTTTGAAAATCAGGGCAGAGTCTCTTGTTTGGCCCCTCTCTTCCTCTCTTCTATTATGGAGCAATGCAAACTTTTAGCTGTATGCAGTGAACTTTTTCACCTCTAGAAGCAACAGGTACACTTACTTCTGTTTTATAAACTACCCAGCGCCAGGCATTCTGTCATAATAACAGGAAAGACACTAAGACCATGTATCTTCCAACGAGAGAAAAAAAATCTATAAATTGCTTCAAATGTTTTATTAAATGCCATTCTGAGGTAGGCATATATTAACTGGCTAATTTTTATCTGTGAAATTTTTGCTAAATATTGTAAAGAAAATGTAGCCTAATTAAAAAAAAATAAGATGGGTCTGCAACCCTAGAAGAGGAACAACAATATGAACTAATCAGAACCCCCAAAACTCGTGTCTCTAGCATCATATGTAAGAGAAGATGGCCTAGTCAGCCATCATTGGGAGGAGAGGCCCCTTGATACTGCAATCTTTATATGCCCCAATACAGGGGAACGCCAGGGCCAAGAAGTGGGAGTGGGTGGGCAGGGGAGCAGGGAGGGGGGAGGGGGGAGAGGACTTTCGGAATAGCATTTGAAATGTAAATTAAGAAAATATCTAATAAAAAATAAATAAAAATAAAAAAATAAAAAATAAGATGAATGAAATGAACAACAACAACAAAAATTGTTATATCAGCTTGTCAGGTCTTCAGTGGGACCTGTGAGGGCACGTTCCTATTTATTCCTTTAGATGCTGTCTAGGAGAACAGCACAGTCATTATCCTTTGCACTTTAGTAGATGTTCCAGGTTATCTCTACACCTTCACTTGGGAGGGGTGGTTTGTTTCTAACCCCTCCTGATCTTCAATGTTGTAGCTTTTATTCTTCTTTTCATGACTAAATATAGCCTCTAAAACTCCAGGGCTAGACTGGCTTTTACAAAGAAGGGACAGATAAGAAAAATCACCTTGGGAAAAGGCAGACAGAAGAGAGAGGTGGTATGGGAAACAGGGAATTGAATAGCTTTCATATCATTGTAAAAGTCATTGTGCTGGACAGGAGGAAGGCTCAAAGTGCATTCCTGTTCACCCAGTAAGCCCACAAAGATGAGTTGAGGGGCATCTCCTGAGCAGCTGAACATATAGGCTTTCACTAGGTTCTGTTACCTGGTAAGTTTCAAATCCTCTTTCTTGGAAAGACAAGCATTGGCACATTTATCCTTGATGTAGGAGTCAGAACATTTATGTTGAAATCCTAGCTCTGCAACACGTAAATGCTGTGTGTCCTTAAATAATTCATTCAGTGTATTTGACCTTCAATCTCTTATTTGTAAAACACACATAATAGTGCCAATAGTTGTGAGACTTTAACAAAGCAACATGAGAAATCACCTTCAAAATATAAACATTTATGCTAATGCAAACATTTTCTAATGTGGATGCTCATTTTTTTACCTCAAGATCAGTGCTTAAAAACACATTTAATAGCTTCACGGGCAGAACTGGTCCTTTTTTTTTTTCCAGGATTGAATTATCCAGCTCTGATGCTAATGTAGGATCATCCAAATATCCTTAAAACTCCCCTCTAAATATTCACTATGTCCTGCCACTGATTCTGTGCTACATTGGAGCTGCTCTTGCCTCTCTGCATCCTCTGATTCTGTATGTTTCTTTAGGGGATTTCTGTTCCATCCTGAAATGGAGTCCCTCTTTCACTTTACTGTTCTGTTTACCCATCAGAGCCATGGGCTGAATCAGTGGTTGAGTCTTGTTCTGCCCTAACTCTTCAGAAAATGCTCCTGTTCTCAGTCCTCTGGGCTCCCACACTTCCACTCATGAACAGATAATGTGACTATTGGGTGGTGTTATGGGGAAGGACTGAGGTTAAGGTCCTGAGACCATGGGGATGACTGAACCAGCATGGGCTAACAGGCAGCAGCTTCTTCATGGGACCAATGCGTTTTAACAGTCTCTTTCTATCAGATTTCTCAGTTGTGTTCATAGTCATGATTTTAATTAATCTATTTTTTATTCTTTAATTGTGTTTTTTTACAGTCCAGACATTGTCTGCCTACCTGTCTACCCTCTGACTGTTCCACACCCCCACTCCCTCTCCCCTGTCTCCAAGAGAATGTTCCCATCCCCCCACCCCACCCCACCCTACCAGACTTCCCCACTCCCTGGGATCCCAAGTCTCTTGAAGGTTAGGTGCATCTTCTCTAACTTAGTCCAGACCCTCTGACACTCCTCTGCTGTATATGTGTTGGGGGCCTCATATCAGCTGGTGTATGCTACCTGGTTGGTGGTCCAGTGACTGAGAGATCTCAGGGATCCAGGTTAATTGAGACTGGTGGTCCTCTTACAGGGTTGCCCTCCTCCTCAACTTCTTCCAGCTTTTCTCTAATTCAACCACAAGGGTCAGCAGCTTCTATCCAATGGTTGGGTGCAAATATCTGCATCTGACCCTTTCAGCTGCTTGTTGGGCCTTTCAGAGGGCAATCATGATAGGCCCCTCTTTTTAAGCATACCATTGCATTAGTAATAGCTGTTTCTGTAGGAGGATGGTAACATGAATAACTTAGAATTAAAATTCATCTAAAATGAGTAGTAGTAGTTTACAAGATAAACAAAACCCACAAGGAAATGACACACACACACTCACACACACACTCACACACACACACATACACACACACACACACACACACACACACACACACACACACACACATGCACACACTCCTATAGCATTAAAGTTTGTGACTCCTAGTAGTAATGATGCTAACATTTACACAGTATTTTTGTTTGTTTGGTTTTTGTAAGCCAATACCATTTTGGACCAAAAGGATTAGAACTGAAACTATTAAACTAAATAGATGTGTGTAATCTTGATTCAATGATAATAAAAGTTTGAATCTACAGCAAGGTTTTATGTTTTTTTTTAACAAATCCTTCACTGATACCTGGTTTATGGATTTTGTTGTTGTTGCTATTGTTGTTAAAGCTATTACTATACAATTTACTACATTTTGACAAGTCATTGTTAAATGTATTTTGGCTCACCTTGCCTTTTTCTCTGTCGGTAGTTACTGGTCATACTGCATTGTGTTACATTTACTCAAGAGAAAGTTCTAGAATCATTTACATAGCAAAATGGTGGCTTTGTAGAGGTAAGTTGAAAGACTGTTTGCAAAGCATTATGAAGCTTCCAAGAGATCAACAGTGTCCATGTTTGGGTGATGCCGAAGACTTCAAGGTTGTCAGCAGGAGTAATGTATTACTGCAGGTTAGCTGAATGATGATTGCTTCTTATTTACCTGTATGCCATTACTAAGTTGTATTCACTCATGTGAACTGTGTCTTCTTGCATGACTACAGAAGAACTACATGACCAAATCACCCTATGCTGCCTCCATCACTAAGCATCAGGTGGTACATACTCTCCCTATAGAATTCAGCTATATCATACTCTCCCTATAGCATTCAGCTATATCATAAGTCTGCTCAAGCTTATCATCTTAAAGCCCTTTAAAGGAAAAAAGTCAAATAATTGTTACATTCTAATTACAAACTTTATGTTACCAGGGGAGAGGCTTTTAGGAAAAGTTTTGGTTCTCTTGTAATGACTGAAGGTTTCTGCTCTGAGAAATGTCCAGAGAGTAATCATGGAGTCCATGAAATTTTCCTCCTTTCTGTTTTTCATCCATACATCTCTCTCCCTTTTCTTTTTTCTTTATTACCTTTTATTTTATTATTTAAAATGGAATTGTATCACAGAATGAAGCATTATTTATATAGAAGAAACTTAGGAAATATAAAAAAATAATTTTTTCAGCATCCCCCCTGAGCTCAGCTCAGTGACTGTGCCTTTGTTATTATTTTCCTACTTAGGAACATTGACACATTTTACAACTAAAGGTAATCATCAGAATTTTCATCATTTTAATCCATTGTTCCTTTTCTTATTATTAAATATGATAAATTTAAATCAAAACCAAACTTTAAATTGTAGAGTTCAAATGGTTTGATTTAATTCCCGTTTTTTTGTTTTGTTTTTTTTCCTATAGAGAAAAAAAAGTTTATTCAGCTCAGGTTTTAGCAGCTAAAAGTCTGGACAGTGTAACTGTATAATATAGCCTCTGTTGAGTTTATTGATTTTGACAATTCTTTTTAATTTGCTTTTAATTTTATTTATTTACATTTCAAATGTTATCCCCTTTCCCATTTTCCCCTCTACAAAGCTTCTATCCCATCCCCCCTACGTCTAAGAGGGTGATCCCCCACCCACCCACCCACTCCTGCCTCATGGCCCTAGCATTCCTCTACACTGGGGCATCAAGCCTTCATAAGACCAAGGGCCTCCTCTCCCATTGATGCCAGATAAGGCCCCTTCAGCTCCATCAGTACTTCCCCTAACTCCTCCACTGGGATCCGTGTCCTCAGTATCAGGCTTGTCTATGGCCATCATTCTCGAAAACACATCACTCAAAAATCATTGACCATTACAGGTATCACAGAATTTATACATTTTCATAAGTAGTCACTCATCCTTGGGAAATGACACAGCATATGGTTTTGATATGCAACAAATAATCCCCTTATCGTTAACCTTTGTGTGTGTGTGTGTGTGTGTGTGTGTGTGTGTGTGTGTGTTGTATATGTATGTGTTCTGAAAAGTATTAATGCTTCTATGTTTCTGATCATTAGACACAATGCCCATAAGTATCTTACTTGATATTTCAAATCTGGAACTAATAGGCAAGGAAAGTATTCCTTGTTACAGTATTACTGCCCAACAGTAAGCCACTAATGGTCTCCCCGAGTCCCTGGGCAGTAATAGGAGAGAGTCCATACACCTGATCTGTGGAGGGTGCATGCAGATGGAATTAGAACAGATTTCAGCAGCTTGTTTCTCACTGACTTTAAGGGAGAGAGAAATAGACGGCAAAGAAAATGATTTTCCAGTGGGGTCATTTAAAGTCCTCAGGGTGGGTTTTCCCTCAACTGAGTGAGAATATAAATTGGTCACAGGAGTACCCTAAATCACTGTTGGCCGGACTCGGTTCTGCTGCACAAAACTCACGCTGGCTCTGAGGCACAAGTTCCTGATTAGGTAGTCTGAATGTTCCTTAGGGAAAGAAGGAGAAGTATGTCTGCCTGGAATCTTATTATTCCTTATCTCCTAGGACATTGTCCATACAGTGAAGGCCTATTCACTGTACTTACAAAGATAACTGTGTTAGCATTGCAGAACAGTAACTAGATCTCTGACATTTGGGTCTCTTGGGGGGGTGCCATTGGGTCTTTTTTCTTTTCTTTTCTCCCCAAACACCATCCATTAATGATGCTACCTAGTAAAAGCTGAATGGACGCCAATAATCAAGACAATCGGCAGTTGCTGGTGGGAGGCTCAGCCATTAGAGTCTCCAGGAGGAGGCACCTCATTGATGTTCTGTTCCTCTTGTTTCTGTTATTTGGTTTGAGACTTTTAAAATCCTCATTATTGTCCTCTGCTAAGCCTAATGGGTGATATGAATAGTAATTCTCTCACTTACTAGCAATTTCTATGACAATTCTATATAACTTTAATTTACACCACAGCAAGTTCTCAAAATGATACTTTTACAATACAGGGGGTGTTTTTGCACTCTAGGACTCTCTAATGGGTTTGATATATTTGCACAGGTCGAGGACATGAATGACAAGGCACGTTAAAACAAGTCTCTAAACTGTAATTTCTTAATTTGAGCAACAGATTCAGGAGAAGGCCACATAAAGCTAAGCGCTGATCAGTATAGTCTGAAATTCTTTCTTCTAAAACAGACAAAAAAGGAAGAAGAGAAGGAAGCAGGTAGGGAGAGAGGAAGGAAGAAAGCACAAAAAGCAAGAAGAGACCACTATCTCCATGGCTAGATCCAGACAGTTCACAGAGCTGAGCCATTTTCCCAGTCTCTGGAAGAGGCTGGATAGAGTGAGAATCTAACCATTGCTTCCCCATCCTGCTGAGTAAGGTAACTGGAAAACTTAAAGAGTGTTTCTATGCATCAATTTCCATTGTAAAAAGATAACACTTTTATTTAAAACGAAAACTTTCTCATTCTATCGCTATCTCTTTTAAGCATAGCTTTTTTTTTTCTCAGCAAGTAGTAAAGTTAGTAATCACGCTGTCCCAGAACAAGGAACCTCTTTAACTTGCACTGTGTTTTTCTAAAAGGTGACACATATCAGAAACTTCACAGGCAGGATGTAGAGCTGAGAGCTGTGCAAACTATGACTCGCATGTGTTATCAGTCACCCAGGATTGGCTGTTTCCTGTGAGTGTTAAAGCCCATATTTGGTTTTTATAACAAAACTTTATTTCTTGCTGCCGAGCAAAAGCATTTGCATCCCAGATAGACAGATAAAAGAGTCCTGAGTGGCATTCTCACTGGCAGATATTGATAGATGAGAAGCTCAAGGTTGCAGGAGATGGGATGTGGGGCTGTGATTCCCTTGCTCTGGGCATTACATAGCATGAGATGCCTGGTCATAGCAATCTGTTATCTGGGGGTAACAAAAGAGGGACTTGTAAGTGTAGGACTGGGAGGAGAGGAGGAGGGGGACTGTGATCAGAATGTAAAATGAATAAATAAATTTTATGAAGAGAATCTGTTATCTGCCATGTTTGCACATTCTTTTGGAGCTGCATGAGAAGGATTGGTTATTTTCCCATTTGTTTAATAGTCTTTCTTTCAAAGATGGGAAGAAAATTATATATTATGTGTGTGTGTGTGTAATTCTCGATTACTCTATAGCTATTTTTAAGCAAGTAGTGAAGAGATTTTATATATATATATATATATATATATATATATATATATATATGATAACTATTGTTAACCATTAATGCAAATATATACTTCAAATTATCATCATCAAGAATATATTTTCATTATCTCTCATTTCACAAACAAAAATAGTAATTAATAGAAAACATAAATTCTAGCATAATTTTGCAGAAACAAACAGCTGATAAATGAAATTATTAACAGGATAATAAAAAAACATTCACTTACTATCAAAAATAAATTTACAGTGTTTTTTAAAAAATGACTTCCACATTTTCTACAAATAATAACAAGTTTAGTCAGACACAGTAAGTTTTTTTTTTTTTTAATTTTCACTGTACTCCTCTCTTAATTATTTTCTCAGTATTTTATTTGCCATAAGAATACATTCCCATTTTGTCAGAGGCTGGGAGATTAAATTTTTTTAACATACATAATGTTAATGTTAGTCTTTGTTCACTGAACATTCACGTGTCTTCTGGTGACGGGTTGTCAAGAAATATGTCTCCCTCAGAGAAAATCAGTGATGCAATTCTTGATAATGAGGTATACTCACTAGAGTGTCCCTTACTGTCCCGTGTGCCCCGATGTGATGTCTGAGCTATTTGTTTGCTCTGCTATTACGATAGCAGATTATTCCTTCCCAGAAGTATTTATGGACGTGCTTTCAAAGGACCATTCAATCCACAGTTGCTACAGATGCAGCATGCAGCACTGGGGGGTTGCTTCTAAAACTGTGGACTAAAACATCATCCTACAAGCCAGTTAAAATGAGTTAACGTACTTGGTGTCTGAACACAGGTTAGAGATCATGGGCTGTTGCATATACGCAGATCATATATGTGTGTACTTTCTGTAAAATAGAAGCAATCATCTTATGTCAAAAAGAACTGGATAAACTGTTTCAGTTTACAAAAGAGAGCTTCTCTCAGGTATTCATGCTGCTCAAGGAAAAACCTTTTCATACCCTAAATGTATCTTCTTCCTGAAAAAGTTTTTAAAACACCACAATGCCCTTCTTGCAATGGACTTAAAGCTACACTTCACAGCACCTGGATGCCAACAGATTTAAATGTGAGGCTAGACTAGTCTTGCTTTCTGTAGACTGCTGATAAATTTTCTATAAAATGGAAACACCCTAGTGGATGGATAATTTAGTGGATGCACATACAGGTGATGTTTGTGGCAAACAATGACTTTCATCTGTCCAATGAAGAATCATATTCTTTTGTTAAGTATCTCTCTAGACTTTTTGTATTATCTGTTGTCCTAAAACCTCTCCAGGAACATATTGGACCATATGATGCTCGCCAAGAGATGCCGATACACTGTTGTCATGAGTGAACCAAAGGTGTGTGACAGGGCTAACTGAGTATGTCTCAAAGCCTCAGAACAGCCATAATACCACAGAGATGTGAGTTTTGCACAGGTCTAAATACTTTTGGCTTTTGTTTTGGATTATCTAGTGGTGTGGTAATTTGTAAATAGGAAAAACGTATTGAAGCAACTCCAGAGATTTGTGAAAGGATTATTGCATCTCTGGGAAGAGTGAGTGCATTCTCAGTGGAATGAGGAAACCCAAGTCTTCCAATGAAATTGATTTACTACTTAACGCACATCTAAAGCAGCATGGTGTAGGTTCAGATAGCAATTTGTGACAGCTTGATTTATGTTAATCAAATGAATGGTGTGTTTCCCAACACATAAATGAAGTACACATTTTAAAAAATTACTTAAGAAAATGGCTGTTTAAAATATTACTCATCACTATGAAAGCTAGCAGACATTTCACATTTATATTATATTGATGATATATAGTTGTCTCTGAAGAGACATCTTCATATTCATTCATCATTGTAACAAAAAGTTCATATTTCTAATTTTATTTACTTTCTTATAAAATATTTAAATGTATATCAGACATCGGAAGTAGATCAAGAAACTCAATACTAATGAGATTGGTGGAAAGAGAGAAAACATTATATAAAAAAATTTCATTACTAATTTTTCTTAAAATGTGGTCCCAGACGAACAATATTTACTAATTATAGTGCTAGGTGTTTGAAATGCAAAGGTGAACACTACATTGTGCATTACTTAACAAACCCAACTGCATTCATGAAGATAACTTGCTGTCCAGAAATATGTAAGAAACCTTCCAAAGCATTCTGAGATAATCGGGAAACACAACTATCTAGTTGTTTGTAGTGTGGAAAGCAGTGTATACCTGCTAGTCAGTGAGCAGCGGTGAGCTTGAGAACATCTTAAAGGCAGAAAGTTTGCCATGAACCAAAGCATGGGTCTGTGAGCATGCTTTATCTTGTTGATAAAGAGATAGCTGCTAATCATAGAGGATAAAGAAGATGAGTGATGAGTAGACACTGAGCCTGGGGCTTGGTGAACAGTGCATATGAGAGACTCATAGTCCCTGTCAAGGAAGCTAAGATTGAGTCTAAACTTTGTAAGGCATTACAGAAGACATGTAAGGAAGGCTGGATATTAAAGTAGTAAAACTTGTGATAGGGACACTCAGGGATACAAAAGGCCATGTGGGTTTCCCTTGCCTTCATCCACAAAAGATTTGACTTACCGCATCTCTCTCCTTCCTATAACAGCATTGGATCATGCATGCTCCGTACATCCTTATCAAAGGAAAAATACCATTAGGTATAAAATAATGCCAGGATGTCTCCAGAGACAAGTTGGCCCTTGATTTATATCTCTCACTTTAGAAATTCCCCTTAAACCATCAGAAAAAAAAATTCCAAAATCATTTGGGTTTTCATTTTTTATGACCAATAAATCCTAGACCCTCCCCTGAATCCAATCAAATGGTTTTTGTTTTGTCTGTTGCCAAGTAGCCTGACTCTCCTGAAGTCAGAGTATTTTAGAGTACACAATACATTTCAATTTTATGCCTGCCATTATTGGATAATTCCTCATGTTTACAGTATCATTATGATCACATGTATCTATTAGATGAAGCAAGAAAGACAGGAGTGGTTTGCAAATAGTTGAGCTTAAAGTTTCCATGGTATGGAGGGAAAACTCAGAGGTTATATTAGTAAAATGAATTTTAAAATGTAAGGTAGATGGTAAGTTAGAAGGCTGTTAGAGTAAAAGTGAACTAAATCAAGTCTGCTACAGTGGGGAAAAGAGTATTGAACTAATATAAAAGTAAATATAACCTTATCTGGCCAAGATAAAACCCATGTGAGATGAACTAGAAGGACTTGAGTCCAAGGTTAGAGTGGACTCTGATAGTCTTTTGAAGGTAGCTCTTAGGATAATACTGTCTCAATTAAAATAAAAGGAGAAAGAAGTGAATGAAGATTATTATCTTGTGTTTAGTGCTGGTCTAGAGCTTGTCAGCTTTCAGGATAATCTATTTGAGTTCCAGCCTGGAACTCAAGCATCTCAAGTTCTGCTTTTGTATCCCTAACCACTTCTCCATTGTCTTAACTATGACTAGTAGGATCTTTTTATAAAGATCACAGCTCCTCTTAACCCTAGTGAGGGACACTGTGAAGATGTAGTCAATACAGGCTTCCAGAATTTTCTATGTGACCCATACTTTATGAGCAACAGTAACTTATTTACAATATCTGCTTTCCTGGGTAACCTCCCTACTCCCCACTGTGTCCCAGAAATCACTTCCCAATTAAACTATCCTCAAATATCTTCTAGAATTAACATCTAGACAAACATAATCTAAAACACATGCTCATAATGTCCCAGGTTAGGGTAAGAAGTATGAAGACAATCTCTGTATTCTGTGCCCCATGGGGAGGAGGGAAAAGTTCTTTAAGACCTGTGTCATGTGAAGTACAGTAGAAGGAAAAGCTTCTACTCCGGATGTGGCAAGAGAAGCAAGGCCTCTAAGAACAGTGAGTCAAGGAGACAAACAGCATTCCTGAAGTAGTTGATGAATGAGGAATGGTTTCTCATGAAGCAAGTCTTCCTTGGAGGGCTGTGGACCACCACAGATCAATGGGGTAAAAGTCAGAAAATGTCTCATGAGTAGGCAAAGACAGAGTAGAGCGATAAACAGAAAGGTTTCTAGTTTAGGTAGGTAATGAAGGAGAGCTAAAATATGAGGCAGGGTAGGGTGAACTCATAAAGTAGTTTTTACTCTCTCCAGTGCTCTGATCCAAACCTCATGGAGTCAGGGGTCCATAGAAGATCAGTACAGTGTCCAGGACAAAACACATAGGTCCTATCTTGCAGAACAAATGGGCAGATGATTGGCTTGAAAGCTGAACTAAAACACTCTAGGTAACATGAGGACAGCATCTTCATTAGCTTGTATCGTCTTTTGTTCCTGTTGTGTTTAATAACCACACCAAAGCTTATATAACAGCCCACCCCTCGAGAGTCATTGTCTGTAATTACAAATAAATATGACCTGTGATCCTGTTATTGTAAAACTAATTACATTCAGTGATTCTGTAAATACACAGGAAGAGTTCATGTCCTTGTCACTGTGACAAAACTCCTGACAGTGCAACTTAAAGGGCGAAAGATTTACTGAGGCTTAGAGTCTGGAGATACAGTCTTTGTGGCGTGGCAAATGTGGGACGGCAGCAGAGACTCTGTGTAGTGCTGATAGTTTTGTGGTCCCCAGCAGATGTAGAAGCAAAGGGAGCTTGGGCCAAAAACAGGGTTGGGTGAGCTAAAATCCTGAAGGTCTGGCCCTCAGCTGCCTACCTCTTATACCTCAGCCTTACCTGGTAGAGGTGTCTCCATCTTCCAAGAAGTGTCACAGGCTGGGGATGAAGTGTTCAAGTGCATGAGCTTCTGGGAGTGATTTCACACAAAACCTGGCATGTACACCATCAGAGAAATGTGGCTTCATTTTCATTAAACTCTAGAAAGTCTTTAATTTCTTTCTTTATCTCATCCTTGACTAAGGAATCATTGAGTAGAGTGTTGTTCAGTTTCCATGAGAATGTTGGCTTTCTATTATTTATGTTGTTGTTGAATATCAGCCTTAGTCCATGGTGGTCAGATAGGATGTGTACTGGCTAGGTTTGTGTCAACTTGACACAGCTGGAGTTACCACAGAGAAAGGAGCTTCAGTTGGGGAAATGCCTCCATGAGATCTAGCTGTGGGGTATTTTCTCAATTAGTGATCAAGGGCCCCTTGGGGGTGGGACCATCTCTGGGCTGGCAGTCTTGGGTTCTATAAGAGAGCAGCGACTCGTTCGGTCCCGAAGCAAGCCAGTAAAGAACATCCCTCCATGGCTTCTGCATCAGCTCCTGCTTGAGTTCCAGTCCTGACTTCCTTTGGTGATGAACAGCAGTATGGAAGTGTAAGCCAAATAAACCCTTTCCTCCCCAACTTGCTTCTTGGTCATGATGTTTGTGCAGGAATAGAAACCCTGACTAAGACAGGATGCATGGGATAATTTCAATATTTTTGTACTGTGGAGGCCTGTTTTGTGACCAATTATATGGTCAATTTTGGAAGAGGTACCATGTGGCGCTGAGAAGAAGGTATATCCTTTTGTTTTAGAATAAAATGTTCTGTAGATATCTGTTAAATCCATTTGTTTCATAACTTCTATTAGTGTCCATGTGTCTCTGTTTAGTTTCTGTTTCCAGGATCTGTCCATTGGTGAGAGTGGGGAGTTGAAGTCTCCCACTATTATTGTGTGAGGTGCAATGTGTGCTTTGAGCTTTACTACAGTTTCTTTAATGAATGTGGCTGCCCTTGTATTTGGAGCATAGATATTCAGAATTGAAAGTTCATCTTAGTTGATTTTACCTTTGATGAGAAATGTGGACACAAATATGGGAGTATAGAGGAGAATTTGGTTCCTGTCATTAGAATACAGATCCAAGCCCACCAAATAAGCTCAGTCTCTGCCTCTGAGAACAGCATTGAGATGAAAATAGTCCATGCTCTATACATTTGTTTGGCACTGATTGTATGCTTAGGACGCAAGCTCCATCACCACTGCTTTGAAAGGTCTTTGGGTGGGAAGCAGGGCAGTCATGGCCATTTTAACAACAGCTCTGCAGCTAGCATCGCTGCTTTCTGTAGCATAGTCGAATAGTGTTTTGGAAGTCTGGCAGAAAAGAGGGAGTCCTACTGTTCCTGCAAGGTGGTGACAATTAAGAGATATTGCTACATCTCTGTGTCCAGCTGTGACAACTTCCCAACTCTGAACTCCTCAGCCCTGTGATGTCCATCTAAAGAGATGAATTGCAGGAGGAAAGACAGATAAGGGAGCAGTGATTGAGAGAAGATCCTCCCACCCCCAAGAGGCAGAAAGTGAGGTATGAAAAGGAGACAGAAACCCAAGCATGACAGAAAAAAAAAATACAGAAAATAAGAAAAAGGTGCTATTTAAAGAATGAGCCCTTTGCTTACTGGGGGTGGGGGAGGGTACCTATTTCTACAATTCAAATTTGCATTTGCCTCCCTAACAGAACATCATGTATCTATGATCTACTCCCGTGGTTAAAAGGAGGTTTAAGGTGTATTTTCAGAGCCACAGGCCTTGTGCTTCCTCTCCTGCCCTGCACGATCTTTTAAGTCTTACAAGATAGAAGACACAGTGTGTGGTGTTTGTAAAACTGCGGGGTTGAGAGGTGCAAGGAGGTGGACGCTCTAACTGCAGAATCCAACCCACAAGCTCCTTGTGTTTCATTGTGACAAAAATGGAAGGTTTTTATTAGTTAGGTGTTTATAAAGAAAAATTCAAAAATGCATTAAGGGATTTACAAACCCTGATGAGGTCATTACCTGCTGCATTATTTAGAACACTGGGGACTCAAACTGTTGCCCTTTTGTGTGCCAAGCTGCCACTGAGCGATGTTAGGGCTTCAGAATTTTTCCCTCAGGAGGGATAATGAGTGGATATCCTATACCAAGACTAGTCTCTGAAGTGTGTCTTTCCGGGCAGGGCCTTCATGGAATGATTTTCTTCACATATCATAGCAACCCAACAGTAAGTGCGATAACAGCAGTGCCTATTGTAAGTCACTAAATTTTGCAGCTTAATGAACAGCAATATGATAGCATAGGGCACCAGTGATGTGTATTATGGCTGATTTTGACTAAGTATTTGATCTGTGTGTCACACTTCCTCCTGGCTGAATGAGGACAGGATAAGATGAGAGGCACCAAATGTCATTAGCCCTCCATGGTTATATGGCATTTTTGCATAAAATGAAATTCAGATGCTTCATAATTACTGCTGTGGATTAGCAAATTTTATTATGCAATTAAAACATTAGCTACAACAAATATAAATATGTTGTGTGTTCTTAATTGGAGCTCTTTGATAATCACTGTTCACTTGTGCATAAGTAGTTAACATACAGCTAGAATCACTTTCTATGAATTAAATTAATATAAAAGCAAGATTGCAAACTTTAAGTGTGTTTTGTCTTTAAGTGGAAGTCATTAGACAATTGAAATACACAGAAGGGATAAGAAGAGACCTACACTAAACAGCACTGTGCCCTGATGCCCTAGGACCTTGAACTTGTATTTATATGTTGACTGTGCTACCTGCTATTCAGGACACCTTGGCTCCTGCTTCACCTCTCTGTACCTCAGCCCTTTTCCTCAGTCAAATAAAAATGCTGACTGTGATGAAAACCCTTCCTAGATTGGAAGGATTAAACACATCAATGCATCTCAACACATAGGATAGCATCTGACATATTATGGATACTGCCACAGAGACAGGGATTAATATAATTTTCATGAGAGCCATTAATCTAAATTATTAAGATGGATGTCCTTCATAAGCTTTCTCAAAGGACCTCAATGAGAGTGTTGAAAGACAGCACAAAGAACCAACAGAAGGTTTTTGTTGTTGTTGCTTTTAGAAATCTGAAACCAGTCAGACCAATGAAATTAGGTCACTGCTAAAGGTCTCAGACGTCCACAAACAGCATGATGGAACAGTGTAGAGAAGAAAAGGCAGAAAACCATTTCCTTCCCAGGAAAGTTCTCTATTTCTACCTCTATCTCAAGAAGATGTTCTCGTGGCTTCAGATAAGTCTAAGTAGACCACTTATCTGTAAGATTTGTGGAGATGAAATCACCTCAGTTTAATTTTTCTCATAACACAAGAAAGTGGATGACCCAGAACCTATTTTAATGAAGCAAAGCACATCACTTGGAGTCTGTCCCTGTTTTTGCTACAGTCTTTGAGAGTATAGGAAGTCTGTGTTGGGGTTTCAGGCATAGAGCCTTGCTTTGATCCAGATTACCAGAACTCTTTCTAGATTGGGGTTGGGTGTGGGGTGGGCAAGAGTCCAGTTAAATATATAATGACCATCTGCTTCTTTGGGTTTTCATTGCTTGCTTGTGAATGTCTCTTTCCACAGGTCCTGCTCTGGTATTCTGGGATAGAATTGGGAATTCCTGGATCCTTTTCATCAATCCCTCCAAGACCATCTGCATACCAACACAATCTATAACATTATCTCCTAAGTGAGAAGCTAAGGGGAAAGAAACTCTCCATGATCACATGGTTAGGTAGACGTGTGACAAGAGAAGTATCTCTTGAAGGCAAATTTCCCAGTTCCCAGTTTAGTGATCAAACATTAGGTACAATGGTTAAGCTAAAGTAGAAGTGAAGGCAACAGCAGCGTGTAGTTAATTATAAATTTTAAAGAACAAAAGCATGCAATATATTTTAACACAGAACAGAAATGTTAGTATGCTTTCTTCTTTCCTTTCAAAGTTCTTCTCAGAAAGCACAAATTTTCTTAGCCATGTTCCCATCAGGCAATTACATCCTGCCCATAAAGATTCTTTCTGTCTCAATTGGACGGAGCACATGCCATCTAATTTGTCTTGTTTCCCTAATTGATTCTTCAGTCATTCCATGTGAGCTTAGCATTTCACAGCTTCTGTTCTCTTCTCCTTAGGGGACCATTGAGTAAATTACTTTTTTTTCTAGTGTGCTTAATGGTGCCCTAGTGTTGTGAAAGAGTTAATTCACCTCTGAGAGGTGAACAGTTCTTCACCCAAGAACCAGGACTATTACTGACCCAAAGAGGGCTGTAGCAATCTGGGCATATGGCCAATTAGCCACACACTGGCACAGAAGACATTCAGTAGGTGCCCATGCCCCATTGAAAGTGACTCAACCATGGGAAACCTGTGATGTGTCCAAATGTATCACAGATCTCTTTAGAAAAATAAGTTACATTTACCTAAGATCACCTGTTTAATTTGATACATGAGTTCTGGAGTGTCCTGTGTTTGTTCATAGATAGTTCTAGAAATGACTCAGTGTACAAGTTAATTCTTCAATGTCCCCACCCAAATAGGAAATTATATCCCTCAAAGGAATACCTCAGCACTTCTGACTGAAGAACATAATTCCTGTTTAAAAACAGATAAAAATTACTTTGAATCATATATACTATATAATTCACATTAAAATATTACCATTTGGACCCATAATAAATATTAAGATATTACTAGTGGAATTCTTTACATTTAGATTGCACTAAGTCTTTACAAGATAGTACCTTTTTTATAATCACAGAATTACTCATTTAAGTATCAGCCACATTTCAAAGGGTAGTGGGCACATAGGACTAGACATTGACCTAACAGACAACATAACTCTATAGGTCTTCTGAATTCAATTAGCCTTTGGCCTGGGTTTTCTATTTATTTATTTCTTGCCTATAATCTCTCTCTCTCTCTCTCTCTCTCTCTCTCTCTCTCTCTCTCTCTCTCTCTCTCTCTCTCTCTCTCTCTCTTCTTTATTAAGGTCTTAAGGCAGGGTCTCACTGACTTTCCCAGACTGCCCTCTATCTTATAATCTTCCTGCTTGTGCCCCTTGAATGCTGAAACTGCATGTGTGTGTGTGTGTGTGTCACTAGCCCTTTGTTATTTTTTTGGTTTATTTATATTTGCCCTGCCAGTTAAATCCAGTTTCACTGATGTTCAATTTTGAGTTTTATGCTGTGTCTTCAGAATGTTCTAGTGTCTTGATGAGATTTTCATCATTGTGTGCGTCATACCCTAGATTCCCAATCCCTGAAATAAAAGCCAAAGTGGAAAGTGGTGGAAACAGAATTTAAATGGAGATGCATATGATTTAAAAGAGGAGAGCGAGAGAGTCCAGAACAATTTCAATACCATCTAGAAATGGTCAATGAGAGAAAGGAACAGATGCCTATCTTAGTTATTATTTTCTTGCTATCATGAACAAATCAACAAGGAACAACTTAAGCTAGGTGGTTAAAGAAGACTGTCATTGTCAGGCAATAACATCTCAAGGTCTCACCATTTCTGGTTTATAATGATAAGGAAATAAATGATATTGAAATTTCATTATCTGTAACTTTCTCATGCCTTTCTTGCTGTCTTTTTTTTTTTTTCCTGGCTATCACAACATGACTGTTTTACTTACACTCTTCTGTGAAATCCACCTACTTTATGAGATTCAGGACCCCTATTCACCTCATTTCCATATTCTGTACCAGGAGTCACTGAATACTGTAAAATGGATTATGTTTAGAAACAATGTGAGGAAAACTTTGCCTCCTAAGTCTGTTACCTGGAGTATTGATATTGGTTCTATGTTTTTCTCATCCACTCTAGGTCATTTGAGCAGAGCATCTAGACATGACCTCTCTATGCCTCCATTACGTGTCTTTTGATGTCTATAGTCTTATTAGGCCTTCAAGAAATAGTCTAGTTTCCTTTTCTGGGTACCATCTTCTCAAAGCACTCATAGCATGAAAATAAAACATTTATTCTTTCATTATATTATGTTTGGTTAGTAGGTGCTATAATCACATAGTGTGCAACTATACAAAATGTTTGTATTTCCAGTTATTAAGGAAACATTTTGAAGAATAGAATCTTAAGTGCTAAAATAAAGGAACCCACTTTGACTGCTTTCCAGAAATTGACAAAAATAAAATGATTTGAATATAAATATTCAGTAATAGAATCTTGTGTTGTTGAAAACTATTTGAAAAGGAGTTTAAAATTAGGCTATCACAAGTATGTCTTCCCACTTAATAACTAAGAAATTATGAGAGGAAAATCATGTTAATTCACTGAGTTATAACTGATGAACACTGTACTTTTAAAGCTCACGAAGTAAAATTTACTTTAAAAAGGAAATGTCCTTATTAATTAATGCTAGAATCTATCCTAAAATTCAACTAAACTATAATATTTCCAAGGCTGATAATTATAAAGAGTTTGGTGGGTTAATTAGCTAGGTTTACTTCACACTGTGTCAAGGTTTTCTTTAGCCTTTGTCTTTCGTGTGTGTGGGGGGGTGCAAGTATGTGTGAGTGTGTGAGTGTGTGTGTGTGTGAGTGTGTGTGTGTGTGTGTGTGTGTGTGTGTGTGTGTGTGTGTGAATTAGCCTTTTCATTAACTTGTATCTGCCCCTAAATAGATTTGGAGCTGTTAATTCATAAGGCTGGACAAGCAGTTGACCAAGCAACCTTTTCCAAAGGAAAAAGATAGGAATTCTAACTGAAATCATCTTCAATGCTAACCTTCCAGCAGATCTGCCACCACCACAAAGAAATGACATGACCTAAAATGTATGGCTTTCTTGGTTAATTCATTTACCCAAATAACCACCTTACACCATTTCTAACAATATATTACAAGAGAATCATTTATTTTTAGAATAAGGAAATATTTATTCGTTATTTCCCAAACTCTAGAAATTAGGCAAGTATTGAGTAAACATGAAAGACTAGCATACTATAGATGAAATTTCTGTCTTTAATAAATCTATATTTTAATGTATGCTGAGAATAAAAAGGTTTAGTGCATAATTAAGGTTTGCCAGGTTTTTCTAATGATGCTGTATCCTTCAAGCTTCCTGGCTTTTGAAATTAATTATTTATCGCCCACTTTCAGTTCATGCTCAGTTCCACAGATCTTCACTCTGGGATTTAAGTTACTGGAATAGAAACTATCTCAAAACTTGCTATTCACTAAAATATAGGTGTGTGTGGGGGACCCTCACGAAAGTCTTACACTTTATATAGCAGTTGGTGGAGTTGTTGACCAGTATGTGCAAAGTCCTTGGTCTGATCTCCAGCACAGTATAAACCTAGCTATGGTGCTACATAGCTGGAATCTCATCACTCAGGAAGTCACAGAATCCGAAGTTCAAGATCATCAATGGCTACATGACAAGTTCAAAGCCAGTCTAGGATACATGAGACCCCACCTTAAAAGAGAGACAGACTCGCACACTAAAGTGTACTATGATGTATTGGTTTGAAAGAGGCAATCCTTACATTTACATCCAAATGCAATAAACTGAACTAGTGCTGTGAATTTGCCCAAGCATAGAGAGAGAAAGCAGTCCATAGGAAGCAGAGAAGTGAAAAATATGAGCACCTTTAAAACTTGCTAGAGGCATGGAAGTCCTGAGAGTAAAGGAAGTAGAGGCCTTCCATAAGAAGCCCAAGCCCTCCGGAACAGCACTTGTAGAGCTTTCAGAAACTAAGATGGAACAGGGAGGACAAGGTGATAGAAAGGGGGCCAAGAGAGTAGGGGGTGGGAGGATTACCCTTAATGAGTTATCAGTGTGTTGATGTCTCAGTGACGTTAAGTTTGTTATATTGTTCAAACACAAGGAGTTAAAGGACTAAAAGAAAAACTAAGTGTTCAGGAATAAATATACAGAGGCAAGAGTTGTTGTGAAGGTCAACAGTACTCATTGTACAGTCAGATTTGGCAACATAGAGTCAGGTACAATGATCTACATCCAAACAAATTGTATTCATGAATTCATGTATAGTTTATTTTCTAATTCTCTAATAATATTTAGGAACACAATGAGCAAATTTTCCATACTTGAAAGCCTTGAAATTCTGTTTCAGACATGCATTTTATATGTCTGAAATTACACATCTCATTCTTTAATGCCAATGAGAACTACAATAGTACTAAACATCACTAATACTGAAGAACAACCTCATCGAATGCTTTGTAAATGTCCAACATGGCTGGCATGGATGATTATTTGAAATGATCAGGAATCTAGTTTTCAATAGAAATTGTAGCATTATCATTAATTGATTCCAGTAGAATATACTGAATACTATGGTGCATGAAGCCTAAATCTAGGTTGATGGCTCAGTTGATAAAGGGCTTACCACATAAGCATGAGGATCTGAGTGTAGATCCCCCAACATGCACATAAATGCTGACTGTAGTGGCATTTAACTGTAACCTGGGAGGACAAAGATGGGTGAATCCCTAGTGATTGCTAGCTAGTCAGTCTTGACTGTCAGTGAACTCCAGCCTCAATGAGAGAGCCTATCTAAAAACACAAAGTAGAAAGCAATGGAGGAAGACCATAACATTGACATGTTGAGTCCAAGCACATACATACCCTTGCACATGTGCAAGCATGTACTCATACATATACCACACACATACACAAATAAAAGTATTACTTATGGCCTTGTATCATGAAATAGATTCTTAATTCTAAGTATTTAAGAACCAAAAGCACTACAGTGGTCATTAACCAAAGGTTTCTATGAAGAAGAAAACACAGATAATCTAATATTTTATTAATGTCAGAATTTCAATCTTACTGAAGTTTCTCTATTTGTAATAAAAAATAAGCTAATAACAATGGCCAATATTTTTATATTGGGTGGGTAGAGGTTTTATTTCTTCTTTGTGACTCAAAATGCCCACTGCAATGTTCAGAGGTCAAATGAATGTCCCCTAAGGGTACACTGAGATTGAGGTCTTGGTCCACAAGATAGTAACATGACAATCCTCTGGAATCTGAAAAGATGGGACCTAGTAAGAGGAACTTGAGTCATTGAGATGTTTCCTCAGACATTCTTGTGGGATGTTGGGACCCCAGTCTCACTCAGTACATCCTCTCCTCTCCTCTCCTCTCCTCTCCTCTCCTCTCCTCTCCTCTCCTCTCCTCTCCTCCCCTCCTTTTGCTCTTTCCCTCCTCCTTCTCCTTTCCCACTTCTGACTTCCTATATGATATTGTAAGCTCTTCTACACATGGCATCTCCCTGAGCCTCCAGAAATGTGAATTAAACCAACTTTTGTTTACCACATAAACAGCTCATCTTGATTATCTCATAGTATGAATGCAAAGTTTACAAATCTACCCAACCTTGGCATACCTTAGTCTAGAAGAACAGCTCTCAACCTTCGGGTCATAACATCTTCGGGGATCAAATGATACTTCCACAGGGGTCTCATATTAGATTTCCTTCATGCCAGACTTACATTACAATTCATTTTTTTAAGCAAATCAACCATTTAATAAAATTCAGAAAAGAAAATAGCTAAGGGGCTGAAAAGACGCTCAGTAGTTAAGAGCACTTGCTGCTTGTGGGGCCTGGTATTTAGATCCTAGCACTCATATCAGGCAACTCATAAGTGTCTAAAACTCTAGCTCTAGGGGATCCAACCCTCTTCAGAGCTTCAAGCGCACATGCAAACACATGACATACATCTAAATAAACAAGATATTTAAATAGTTATTAAAATATATAGTAATAGTCCAAAGACAAAAGAGTATGGAACACAGCTACTTCACTCACGCAGCAAGCCAATGAGGAAGTTGGAATGCTCAGCCCAGCCTCCTGGAGAAGAATGAGAGCCGTAAATTTTAAAAGCTGACAAGGCAGAGCTAGGTAGGTGTACATCAAGCAATTCCACCTGACAAATTTTACCCAAACAGCCTTTGCAGGTCCCTGAGAAACACTCGGAACATTGACGGAGAGGAGAAGGCCGAATCTATGATGTCATTATCTGACCTCTGAGACATAGTCTGTTGATGCCAGAGAGAGAGAGCTGCTGTCAGGGAACAAGTCCCTCAGCTCCCATTGAGGGCGGCAATGCAGCCTCTGAGGCAAAGCCTCGGTGGAGTGGTCTCTTGGAGCCTTTGACCAGCTGTCCCTACTGTTGCTGCCACTGGCTCTGCTAATCCTCTCAGCCAAGAGCAGGCTGAGGGAGAAGGACTCCGGTGTTGAGGGTGACCCGAGGCCAGGGGAACCAGCATGTCAGGAAACCAGGATGCTTACAAAAATCTGTGTGTCAGGATTAGGACAAAACCCTGTACCACAGAAGAGCTCTGTGTACCAGAAAGAGGACTGAGGGCACCGCTCAGACTGGAATACCGGGTCAGAATTAGGTTAGGGGTCAGAGGGTGGAGGCGGGCGGAAGGTAGATAGACTGTTTTGTGACTCGTTCTCTTCCCTATTTGGCTAAGTGTCTTTCGAAACGACAGAAGGAACGCACGTTGGTAAAGCACTGCACAGTACTGTGCAGTACATTCCCCATCTTGGTCCTCGCTGCTCTCTGCTGCCCATTTCCCCTCAGTCCTTTCCTCCTTCCAGCCAGAATCCTCACTTTCCTAACTTTTTCTACAGCATCTTCCCAGATTTTCTGACCTCAAAGGTGACAAACTGCTAGTCTTTCTTGTTTTGGGACAGACTCGTGGAACCCAGGCTAGCCTCGAGCTCCTTATACTCCTGCTGGGATTACAGGCTCATGCCAGCATGCCACGCTTATGTGGTGTTAGGGATCATACCAAGGACTTCATGAATGCTAGGCAAACAATCTACCTGCTGAACAACAGCCAAAGACCTCACATCGACGGTCTTGAGCACCTGAAATGACGGAAATGAGCACCTGAAAGTAGAATCCAGAAGTTGACCAATCAGCCTGACATTTTGACCTCTATCTTTTTCTCCAGAGATCGCACAAACTATGTCTTCCTCCTGATTCCACCCGCATAGCTGTGGTTGTCCCTCAGCTCCCCAGGGACAGCTCTCATTCTCTATTCCCATACACACCCCAAGCGAATGGCTAAGGAGAAGTGAGGAGCCAAGCTTTAGATGCAGGCTCTGGACGGAGCACGCCACAGCCAGGTCGAAGAGGCTGCTTGTCCCCTTGGCCCGCTGCTGATGCCTGCAGCAGAACGAGGCTGCTGCGGCCACACTGTGCACAGAAGGCAGTCTTGACCACCAGCCACAGCTGGCCTCAGAGATCCCCACACTTGACTGTTGGGTCTCTAACCACTGGTCTTGTCCACCCCATCCACCTCCCTCCTGGATACAAGGCAATGTTGACTCAGAACAAGGACCAGATGCTACTACAAGCATGAGCACGGGAACCTCAAGGTGTCTGCCCCAGGTTCTCGCAGTTTGTAGACTCCCCTCCACCCAACTTAGCATCCTTTTCTCCCCATCAGACCCTTCCTTCTCCCCACTTTCCTTTGCCCACCACCACACAGGCTTATTTCTTCTCTTCTCTGACATAGCCCCACTCCTGGGCCTCACTTCCACTCTTCCGACTCGAATTCTGACTTTGTTTCTCTTCCTGACTCTTCCTCTCTCCCAAGATCCTCTTCTTGCTTTCGCCCAAACCATACTTATTTTGGTGAAAAACTTTCCTCTCCATACTCCATCTCTCCCTCCAAGTATCAGCTCTGTGTCTCTCCCCCTCCTACCGGCTCCTCCTCTCTTTCCCAGCTACAAAATCCCTCTCCTCACTCCAGCCAGTCCCCTTTCCAACTCCAGGACTTTCAAAGTTCCAAGATCACTTCCCCCGGCCCTAGCTCACTTTCTCGAGGGATTCAGAGTAACACACAAGCATGGCAGTGTCCTCAGTCCAGAAGCATCAGGTCCTCTGGGGGCGGGCGGGGGAGGCAGGGCGATGTGTGCCAACCAAGGTGGACCCTACAGAATTCAAGGACCCAGGGACCCTTGCCCAAGCCCTGGTGGTCCATGTGGGGCAGCACAGAATTGCACGAGACCTGCAGATACAGTTTCTGC
Organism: Mus minutoides; assembly: GCA_902729485.2. Classification (NCBI taxonomy): domain Eukaryota; kingdom Metazoa; phylum Chordata; class Mammalia; order Rodentia; family Muridae; genus Mus; species Mus minutoides. The sequence continues at coordinate 185,700 of LR750956.1, read as the reverse complement.
AGCGCACGTTGCTCTGCATACCGGGCCCGGCCCCAGTCGTGGAGTACCCTATATGTCTAGTGTGCCTCCAGCCCGTACCCCTTCTTGCTCCACCCCCAAGTACAAGATTATACCCCGGCTATTTGCCTTCCCTCAACTATTGCCTTGTGCCCAGGGCCAGGAATCTAGGCCTCTTCGAATAGGAATTGGCTTTGGCTTCCGCCTGCCTAGGGGCCATACCAAGGCTTTGTATTTGTTGCTCCCTCCCCCCACTGCGGGAAAAAAAAAATCCAGAGGGAGTAGAATCTCAGGAAGAGGTCCTTCAGAGTAAAAAACCAGCAACCCAGGCATCAGTTCAAATCACAGGCATATTCTTACAGGCTGGGAGCCTCTGGTCTGTAGACCTTCAATCACCAAAACACAGTCAGTGTTCCAGGTCTCTACTTCAGTAGCCAAGACAGGCCACTATGTCCCCAAAGCCCAGGCCTTCTGTCTCAAAGAGGTCTGTGTCTATTCTCCAAAAGTCGACATCTTAATCCCAGACTAGAGGAGACCCTCTGGAACACTCCCTCCAAACTCCACCCTCCCTACAGAAGCTTCTCAGACCTTGGAGGGCTGGCTGGACAGATGCCAGGTGTGTTCTCCTGCCCTCAATCCTGGGGACCCCTTGTGGAGTCTGATATCCCCTAGTTGAAGAGAACAGAGGTGCCCAAGGCCTCATTTAGCCTTCAGTATATCTAACAAAGCCTAACCCTTAGAATCTTGTGTTTGTGTCTACTATGCCCAAAGGATTAAGGATATCAAGTGCTATGCACTTGAGTATAAGCTAGCATTAAATGCCTAGAGACCTCTATAAGGCCCTTCTTGTGTTTAATTCAAGTCTGTGGACAGATAATTGAAATCAAAGATTAGGTCAATGGGTCTATTTCTCCAGGGACAAGCTGGGTTGACCAGGATGCAGCAGTAGCTCATTTTCCTCACAGGAAAGGACATTGCTAGCAACTCATTATTAGAGAGCACAAGCATCCCATGCACAGACAGGAAACTAGAAGGCTCCTTCAGAAGGGCTAGAGAGATGCTCTCTCAAAACCCACTGGGCAATTCACAATTGTAACTCCAGTTCCAGGGGATCCAGCTCCCTCTTCTGCCTCAGTGCATGGATATACAGGAGAGAGAGAGAGAGAGAGAGAGAGAGACAGAGACAGAGACAGAGACAGAGACAGAGATAGAGACAGACAGAGAGACAGAGAGAGACAGAGAAGAGACAGAGAGAGAAACAAAGACAGAGAGAGACTGAGAAACAGAGACAGAGACAAAGAGAGGCAGAGACAGAGACAGACAGGGGAGAGGGAAAGGAGAGAGAAGAGAGAAGAGGAGGCAAAAGGAGGAGGGAAAGGAAAAAAGGAGAGGAAGGAGAGGGGAGAGGAAGATTAGAGGAGAGGAGAGGCCAGGTATAGCACATTGAAGATACCTGTCAGGGAGCAACTGCCACCCATAACTTCGAAGTCCTAGAAGTGGATGTCAAGCCATAAGAAAAAGTCCAATCAGCTATGGAGGATGCTGTCAAAGTGGGGACTGATTTCTTCATATTAGGATATTAGGAAGCTGTGAATCTGTTTTGGAGTGTCTGTCCTTGCCGTGACCTAGGAGGAAACAACTTCTTCCCAGGAGTTATACATAAAGACGCTGCTTGTATGAGTCTGTGTATCTCTCCTGAAGTGAGAACTGTCCCAGTAGAACTTTTTACTACATTACAATTCATAACAGTAGCAAAATAACAGTTTTGATGTACATTTTCTCTGTCTTCAGACACACCAGAAGAGGGCATCAGATCTCATTACAGATGGTTGTGAGACACCATGTGGTTGCTGGGATTTGAGCTCAGGACCTATGGAAGAGCAGTCAGTGCTCTTAACCACTGAGCCATCTCTCCAGCCCTGTCTAAAACATTCTAATGTCACTGTTTTCTTCACAAATGTAAGTTTGTGTCTAGCCTCTGCTATCTCTGCCTCTTTACAGCTTATGTGATAGCTTATGACTCCATTGCATTTGCCCTTAGATGGTTCTCTGCCTCTGACCTCACATCTTTCCATTATAGACACCCACCATAACAATACTGGAGCCATGTTCTAAAGAGAAAAGTCGTTAAATCCTTCTCCAGACATTGGTCTTGGCATCTGAAGACATCATGATGCTACCACCATGCCTGCTTCTCCCAGTTCCTGCTCACTTGAAGATGTCTCCTTCAACTCACTTCACATAAAGGATTATTTGTATGTTAGTCTCCCCAATAACCTGGGAGTTCCCTTGAGGGTGGATGTGGATGAAATTGCCTGCCAAGCAAAAATATGTGTTGAAGGATAAATGCATGAATGAGTTTGATTCAAGATTTTTGAAGTGTCATTTTTTACAAAAGAGAAAAGGCCCCTGGGAGCCTGTATGCCTGAATACATCTGAAAGAGAAAAGGTAAGACTGTGCTAATCTAATGATGGGTTGGCAAAGCCTGGTAAGAGTGAGAATTCAACACCAACTAGAATTGAAACCCGACTTCTCATCTGTTTTTTATGCTAATGTCTCCCTTTACGAATGCATTTGAATACATAATTTTTAAAATTTTAAAATTATGCACAAGACTAAGCTGTGTGCTTTACATATCTTCCCAGTTATTTTCATTTCATAAAGTTGGCATATGTGTGAATATAGAACTGAAAATTGACAGAATGGGTGCATTTTTCATGTGAAGAAGAACAAGGTTTAGAGGAAGGCGCAAGGAAGAGATGAGGACTTGCCGCTAGCTGCTTTCCTACTTGTAATTTTTCTGCCTTATCTGAAAAGGTGAGGTAACGTTTTTTGCATTAGTCAGGATGGACAATGGACATTCACTCTGAAATCTCATTGTTTGGACACAACAGAAGCTCCTTACTTACCCAGTGTGATATGGAACTCTACTTCCTATGGAGGATTGGAGGATAAGGGTTCCAAATTGGTAGCAACTTTAACAATTGTAATCAAACTTATGCTATATGGGATAATAATATGCGGTATTTATTTCAACTGAAGAAAGTACATAAAGACTTTATTGTGTCCACACACTGATGCATGTGCATGCATACATACAAGTACACACACACACACATATACAAGATACTTAATTCCTCACCTCAGAACACATTCAATTATTCTGCCTAACTGAAGGACATTGTGAGATGACATTTAGGTACTAGAGTTGAGAGAAGAGCCCTGAGTTGATGAACAAAGCCACTGACTGCATAGGTTTGGTCAACAGATGAAACCTTTGTGTTGATTAGAGTCTCACTTGCCTTTCTCTTCCTAGCTTCTAATTTCACTTCTACCCTGTCTTAAAACAGTCAAGATAACAGATATTAACTTCTGGGACAGGAACTGTCTCTGATTATCTAAGTATTAGCTTTTCTGGGTTCCTCTGATTTCCAAGGGATAGAAGGAAATCAAACACTAGACCTGGAGTTAAAACATGTAGGAAAGACTGAGAGTTAATAAGGGGAGGGAGATGGACAGAGGTTGGGGAAGCAGAAGAGATGTTTCTGCATTTCATCATTTGCATGAATAAAAATACTGAGAGCCATATTACTTTCCATGTACATTTCTTTAGGATAACATTTAAATGTCTCTTCACCATTACTCTACTTGGGATGCATTCTTCAGTAGCTATGTACAAATGCCAAGAGGAATTCTCTCTTTATTCTCATGGGAATAATGGTAAAGACAAGTCCTCTTGAAAAACTTACCAATGGGCCCATGTGCCCTCTATGTCCATCTGGGTATCTAAGAACAAAAATAGAATGAATGTGTAATGAACTAGAAGAGATTGTTTAAAGGCTATGATCATGGAATCGTTTATTGAGAGTGACCATTCTTTCTCAGCTTGTGGGATGAATTCTGTACTTGACTGAGGCCAGATTTCTGGCCAGTCACATCTCCCAAAGAGAAATAAACAGAGTTCCTACCAGCATTACAAAAGAGAAGAAAACAAGGTATGAAGACATCATTGACAGAAGGCAACAAAGTCATGTCTGCCTCCTAAGAGAATGACAGGCTTAGGTGGTGTCTTATTCAGGGTTTCTATTCCTGGACAAAACAGCATGACCAAGAAGCAAGTTGAGGAGGAAAGGGTTTATTCAGCTTACACTTTCCACATTGCTATTGATCACCAAAGGATGTCAGGACTAGAACTCAAGCAGGTCAGGAAGCAGAAGCTGATGTTTACTTACTAGCTTGCTTCTCCTGGCTTGCTCAGCCTGCTCTCTTATAGAACCAAGACTACCAACCCAGAGATGGCACCACCCACAAGGGGACCGGCTCCCTTGATCACTAATTGAGAAAATGCCTTACAGCTGGATCTTGTGGAGGCATTTCCCCAACAGAAGCTCCTTTCTCTGTGATAACTCCAGCCTGTATCAAGTTGACACAAAACTAGCTAGTACAGGTGGGTTCAGAGCACAATGATCTCCTAAATGTTCAGTGTCAACTACAAGGTGAATAAAGTAGACACATCAATTGCTGCCTTAGCACATTCCCTTGGTCCCTTTGTCTTTTTCTCTTCTGTGTGTCTGAAGTTGGACCCAGGATGATCATGTTATGAATATCTCCCTCCACTCACCAATTACTCTTCACTCTGTTACCTCCTAGAAGGCCCACAAAAGATAACACAGGATGCCTGTTGTGTATACTTTGGCTCTTGCTCCATCAGTCCATGATGGACTTTTAAAATTTGAGTTACTTGCTAATATTCTGGGTGCTATATAAAATTCAGGATGCCTAACTTATAATACTGGGACTGAATTCCCATGTGGTGACTTTTGACTTTTTCCCATTCTGTACTCCTTGAAGGAATCATATACTCACGTCTCTTCCCTGTATCCCCTATTGTCTTGTTAACACTGAGACTGGCTGTTTAATTTTATAGTTACTTGATGTTTTTCTCAGATTTAAGGAACACATGGTCTATTCCTAGCTCCCAGCTCTTTTGTTTATTCATGTTACATGACTAGAACATTTAGAGAATTGAGAGATTTGAATTTGAAACTTCCAAATAACAGAATCAACTTTTAGTCAAAGTACAAAGGTAGATAGGATTTGACTGTGTCTTAGGAGGCTAAGATGCAGGTATAGAAGGCTCCTGGGAAGGAGGGATCTTGAAGATGATCATGACGTTTATACTACTATGCTAAGGCTGGCAGATGTATAGAACTATCTTGTATTCATGTGACAAGATCATTACATAGATTTGCTGACTGACTAAGGCATTGAGTGGCACATAATTTAAGAAGACATAAACTAATATAACAAAATAATTAATAACCAAATTTAAATTTATTGGCTGAATAAATATCCAAGAGTCAGTTTGATTTAAGGCATAGCTAGACAATATATTTTAATGAAACCATCACCCTAAGATGTATGTGTTTCCATCTTTCCCTACCTCATGATCACAAGATGACTGCCAGCAGCCTAGGGACTATGTCCTTTCAGGTCCATGTTCCCAAGCATGTCTCCTTTGTTCTAACATCCTAGCAGAAGCCTGGTTTTATCACATCAGCCTCACTTGGGGAAAATTAAGATCCCAATTTCTGTTGTCAAGGAAATACCAATCAGGCTCAACTGATAGATCAGATGCTCTGCTGAAAACAAAAATAGTAGCAGTGGGAAGTGCAATCCCACAGAAACAACTTTATGAATATGGTTACCAGGAGAGGAGCACATGGACAGTGAGCAGCATCTATAGCCGGTGTCAGTTATCAACCTAAATCATTTGTTCAAGAGCAAATTGTTGCCCCTCTTACCCAGAGACTCTGATTCATGAGGTATGAACCTAAACCTAGACATCTTCATATTTAACAAGGTCTCTAGGGACTAAGATACAAGAAGTCATTAACTTAGACTTTGGGAAACACTCTGAGACTCCAGTATCCTATTACAACTAATAATACATTTATAATTATGCACCAGAAACTGCAGTGCTTCCAAGACTTCTTTAAAATGACCCTTAAGCAATTCCGTGAGGTACATACTGTTATTATATTCATTTTGGTAAGAAAGGGACATACAAGAAGTCTAATGACACACAGATATAAGAGTCCAGAACCAAAACTTTGTAATCAGTGTTATTTCCTATTTTATGATACTGTCAATATCCCTTCTGGACTCTGTGTGACACTGGCTGAAGATAATTCTTTAGTCCATGAGTTTTCTGTTTGGCATTCTGTGACAGGGAGATGCCCCTTTACTGGTTTCATGAAGTCACACAAAACACCTCTCTCTGTGCAACTCCTTTCTGATGTACACTGCGTGTTGCCTCAGGGAAGTGATATCAGCTTTCTTTAAGGAAGGGTTACTAATTTGCCTTCACAAGGGTGATTTAGGAAATAATGAACAAATAAAAGTGCCAAGATAGTATTGGCCTGAGGAAGTGATGCACTGTTTTTAGATACCTTTTCATCCGTGGGTTAAATCACAAGTTAGCAAATAATGTTTTCTGTGGTGCCCACCCTGCTGCCGTTGGGAAGCTGGCACACAGAGAAGCTTCCTACTCTCAGCCCAGCTGCCCACCTGTCCTGACTCAGTTGTAGTCACTCATGTGTTTGTGAAACCTTAGCAGCTGGGCTCTCCCTTTGAGAGCCTTAAGGACTGGAACAAAAGGAGAGAGCAGGTATTACATGGCTGCTCTGTGGCAGGAACATTTGAGAAGCTGCACGGCTCACCTTAACACTGACAGACGCCCCATTGCACATGGGAGAACCATAGAGCCTGCAGAGGCTGTTTGCTCAAGGTCCCTTCCACCAGAAAGGTAGGTTCCAGAACCTTTACCCCTGTCTCATTCCTGTGACTCCTCTGGTAAGCTCTAGGCTTTTAAACATATTTGATGCCCCATGAAAGAGGTTTCTTTGTAGCATATGAGCTACTCAACTGGTGCTCAGTCACCACGGATGTAGTTTATTAGTGAAAGCACACAGTAATACTCATGACCAAACCATGAGGGTTCCTCAAATGTGAAGATGGAGTTACAATCAGTCTGCTAAGTCTTAGAATACAGGATAAATATTAATCAATATAGAATAGTTGACACATCTCCTTTTAAATACAGCCTCGTTGACCCCTGTGTCTAGTCTAGGTGAGAAACCAGGAGTTGTAACTAATCAAAGGCTAATGGAGTCAGTTCCCTAATAATTAAAACATCACAGGCTTGGCATGCATTTTGAGCTTTTCTCCTTTTTCACTTAGAAGAGAAAATTTGAAATCCTCAGCTGGGTGAGAGCAGGTTCTTATTGGAGAAATGTAATAAATTAATGACAAAGGCACAGGTTTTGTGAAATTTCCTCCTCATTTGCATTCTATTCCTTCAGAATAATGGGAGAAAGCTCATTTGCATTAAAAACCACTGCTATTGCAGAATTTGATCAATTATCTAACAATATTTAAAAACTGGATATATTTTCCTATGCAATCCAATCTATCTTTTTCAGTCAGTCAGCTATTATTGTTTCCTCTGAGGCATGGAGAGGGAATTTACTAGGTTTCTATGACTTCCCATATTTCCAATGGCCACGAGTTTTCTGCAAATGGTGTCAGTACGGTTTTCAATGTACAAAGCCACTTTCACTAGATATTTAGGCAATGCAACATCCTTTTTATATAATTTTTAAATGTAATCCCCAAAAGTCTCCATTATTAGGAAATGCTGACTAGCTAACAGTTATTTGCTCCATCTTGAAATAACTAGCAAAGTGCTATGACCTCTGTCTCAGATCTCTGAGGGGTAAACACCAACCTAAAACCAGGGCTCTCAAATTCCTCTCAAAGTGAAAAGGGCTTTTTCCCAGGAAGAAGCCTAACTGTTAACATGCAGTATGTGAACCCTGGTGTCTTGAAGTGGGCGGAGGGTGAGAGGAAATGATCCTTCTCTGGCAGAAAGCTCTCTTCATCGGGTGTCACAAAGGCAAAGGTTTCCTATATATAGCTCTTCTCTTCTGTCCCCTCATCTCCTCAACCACAGAATAGCTCTCCAGTGTCAAGGTTCTCTCCCACTTAGGATCTTGTGAATACATTCTGCCTACAATGAAATTCTGACCTAAAGTCTCATAGAGCCAAGTGATTCAGGGCTGTGGAACCCAGACTCTTCTAAAGTTAAATGTTCTTCTCAAGAAACTGAATTTTGAAATTAATGCCTAATATTAACTGTTATATACTAGCTTATATGTCTTGTAGGAATATATCCTTATGAAGGGACAGAGGCTACAGTATGGCTACAAAGTGCTAAAGAGACTTCAGAACTCGCAAAGCCATACTAAAAGCAGTGGTGAGGAGCTGCATACAGACTCAAAGAATCACTGTGGGTAATCGGAAAGATATCAAAAGACCAAGTTACAATCATGGGGTATGGTTCATATCTAAAATTCCAGCACTCAAGAAGGCTGGGGCTGGAGGGTTGCCATAATTCTGAGGCCAGCCTGGTTTATATAGTGGCCAGTGAGAGTGCCCCATGACACTCAAAAGGAAATAAAAATCTATTTAGAGAGTTGCTTGGAATATACACAGCTGTTTCAAGACAGAGCAAAGTGGGCCAGGCAAGGGGATGAGGTGACACATGTGCCAGATGGTCTGATGACAAGTTGGTAATGTTCCATATGAAGTCTCACGTCTTTCATATGAATCAGATGATAGTGTGTCACCACTCCTTGTCCTGGTGTCCTCTGTGAGTTTACGGGCCTGTTTTTTCTGGTATAGTTTTAATTGCACTTGTGTACCTGTGTATTCTTGATTTAATTTGCTAAGGCCACAGGTTAAGTATAATTTTACTTGTGTGAATAAATTGCCTGTGGATTATATTTTGTGTTCGACAGATAGAAATTGTTCTACAGCACAAATCTGGATAAAGAATCAGTCTGACTCAACACTCAAGATGGAGCTAACCATTGTTTCAAAGTTTTTATGGGACAGGCAGATTCTGAAGTTGCTCTTTTACACACCACGGTGTGACCTAAAGTAGAACATTGCCTGGTCTCCACAAACCTCCCTTTTGGCCACTTGCTCCTCCTCAGTTTCTTTTCAGCCTTTTCTGTGCTATGCCGAATGTTTTATAGTCCTTAAATCTATTTGCAATACTGTCAATAATATCTCAGCTATTCCTCAACTCCTCTCAAGCATTTCTACATGACACAGTAAGTAGGTAGTTCATGTGCCCTTTGCACGTGACATGTCCCTCAAAGTGTTGTGTTTTCAAGATTTGCTCTCTACTCTTGTTCAGAGGTGGGGTTTGGCTGATGTGACTGGCCCCTGAGGTCTCTGACTTCATCAGTGGGCTGACTTAGAAGTGGAGTCTTAACTTCATGTTCTTACTGAATGTTGACAGGAACTAGAAGGTAGATTCTGATTGAGGGAAGTAAATCCCTGGGGGCATGTCACTGAAGGGGATCCCTTGCCACTGTTTCTTTGTTTAGTCTCATCCTAGTTCCTGGTTGCCATGAGGACTACAGCTGTCCCAGGCCATGCTCTTCCAAGGTCTGGCCTTTCCACAAGATTAAAAGCAATGGAGAAAGCCAGCCCTGAACTAACACCCTTGAAACCATGAGCTAAAATAAATCCTTTCTCCCTTAAATTTTCTCATCAGATATTTTGCCACTAAAGTGACTAAAAACTAACTTGTAACTAACGTGTACAGAGCCCCAACAAACAATTCATGGCCTTCTGATCCCTGCTACAGGAGAAAACTGTCTTTATTTAAGCATTTTATTTAATTCCCCATTGTACCATATAATGTCTGAATTACTCATGGTGATTTCAGTCTTACTTTTCTGATGTTGCTGTCATAGTTACATATGTAAATACATGTGTTCATTCATGTTGTTTGCTGATTTTTTTAAACTAATATGTTTTGTGTAGAATGATGATACAAAAAGAAAAGAAGAAGAAGAAGAAAAAAAAGAAAGGATGAATACCAGCTTTTATTTCTCTACCCAAAGAAGAGGGAAATGTTTCCAATTATTTTCTAGAGCAGGACATTTGGTACAGATAAGGTTGCTATAGCAACTTGAGAACAAAGCGTAATTTGGGCCACAATGAGTGCACCCACTTTGTTTCCTGTCTGGACAAGCATATCTGTGTAGAGCTGTGTTTACAAACAATGCCAGGGTGCCTACATGGAAAGTCATTTAGGGGTGGGATTCCTCAACTTCCCCACTTGCACCTGCTTGTCCTATTATAATTCCAATAGAAATTACCTTTATCAAGGATGACTAAAATGTAGTCCAATTTTTCTCAAGATTGAAAACTTTGAACATCATTTGGTTCTTAACAGGTCTTCACAAAAAATATTTTGACATTAAAATGTATTTTACTTTCTAGTGTTCATCTTTAAACTGTGTTAGAAAAGAAATATTTGTTGTATTTGACTGAAAAAGAAAACCAAAAACCTCTTAGTTTAGTCAATGCGAGTGTATTTCCTCTGTAAGGATCAAGTCCCTAAAGTCTTGCTGGTGTATGTATCCAGGGTCAAGGAGGCTGGAGAGGAGAATCCCTGTGGCTTTCCGGTTTTTTGGAAGCAGATAGAATGTACTCTGGTGTTTATGTGTTTCTTTCATAAAGACTAAAAGCTTTAGTTTAGGAAAGATTCAGTCTGCTGCAGTTCAGGTAGCATATATCTCACATTTGTTTTAACCTCTACCTAAAATTCATTTTGTAACCCTTGTGTTAGGATTAAACAGAAATAGAAGGTCTCTTGCAAAGCTATGTCTGATTTGCCATGCAACCCCACCTCTCCTCAGAGCACCAAGTCTAGACTGCACTCAGCTATTTTAAATACTGATTTGCATACCTTCCTCCCTCCTAGACACTACAAGGAATGCCTCTTTAAAGTTGGTATTTTCTTCCTACCCAACCAAAACAGCACCTGGCATATACCAGGTGCTGTGTACAAAGTTTAAAAAAAAAAATGCTTTAACTCAAAATAGAAAAAGTTACAAATGCCCCTCTCCCCAGGTAAAGAACAGAATAACAAAAGACAAACACAACCAACACTAAAAACAAAAATACACAACAACTAATTCCAGAACAGTAAATGCACAAATAGTTCTGGGTCTACAGGTATTTGAGGGAAAGGTTCTCATATTAGAGGAGCCATTAAGATTAAGAACCTCCATGAAAAGCTAGCATCAAACCACCCTAAACCATAACACGTGTTATGTACCCAAGTCTTCATTTGGTCCATTCAAGCCTATGTGCCTGTTACCACCTGAAAGGACCCCAAGTAGTATAAGATACAAGGGGGAAAAAGGCATGTGCAGAATGACTAAAGCCAACAATAAGAACAGGAAGCCAAATTGAAACATAGGAGCAAGCTAGCCAGGGAAAGAAAAGGTTTCAAGGAAAGAGATGTGAGCTTGACCACAGGGTATGGAGGGGAGAAAAGTCAAATGCAATGAGGCAGGACAAAGTCTAGTTTAAGAAAAACACCCATGCTCCTTGTTCTAGGTCTATTTGAAATGAAGAAGGGTCCTTACATATCAAAGGAGTGGGTAAGGTTGGATTCCTCAAGCTATTGACTAGAGAGTAGTGAGTTTTATAATCATGCAGTGAGTTTCTGTATCCAGAACTAGAAATAGTTCCAATATTTACTGTCAACTGTTATATTCACCTCAGAGCATTTTAAAACTATAATTAAGGGTCATGAAAAAGAAAAACATGAAATAAAAAATTATTTCCCAAACCCACCATTACTCAAAGATTATTTTAATAGATTCTTTTACACTATACATGAATGCAATTGTTGTACTTATTGTTCTATTGCTGTGAAGAGACACCATAACCGAGGCAACTCTTATGAAAATAATTGGGGGCTTGCTTAAAGTTTCAGAGAATTAGTCCATGACCATCATGGTGGGAAGAAGACAGGCATGGTGCTAGTGGCTGAGAGCTTCGCTTCCTGATCCACAGGCAGCAGGGAGAAGGAGGAGGAGGGGGAGAAGGGGGGTGAGGAGGAGGGGGAGGAGGAGGAGGAGGAGGGGGGGGGGGAGGGAGGGAGAGGGAGAGGAAGAGGGAGAAGGAGAGGGAGAGGGAGAGGGAGAGGGAGAGGGAGAGGGAGATTGAAAGCACATGGCATGGGCTTTTGAAACTTTAAAACCTACTCCCAGTAACATACCTCCTTCAGTAAGACCACACCTACTCTACTAGAACAAGGCCACACCTCCTAATCTTTCCCAAACTAACTACCTGGGGATCAGTCATTCAAATGTATGAACCTATATGGGCCATTCTCATTCAAACCATTGCAACAATGAAACAGTATATTTTAAGAAAAGGTAAATTTAGTTCATATCTTATCTGCCTTAAATGACTATCTTTACATTTTAAAGTCAATTTAAAGATTGTCATTGATACTCTAGAAATACATAACACAGGCATGTGGAAAGAGTAGGGAAGGAGGGAATAGAAAAGAACACAAACACACACTCACATATGCACACACACACACACACACACACAGACAGACACAGACAGACACAGACACACAGACACAGAGAAACTTTATTCACATAAAAATAAAATGGAAGTGGGAGGGATGTCTAGCATGTCTAGTATGAGTGGTGGATGGGGAATGTAATTGATTTTGATCACTGACTCTTGGTCAAAAAGAATTTTTTTTTCAAAACCCCTCAGTTTAACAATTTTGCAATCCATCCAGCCTTGTGGTTTTATGCCTGCTCTTAAATGAACATTGGCATCGCTCAAAGAAGGTTCAATGTTGAACATAGCACTTACCTAGGATGACAGAGCAAAGTTGAGTGAACTGTAACTTGTTAAACTTAATTCCTAGCTTTTCTCTAGTTACTGTAGGATGTACGTAAGCAGTAAGTGTATTTAGGTTAAAGCAGTTGAATTATGTTAAATGTTGCTCTTATACATACATTGAACACTGTTGATGCATGTTGGAAAACATGCTTTTTTGTAAAACTATAGGAGTTGCGTCTACAATTAAAAGTGAAACATTTGGCATGCTTGTAAATTCTAAATTCATTTGATAACCTGTAAGGCACGTGAGTTTAAAGCTCTTTTCTTTTTTTAAGTTAATGGAGACGTTTTGAGAGGTAATACCATTATTTTTTAGGATTTTTGGTCTTGGTGTTTGTATGAAATTCTGAGGCCTTGATTTAAGTCTTTCATTGTATTGTGATTTCTTTTTAGGTGTATTGTGCTAAGTGAACCTTGTCAAATAAATCTTTCTTTTAAAAGCTAAAAAAATAAATAAATAAAAATAAATAAAATGGAAGTCTGCAGAAAACGGCCAGGCTGCCCCAGCTACAATGATCAAATATGTGATAGAGAGATGAGAAAGAGAAAAAATTGAGGTGTTTGTGTACTGTGGAGGGAGGCAGAACTGGAGACTGTTGGCGGTGAGGAACAGGCTAATGTGAGTGGTCTGTGCAGCGCCTGAGGCCATGGTGATGTCTGAATTCATGCTGCTGTTGAGGGCCACGTCTGGGGCTGGGGTCCTACCTCAGCTGGCATCTGTGTTGATGTCCCTGTCCCATGTTACCACCAAGGTGAATCGGAGATCTGTGATCTATGCTGCAGCCTGAAGCCATTTTGATATTTGTGGGTTGTGTTGCCTCCAGGGACCCTATAAATGTAACCTGGGCTACCACCTGCCACAGTGGTGTTGATGGTCCACGCTGCCTCTGATAGTCTTGGCTGGGTACGGAGTCCTACAGCAGCCAGGAGTCATTGCGAGTGGTCTGTGCTGTCACCAGAAACCACGTGGAAGCCCATGATCTGTACTCCTGCTGACTGTAAAGACTAAGGAAACTACTTCGGCAGTGATATTGATGAGTGCAGTCACTTTGTAGAGAAAGGGAAACATGGAAGGCTTCTGTAAGAACCCCTACCCCACCCCCAATCTCCATTCCCACCCAGGAAAGTAGCAGCCTAAACAGGAAGCCATCAAAGAAGTCTTTCAAAAAATGTGATAAGGATGCTAAAGTGAATCTTTCCACAACTGATGGCTTCTGTTAGGAGTGTGGGAGTGGAATGACTCAGTTCTGTTTAAGGAGCAGGCCATTGAGAGTTTGACCATGCTCTAGTGAGTATACAGATAACACAAATTAGACTTGTTCTCTCCCTTCCTCTCCCCCTCTCCCTCTCCCTTTTCTCTCCTTCCCCTTCTCCCTCTTCCCCTCTCTCTCCCCTCCCCTCTCTCATGCAGTGGGTGCTTTTATTTTAATATTTATTTATTTATTTATTTGTTATTTTTGGCAGGGGAGAGGTCACAAGTGTCACGGACAGACATGGAAGGGCTGGGAAATAAGTATGATTGGAGAGACTGATGTGAAATCCACAAAGAGTCAATCAAAATACTATGTTTGGAAAAAAGTGAATAGAGAAGAAATGTAGGTTGCAGATTACCCTAGTAGTTCAGAGAAAGAGAGAGAGGGGAGAGAGAGAGAGAGAGAGAAAGAGAGAGAGAGAGAGAGCGCTTAAGATATGTATTATGCAGCTACAAGAAAATAAATTATTTAGGAAAAAATAAGAGGCTATTTGCCATTTTAGATCAAAATCAGTTGTTACATTTTCTCATGAGGAACTTCTGAAAACAAGTAAAATTTAAAAGAAATCATTGGAAAGAAAACATGTAGGAGGCTGTAAATCTAATTAATGAGAGGTCAGGACAAAAGATTTTACCTAAAAGACTAAAAGTAAAAAGAAGCATTAAATAAACAGTAGGTGGGAGTGAATAATTACAGTGAATGCAGATTGGATGTAACGAGCAGTAACGAGCACAGGTGGAGACATGAAGTACAAAATAAATACAAAGCCTTAATAGCTGACCTTTATGTCAAGGACCTGAAAAGACGAAACACAGGTGACAAGGCTAGGCACCAAATTAACTAAATGTTGTGATTCAAGCTCAAAACAGGTAGTCAATTGATTTTATTAAGAACCATAAATGGTAGGGAAGTAGGCTTTAATAACAAGATATGAAACCAATTATTGTATAAGCGGGATGGATAATCCCATACTCTGCCTCCCAAGGGCACTGAGGATTAATGAGATGACAATATATACACCCATTTGATATATAAAAAGAAGCTGATGAGGCTTCAAGAGGAAAGAGCTTTTATTAATTAGGAAATACATTCTGTATGAACATGAGAGTTTCTAGGCTTGCAATTTTCTGTACTGGATTTCAAGGTTTTGTTTTGGGTTTTTTCCTTAAAAAAAAATCTTGACATTATTTTAATGGCTTATACAAACAGGGAGTTATTAATTAATACCCTCGCATTGTTTAATGTTAAACTAGAATACATACAACATATAAGAACTGCGTAACATGCATTTAATTTATATGTCATTTGCCATGTTCTACACAGTGCGCTATACATATTATTTGCCGGTTTATATAACATGTTTGGCATGGCCCCTCAAGTGATACTCGTGCGCTTAAATCATTTGACAGATTATTGTCTCTAGGCTCCAAATCTCTGTTCCACAAAGAGAGGGCTGAATCCTTCCACTATTTTTCCTTTGGAGAGTGCACAGGGTTAAGCTATAACCACAGATGTTTCAAGGGCACTGAAGCTGAGAGTGATGTTCCTTCCCCTAGGTCTGTCTGCCGTGCTTCTCAAGTCAAGCACCAGCAACAAAGACATTTACTCCAGCATCTCCTGCCTTGTACATGCTGCAGCTAGCAGCTCTGACAGCCAAGTCATTTCCAGGGACCCTAGCTGATAGATTCATTGCCAAGTTCCTACTTGAAAATCACCACCCTGTGCATGGTTCCCTCTGGTACTTTCCCAAATCATTTTGCAGCGAGCTATTTCCACTGACTTTTCCCTAGGTATGTTGTCTCAGTTCTAAGGCTCTGGCCACTCTCTGTGAACTGCCATTACTGAATTCTTCAGAGTTCTTTGCACAGCTCCCCAACTAATCCTCAGTCAACCACAATCCCCCATTAAACATTTATTCCTAATATTAAATTTTGTTTACATGGGGTTTGTCTCTTGCTTGGTCTCTCTCTCTCTCTCTCTCTCTCTCTCTCTCTCTCTCTCTCTCTCCTTTCTCTCTGTGTGTATATTGTGTACATGTACAGATGTGCACAAGCAGATGAATGTTCACGTGTATAGTGTATATGCAATACATGCATGCATATATATATATGGAGATAAAGGTAATCCTTGGGTATGTTTTAAGAGAGGCTCTCTCACTGGAACCAATGCAAGATTTGGGGTTCTGCCTGTCTCTACCTCCAGAGCACTGAGATTAGAAGTGCTCACCATTACTCCTAGTTGGAGATAAGGCCAGAACATCAGGCTAGTGTTTCAAGCACTTTACTGATTGACCTTTGCAACCATTTTCTAACATGGTACCCAGATGAGATGGTAATTACCTTATGGTCTTACTAGAAAGTAGACTCAGAAGATCTTTGCCAATATCATATAGGTAATCAACTGCATTACTTTTTTATTGTGATAGCATATCATAACCAAGGAAAAGTATAAAAGAAAGATCTTTTAGGGCTTTACAGTTCTGGAGAGATCAGAGTCTGTCATGGCAAGGAGGGGTGGCATGGTGGTAGCAGCAGAAACCTGAGGGCTTTCAAGTTCTAAGCAAAAGAGCAAACTGGGAATGGCATCTTGTTTTGAAATCTCAAAGCCTGCCCCTGTTACACTCTTCCTCCAGCAAGGCCACTCCTCCTATATTTATCTTAACAGCACCATCAACTAGAAACTAAATATTGGAATATTTTAGCCTATGGGGACATGTTCATTCAAACTACTACACTGACACAAGAATTGGAACTTGAATTAGAGTATTTTCGTTGGGAATTTTTAAGTGTACAGATCAAGTATTTAATTATTTCAGGATAGAGATAATGAAAAATAGCTTGCCTTTTATTTGTAGTTAAGTTATAACTACTTCTTATTTTTTATAAACCAGATATTCTGATTTTTTAAAACTTTGTTTATGGTGATCATTAGCTTTATTTATTTGACACAGTCTAGGATAACCTAGGAAGAGAATCTCAGTGAAAGGTTGTCTGCATTGGGCTAGCCCTGTGGGCATGTCTGTGGGGTGGGTGCCTTAATTAAATTAGTTAAACTGATATGATGTTGGAATGCCCAGCCCACTGTAGGTGGCACTATTCCCTATGAAGGAGTTCCTAAACTATTCAAAAGTGGAGAAATTAAACTGAACAGAGCAAGGAAGCAAGTGTATCATTTATTTTCTTGCAGCTCTCAACTGTTATGATATGACCAGCTATCTCAAGTTTCTGCCATTGTGACCTCCTTATAGTGATAGTTATAGCCTAGAATTGTGAGCTACCACAAAACCTTTCAGATCTAGGTTTCTTTTTGTCAAAATATCTTATCATAGCAACTAAAATGAAAGTAGAATATTGTCATTTGATATAATTTTATTCCCAGCACATCAGGCATGTTCTTCATACTTCAATTTTCATATTAACTTCATACTAACATGGTGAGAAAGTCCAAAGCTTTCATGGGGACCACAGAGTATGATTTATTCTACTTTACATCTAATGCCTGAGATGTGAGAACCAACAGAGTTGTAGCTCTCATGTCAAAATTTAGCCATCAGAAGATTCAGTGAGAACAAGAATGGATGAGCATGAGGCATGTAGTGGATGCTCAATAGCTAAGGAATAAGTGATTAAGTTTGTTGTGTAGATAATATGAATTATTTCTTCATGCAAGCACTACCTTTAGGTTCACAGTATTCTCGATGCTTATATCAATATCATAGAATTTAGCATCAAAATGCCCAGGTGCTGTGATTTCCCATTCTTGAAGAAGTTAAGAACTGTCATATTAAAGATAATGTGGCCACGTGTGAGAGGGATATATTAACTATGGGCCTGACACACTCATTCTATCCTTGGATTAGCAGCCGTGATCTGTCACTTTGAGGTTTAGCCACAGTCTTCCCAGCACAACTTAATCTTACAGTGCCTGCTGCACAGTAGTGGGGCTTGTCTCCTATATGATGCTTAATAACTATCACAGAGACACCAACTGCCTGACAGCAAAAACCTGCTAATGAACGCCTCAAAAGTGGGTTCAGAAAAGATTACAGACGTTATTTACTGAAGGCTTAAAGTGAATGTTATACTAACTGATCACTTGGGTCTCATTTGATTGCTTCTAGAAATAAGATATAGTTGCTCCACTGATGATGAAAAATTGTTTGGCTATTTAAATTCTCTCCAGGTATTCCAGAGAACCCAGAGAGCCTCTATTCATTCCTGAGGTGACAAAAGCATGCTTGGCTTTGATCAAATTCCCAAACTTGAAAATTCAATGGTAAACTACTCTACAGGCTTCTGCTTCCTGACCATTACAGAACCTCTGAAGGTTGACTTGTAAGGTTCTGCAACCTTAGTTTAGTAATGTGGTTTTGGACATGAGGCTGTAAAATATATATAACAAAAACAAACATACATATATGGAGAGGGCACTTTATCTGTCTTAATCAGGGTTCTCTAGGGACACAGAAG
>LR750956.1:0-167076 GCA_902729485.2 Mus minutoides | reverse complement strand
ATATATATATATATATATATATATATATATATATATATATATATATATATATAAACACAGGTAAAATATCTACTAAGGGAGAATACAAGTACAACTAATAGTTGTTCAGTCAACAAGATTGGAAGTCTCAATGAGGTTCAATATACATCAGAATCCTGAAGAAGAAGGCACTAATGCCAGAGAAGAAATAAACTTGACAGCAAAAGCAAGCAGGCAGAGAGAATAAGACTCCCTCTTCCAAGTCCTTTATACAGGCAATCAGCAGAAGGTGTGACACAGACTAAAGGCGTATGTATCTTCCCACTACAAAAGATTTGGACTAAGGATGTATTTTTTTCTCCTCAAAAAACCCTCATTACCCTCATAGTATGGCATTAAATATATTGAAATTATTCATGGGATAGTTATATCATGTTAGGCATAATTATGACCTAGTGATGTTTTATTTATAAATTAAGCATGACATCAGGAGATATGAATGTATGTCAAGTTGACAAGGGGTAGACTTGTAAGGGCTATTCTTGGTTGTCAACCTGACCACACGTGAAATTAACTAGAACCTAAAGGTCAGAATATAACTGTGAGAGATTTTTTTTTTCTTAATTAAAACATTTGCAGTGGGAAAACCCACTAGATGAGAGAGAAAGAGAAAGCACATGGGGGGGGGGTAGCTTTTAAAATATCGAAGCCCAGCACCAGTGACACACTTCCTTAAACAAAGCCACACCTTCTCCAAGGCTACACCCGATAATCCCTTTCCAACAGTTCTAGTTCCTGCTGACCAAGCATATGATCCTATGGGGACTATTATTCAAGCCACTTCAGTATCTTTTATAGATACTTGTTCCTAGCACTATTGTGCTCCTAGAGGTCCTTATATGTTTAGAACCATTGTTTGTGAAGCTTACAATTCCTTTTAAAGAGAAAATAGACAATCTGTGCTACAGGTTGTACCATGGACCATCATACATTTAGCATCACACCTTGATATATGAGTTTTGTTAAGGCAGTTGCAAAGTACTGAAACTTAAAAGCTATAGCTAGATTTTAGTCTATTAAGGCTATATGCCTTTTTATTTTTTTTTTTATAAAGTTATAGTTCTTCTCTTTGTTGTGGAATAACTGGCCTTAGAGAAAGTCACTGGAGGCATGTGTCTTCTACTGTTCTTTTACTCCAGAGAGAACTTTTTTTTTGGTTAATTCAGTATTACCACCATTCCTGGAGGCTCTATGCATTTTTGCAAGAGAAAGAGATGAGAGAAAGGGGAAAAAAAGTTGTAAAATGGACAATACTGATGGTAACAATAAGGGTTAGGAACCTCTGAGAAATGGCTGCCTAAGCTTCTAAAAAGCATAGTGAATCAACAAGCAAGGTTTAAGTAATAAAGACTTGGGGGATTATTAGCCCCATTGCTTTGGCTAAAGAAAAAAAAAATTCTCCATCCTATTATATGTCCTGTGATCCATCCCAGCCCCCACAGATGTAGATTGATGCTGTAATACTAGGAAGGAAAATGAGATTACCTCAGATTTTATTGTAATACCATTATCGATTTGTTGCCATGATAATGTAAAATGCATATTTCTTTACTCCAATACGTTTTGTTTTTTAAAAATTTCTCCCTGGAGATGTGAAAGCCTATATCTATATAATTTCAACCATGATTCTGTAATTGAGAACCATATCTATTGTTCTATAGTTACCTTTAATCTAACTATTTAGTTAGGCAGAAACTATCATGATGATTGAATGTATGTACATAGTACTACTATAAATCCTCCATTATTGGGTTTCTATCTCAAGAATACTTTAACATTTAAGGTATGGAGGGAATTTTTTCCCCTCCAAACTCAGTCATTTTTATGTGTGAAAATGAAATGAATTCTGTAGTATTATAGCATCAGTCTTAAACATTCAAAAAGCAACGATGCCAACATTCCTCACACTAACTCACTTTGTAATATAAGAATATATTTGTCATTCTTACTAAAATAAAAAAAACACAGCTTTGTTCTGTTTTAGATCTCTCTACCTTCACTCATTGACATTTAAACTCATTCATTCTCACATTTCGCCTGTTCCTTCTCCAGTATTAGTATGCAATAAATGATGATTTAGTGTGCAGAGTCGGGTATCTTCTGAAATGTTGTCTTATGTAATCAGAGCTGTTCGAAAACAAGCATAATTCTTTGTCCATCTTTTATGTTTTTTACCTTCACTGTCTCCCTAGACCACTTCATCTATTTTTATGGCTATAACACGCCTACACGGGAACAGTTTCCATGTTTGTATCTTTACCTTAAATCTTTTCTCAGAATTAAGCTCCTGCAGTCAGCTATTCCCTTGGCTTTGGGTGTCTCAAAAGCACCTCAAATTTCAAACATCCAGAGTGAAGCTTTTCATTTCCCTTAACAGCCTGTGCCTCTACAGCTTCTCCATCTCGGTCAGTAATTACCATCTCTATCCATCCAGCTATATGTGGCCAAGCTGGGAATTAGCCTGAAATTTTCCATCCTTCTCATTTCCAGCATCCAATCCATCAGAAAGTTCTGAGGGTTCTGTTATTAAAATACACTCTAAATCCTCCCACCTGGCTCCGTGTCTGTTACCACCACCTTGGTCATCACCACAGCTAACCAACTGCTGTGTCAGGGTCTGTTTAGGATTCTTTTCCCTTTCTTCACACAGTGAAGTGTCCTTTTAAAATTGAAAAGTGTGGACTTGGGGAAATGGTTCGATAGATAAAGCCCTTGCCACTCAAGCATGAGAATCTGAGCTTGGGTTTTCAGTACCCAAAGAAATCCTCAGTGGATCTTGAGGCCCACATACAATCCCAGTACTGTGGTGGTGGTGACAAGGATGGGGGGGTGGACAAAGACTGACTAGCTTCAGGTTTAATGAGAGACTCTGTCCCAGTAAATAAAGGGGACAGTGATTAAGGAAGATGCCTAATGTGAACATATGTTTAAAAACTATTTTCATTTCAATTTAATGAGCAGAAATTGAAATGTGTTCAATGGGAATGAATTTGCCAAAACATTGTAAGAGAAACGATCGCTGTCACAAAACAATTAGTTTATCAGAAATAGTATGAACTTCTCTCAGAACTCAAGGGAAAGCCTTGATACCAGGTCTAAAGTCCTATCTAAGCTTCTGGATAACTAGAGTCAGCCATCTGGGGAGGCTTCTCGTCATTCTCTTCCCTCTGTCACCGATGCTCCAGCCCAGGAATGCACTCCTCCCCTGCACAGGAGGCCTTGAATCCTGGCTCCTCTTCCCTGTCCAGGTCTCTGTCTAAATACTATACGTCTAGAAAGGTTCTCTTCCCACTCTAGCCCCTGCACTATCACTATTAATTTCTTTCAAAACAACCTTCTCTGCTGCCTTCAAAATACTCTAAAACTCTAATTATCTAATTACCTATGTCCACTTTTAATGGGCTGTCTTTCTTTCTGAAATAAAAGCTCCATGAGGCAGGGATATTGCCCACTCTGTTTACCTTACAGCCCCCAGGCCTGGCACGGCCATCCCCACAGGAAACGACAAGTAAACAGACAGCTATTCCACTTGAATCATCATTTACTGCAATCTTGTCTATTGCTCTCATTCACCTCAGTCCCCACTGTCTCCACCAAGTAAACATTTGCAATGTGGTTTTCATTTGTTTACTCTATCACACTTACCTATAAGTTAGGAAATAGAAGAACTGATGGTCTTTCATTTATCTGAGTACGTGTCTTGGCTTCTTCATAACCAAAGATCATCAACCCTCAATGAGTTTATATAATAATAGTGAACTTCTCTTACTCCACATATCAATCAGCCTCCTCAATAGATGAGAGTCATTCAGGGACACAGTCAATAGACTGACTGACATCTTACCATCTAACAGAGGCATAGTGGGTCATACTGTGCAGCCTCAGTTGCAATGAAAGTAAGAGAGATTGAAATTTTTGCAATCATTTCCCTTAATCCAAGAAGAGCTCAGCACACTTTTCCTCCCATTTCATTGGTCAAATCTAGTGATATGATCCAGACTTACTGCAGGAAATGAGCAAGTAAAAGATCCCAGAAGCATCCCATTCTCCTGTTTTCTGTCCAAATGGTCTGATAGAACAATATCAACTTTCCCAGAATGCCTTTTGTTTTTATCATCTCTTGGGAATGAGTGTGCAAATACATACTGTCCAGCTTAAATATGAAGCACTAGTGAGTAGTGTAATTCAATTTAATTTCTTTTATAAACATGAATAGCTATTGTATATTACCCTTGAAGAAAATCTTGAAGAATAATGTTTTGTGACCTGTTGTATAAGTTAATATAAAAATTATACTGTGTCAATTTGTGGGAAGACTAGAAATAAAGACTAGAAAATGAAAAGATTCTTTGGCCATAAATAGAAATATTATCTTAAATGCAATTTGTTTCTTCAAACTAAAAAAGCATATATATAGGAGCACTTGAAAAAAATTGCATGAGTCTCCATTGCTATTCACATCAAAAATGATAACTGACAATGTCATCCATCAGTTAATACCTTGTCTACTCTTTTAGACATGTTTTTACTTGTGCTATAGATATGGCAGAGCATTAGCAACAAAAATATGAAAAAAATGTAACTTCTAACTTTAAGAATCCCACACAATGTGGGAAGACTTATAGTGATGGGGAAGGTGACCCTTATGATAAAAGTTCTCAAACATACAGTAGCATCAGGGAGGAGAGTTCAGGAAGTTTCATGGAAGGTGAAACTTTTCCTCAGAACTTGCAAGGGTGAGCTGGCATGGGAAAGCAAGATGTAGAGAAACCATTATAGATTGCTGGGCCATGTTCCAACATGACTTTGTGCCAAATCACCTTGCCTATCAACAAATATCTCACCTACATATCTTCAACTAACTCACAATCCTAAGAAATCTTGGCAGCCCTGCTGAGGAAGCCTATTAAATCTAAATGGAAACATTGAAGGTAATAACATAAAGTATACAGGATGTAAAAAGTCATGGGAAAGCTAGAGTATTGTCTATCTCAAGCAAATACATATTATGCCTTATGCAATATTCATATGCAATAAGGCATAATATGAAGAATTCTTACACACCGTAGTCTCTATCAAAATGGTCATTTGACTCAACAATTACTTTCTAAGAATCTCTCCAGAAAGTGACACTAGCATAAGCATCAGAAGACATTAAGTATGAGAATATTAATTGCAGGAACATTTTCAAAGCCAAATATAGAAACAAGACTCCCATTTAATTAATAGGTAGGAGCTGAATACAGCATGAGCTATGCAATGTAGATGCTACAGCAACAAATGAAATAAAGGTTGTTTTTATCTAGTAGTCAATATCTATAGCATAGGTTTTGGTAAAATTCTAAATAAATAAAAGTAGGTTTTGTGTACCACTATGTACATAGGGGAAGATACTGGTTTTTAGACTGGGTATGTAAAATTATCATTATTAGATTTAAAAGTAGTCAAAGGTTGGCAATTTCATGTAATTATCTGTAATTTGTAGGCATTAATCTATATTTTTAGAAGGGCACTGTAAGAGTTTCAAATCACACCTTCAAGATAGAATTATATACACACCAAACTTGCCCTAGATAGTTCTGATTTCTTTTTGTTTTTGAGGTGCAAATATTGGTGCTCTCGTCCCTCTCCATCTTGGAAGTGTCCTCTTCTAGATGCATATCACATTGACATATACTGCTATGGAGAGAGAAAAAAAACCTGAAAAACGGGGTCATTAGTAACTTTTTTTCATTGTTGATACAAAATAACAGACAAAAGTAACAGAAGGGAGGAAAGACTGATTTGCTCTTATGGCTTCAGCAAGTTCAACCCCTCCTGACAGTACAGCTGTATAGTGGCTACTCACATAATGGTGAGTGGCCAGGAAGCAGGGAAGGAACCAAGCAGAGCCAGACTCTAATCTTCAGTGGCCACTTAGAAGTAGGACTGCTTATTCTAGCTACACTCTCCATGCCAAACATTTCCCAACCTCTCTAAACCGGGCAAGCGCATGTTCAAACACATGAGCTATGAGGAACATTGCAGACTCAAACTGTCAAATATTAAGGCCTAGATGTTTAAGGACCAGGTAACTGTTACCTGGCTGGCCTGCCATTTTGTGCTGATACTAATATTATAAGGAAACTTTCTCATGCCCAAGTTGATTACACATTCTGTTATGGTCTGTGCCCTTGGAAAACAATCATGCCAGGAGTCAGTAGAACTGCTTTGTATAGTGACCAACAATAAGCTTGGACCAAAACCAACCACACAGCAGCATTTTCAGCATCTGTGTGTAAGCCCTTATCATATTGGATTTTATAGGCTGCCCCTGGGATGGACCCCAACATAAAAGAGATATCTGCATCTATTTAGACTTCCATTTTGGGTAGGGATTGAGTAAAGTTTAAGTTCCCAAAACCTCCCTGGGAACTGGCATCCTACTTGACAGAGACATGTACATAGGTAACTGATATCCTGTTTAGGAAGTTAAGACATGAAAGTTAGAAAAGTCCCATGTTGGCTGACATGTTAAATCATAAGTGTTAGCTAGATAAGGCAAGTCCCTTGCTACAGTTGAATACCCCAACCAATGGGAGCAGGACACATATACAAGAATGACATTTTCCTAAGGAAATTCCCAATTCCTAAATTCTGATTGGTGGAATAACTTTGCACAGATGTTTGTTAATCTCAGGCTTAAAAAACCTTATAGGATATTGACTCAATGCCACAGTTGGGCTCCTGAGCCTGAATTGTGACCCTGATCAATCAGTCCTATGGCATATGCTCCATAAACTATCGCTGTCTTACTGAGATTAGTGTTTGTCTGGCTTATGAGGTGCCTCCTGGACCCCAACACAAACAACTGAATAAATAAAGAAGTAAAGAGCACAGGTAGGGGTTTAACTTTTTCATTCATTTATTGGTTGACAATTGTATACATGTACATAATACATTCTAATCACACCAATCCCTACATCATCATGTCTTCCCACCATTCCCATGCCACCCCTTCTTCCCATGGAATCACCATCCTATTTTCATGTTGTTTTATTTTTATTTTTGTTTTGTGAGCTGCTATATTTAACCAAAACTATTTGTATAGTCAGGGGTATGAAACTATCTAAAGAAGCATACATAAATCACCAGTGGTACATCTCTGAAGACAAAATCTTTCCAATAGTTTCTTACTGGCCCAGAAGATGAGGTAAGCCAGGCATTCAGCTGAAAACATCGCAGGGCACTTGATTAGGCAGGAAAACTCTTGATACAAGAATTAGAGCTATTAAAAGGGGCGATTTCTTAAGAGTTTTGATCCTGAAAAGGTTAATTAATATGGAAAATAACTATCAGTCACTAAGACTGCAGGAAGGGTTCACCAGGGGTTCTATAGCTCCTGAGCACTTCAACTGGAGAAGGCTCATAATTCTCTCAGATTCCGCAATCACTGCACAGGAAATATATAGAGGACATTGAGGAGTGTAATCAGCAAAATCCAGACAGCAGGAAATTCTATACAAGAACTGACCTGGTTTCTTTAACAAACAGACAAATGTAAGGTACCTGGAAAAAACACGAAATCCAGATGTTTAGAGAAGTTCCAGGGGCATGCCAAACCATTTCACTTCAGGGACTTACTTCCAATTCAAATGACAGAATTTAAACAGTAAAGGATAGCATTTATAAGATAATAATCAGAGAATGAGAATGCCAAGTATTGATAGGTGGTCAATGAATTATCAGTAGGGTTTTAAAGTGTGATGATATTTTGGTTACTTTTTGAAAGATCCATACACAGTTTCTTTTGTGAAAAGAATTCAATATTCTAGATAACATCCTTCCTGCAGCTATCTGCAGGAAATGTCTGTTTTCCCTATTGCTGTACAGAGACCCTGTTTCCCAGAGGTTTTCGCCAACTAATGCCATGGCATGGAATATTCAGTGCATTCTTTTCTTCATACCATTATTCATAGTTCTGTTACTACAGGTACCATACCTGACACATGGGGCACAGAACAAATGAAACCTGCTCACTCAACTTATAGTGGCAACTTCTGCAGTCAGAAGAAGCTGTTTTTCTTAAGGGACCACACTCCCACTCCCTCAGACATGTTCTGTTTTCCTTCGCGCAGCCTTCAAACTGCACTGTCAGGTCCTGAAAAATTAATGCCCAAAGCTGTGCAAAGCTATAGACTCTCTCCTGCTGCATGCCAGAAAATGGAAAAATGATACCTTTGACACCAGTGTAAGAACTTTAAAGAGAAACAATGGTGCTATCTGAAATTCTTTTATATCTGAACATGACAATAAGTTCCGTTCATAGGAAAGCATTTTCCCCTGTAAGTTCAGAAGGGCTGCTGGCCTCCAAGGTTTTGATCCATACCAACAAAATCCTTTACTATTCAACATGTTCTTCTAAGTGCTATTCTTTGAAAGGGGAAGGTAGGGAAATACGTATATCCAGTGTCTGTCAGTGACAGTCATATGAGCAAAAAGACACAGACAGGAGTGTGTCATGGTTCTCATTTTTTTCTAATTAGACTAATTTATATTATTCTTAGAAGTTGGATTTTTCTCCAAATATTTTTTTTCCTTTTGAAGTTAGTGAATCTTAGCTAGCTGGAAAACAGTGAGAGAGAGTCAGACTGGTGGCATGTAGGCAATCTGACTTAAAACTATGAGTCTTTAAAAAATAACAATAAAAGTCTCTTTCATATGCAATGACTTTACAAAGGAAAACAAACTTTTCTATGGGCTGACCATAGCAGCAGATATGGCCACAGTCTCACTTTGCAAACTATGATGTTTCCAGTGATCAGAAAGCAGTTGGGCCAGACTGCCAAATGCAATATAAGAAAATCAGTTTGCGTGCCAGATTGGTGTGGAAGTAACAGGGAAAGTTGGAGCAGGTGTTGAGGAACTAAGTTTAGAGATGTAATAAGAATGGAATCCAGATTTAAGACAGAGTCAGGAGAAACAGATGGGAGGAGAGCGGGAAGGAAGCACTGCTGAATATGGAGATCAGGAGTTGTAACCTGGAGAGACAAAGCCACCAGTCATCTGTAGAAGTGGAGAACATAGGCTTGTTACCCGGGTCGCTCCCTTAAGCAGTGGCTCACTGAGGCTTTGGTCAAAATCTATTGTGTAAAACCTCATTTGCCTTTGAAGATTATAAGTTCTGGGCAGTCAGGATATTTTATATGGTTTAATTGAACACAATTACATACTGTTCATTATCTGTATTGACAAAGAGAAACTTCACGTGCTGCATCCTAGAGTTTGGGAGAGGATTATATGAATGAGTGTGAAAACCTAGGATTCTTCCATGGGTAACCTTAGAGCAGAAGCAGCTGACCTAGCATTTAGAGCTCAGACATCGTTACTTTATGTGCTCTCCTAAGACCTCGCTGCCTCTGAACCAATTCTTTCTTTCTTTCTTTCTTTCTTTCTTTCTTTCTTTCTTTCTTTCTTTCTTTCTTTCTTTCTTTCTTTTTTCTTACTGAAAATCGTTTATTTTGTTATTAGATATTTTCTTTATTTACATTTCAAAAGCTATTCCTAAAGTTCCCTATACCCTCCCCTCGCCCTGATCCCTCACTGGCATACTCCCAATTCCTGGCCCTGGCATTCCCCTGTACTGGAGCATATAAAGTTTGCATGACCAAGGGGCCTCTCTTCCCAGTGATGGCCGACTAGGCCATCTTCTGCTACATATGCTTCTAGAGACACGAGCTCTGGGGGTACAGTTTAGTTAATATTGTTGTTCCACCTAAAGGGTTGTAGACCCCTTCAACTCCTTGGGTAATTTCTCTAGCTCCTCCATTGGGGGCTCTGTGTTCCATTCTATAGATGAATGTGAGCATCCCTGTCTGTGCTTGCCAGGCACTGGCATAGCCTCACTCGAGATAGTAATATCAGGGTCCTTTCAGCAAATTCTTGCTGGCATATGCAATAGGGTCTGGATTTGGTGGCTGATTATCGGATGGATCCCCAGGTGGGGTAATCTGAGGATGGTCCATCCTTTCGTCTTAGCTCCAATCTTTGTCTCTGTAACTTCTTTCATGGGTGATTTGTTCTTTATTCTAAGAAGGAATGAAGTATGCATACTTTGGCTTCGTTCCTCTTGATTTTCTTCCGTTTTGCAAGTTGTATCTTGAGTATTCTAAATTTCTGGGCTAATATCCACTTATCAGTGAGTGCATATCAAGTGATGTCTTTTGTGATTGGGTTACCTCACTAAGGATGATTTCCTCCAGATACATCCATTTGCCTAAGAATTTCATAAATTCATTGTTTTCAATATCTGAATAGTACTCCATTGTGTAAATGTACCACATTCTCTGTATCCATTCCTTTGTTGATGGACATCTGGGTTCTTTCCAGCTTCTGGCTATTATAAATAAGGCTTCTATGAACATAGTGGAGCATGTGTTCTTATTACCAGTTGGAACATCTTCTGGGTATATGCCCAGTAGAGGTATTGCTGGATCTCTCTGTAGTACTATGTCAAATTGTCTGAGGAACCTCCAGACTGATTTCCAGAGTGGTTGTATCAGCTTGCAATCCCACCAGCAATGGAGGAGTGTTCCTCTTTCTCCACATCCTCACCAGCATCTGCTGTTATCTGAGTTGAGTGGAATCAACTGGAGTGAGGTGGAATCTCAAGGTTGTTTTGATTTGTATTTTCCTGATGATTAAGGTTGTTGAACATTTTTTCAGGTGTTTCTCTGCCTTTCAGTATTCCTCAGTTGAGAATTCTTTGTTTAGCTCTGTACCCCATTTTTAATTGGGTTATTTGAATTTCTGGAGTCCAGCTTCTTGAGCTCTTTGAATATATTGGATTTAGTCCCCTATCAGATTTAGGATTGGTAAAAATCCTTTCCCAATCAGTTGGTGGCTTTTTTGTCTTATTGACAATGTCTTTTGCCTTACAGAAGCCTTGCAATTTCATGAGGTCCTATTTGTCAATTCTTGATCTTACAGCACAAGCCATTGTTGTTCTGTTTAGGAATTTTTCCCCTATGCCCATATCTCCAAGGGTTTTCTCTGCTTTATCCTCTATAAATTTTAGTGACTCTGGTTTTATGTGGAGGTCTTTGATCCACTTAGACCTGAGCTTTCTACAAGAGATAAGAATGGATCAATTCTCATTCTTCTGCATGATAACTGCCAGTTGTGCCAGCACCATTTGTTGAAAATGCTGTTTTTCTTTTCCACTGGATAATTTTAGCTCCTTTGTCAAAGATCAAATGACCATAGGTGTGTGGGTTTACTTCTGGGTCTTCTATTCTATTCCATTGATCTACGTGTCTGCTGCTGTACCAGTACCATGCAGTTTTTTTTTTATCACAATTGCTCTGTAGTACAACTTGAGATCAGGCCTGGTGATTCCACCAGAGGTTCTTCTATTGTTGAGAATAGTTTTTGTTCTCCTAGGTTTTTTATTATTCCAGATGAATTTACAAATTGCCCTTTCCAACTCAGTGAAGAATTGAGCTGGTATTTTGATAAGATTGCATTGAATTTGTAGATTGCTTTTGGCAGGATAGCCATTTTGACTATATTAATTCTGCCAATCCATGATCATGGGAGATCCTTCCGTCTTCTGAGATCTTCTTCAATTTCTTTCTTCAGAGACTTGAAGTTCTTATCATACAGATCTTTCACTTCCTTAGTTAGATTCACACCAAGGTATTTTATATTGTTTGTGACTCTTGTGAAGGGAATTGTTTCCCTAATTTTCTTCTCAGCATGTTTATTTATCCATTGTGTAGAGGAAGGCTATTGATTGGTTGAGTTAATTTTTTATCCAGCTACTGTACTGAATCTGTTTATCAGGTTTCGAACTTCTCTGGTGGAATTTTTAGGGTCACTTATATATACTATCATATCATCTGCAAAGAGTGATATTTTGACTTCTTCCTTTTCAATATGAATCCCCTTGATCTCCTTTTGTTGTCGAATTACTCTGGCTAGGACTTCAAGTACTATATTGAATAGGTGGGGAAAAAGTGGTTAGCCTTGTCTAGTCCCTGATTTTAGTGTGATTGCTTCCAGTTTCTCTCCATTTACTTTGATGTTGGCTACTGGTTTGCTGTAGATTGCTTTTATTATGTTTAGGTATGGGCCTTGAATTCCTGATCTTTCCAATACTTTTATCATGAATGGAAGTTGGATTTTGGAAAATGCTTTCTCAGCATCTAAGGAGATGATCAAGTGGTTTTTGTTTTGAGTTTGTTTATATAGTGTATTACGTTGATGGATTTCTTTATATTAAACTTTCCCTACTTTTTCATGATGGATGAACTTTTTGATGTGTTCTTGGATTCGGTTTGCGAGGATTTTATTGAGTATTTTTGCATCAATATTCATGAGAGAAATTGGTCTGAAGTTCTCTTCCTTTGTTGGATCTTTGTGTGGTTTAGGTATCAGAGTAGTTGTGGCTTCATAGAATGAATTGGGTAGAGTACCTTCTGTTTCTATTTTGTGGAATATTTTGAGGAGAGTTGGAATTAGGTCTTCTTTGAAGGTCTGATAGTACCCAGCACTAAACCCATCTGGTCCTGGGCTTTTTTTGGTTGGGAGACTATTGATGACTGCTTCTATTTCTTTAGAGGAAATGAGACTGTTAAGATTGTTAATTTTATCCTGATTTAACTTTGGTACCTGGTATCTGTCTAGGAAGTTGTCCATTTCATCCAGGTATTTTAGTTTTGTTGAGTATATCCTTTTGTAATTAGGATCTGATGATGTTTTGGATTTACTCAGGTTCTGTTTTTATGTCTCCTTTTTCATTTCTGATTTTGTTAATTAGCTTACTGTCCCTGTGCCCTCTACTGGGTCTGGCTAAGGGTTTATCTATCTTGTTGATTTTCTCAAAAAACCAGCTCCTGGTTTGGTTCATTCTTTGAATAGTTCTTTTTGTTTCCACTTGATTGATTTCAGCCCTGAGTTTGATTATTTCCTGCAGTCTACTCCTCTTGGGTGAATTTGCTTCCTTTAGTTCTAGAGCTTCTAGGTGTGCTGCCAGGCTGTTAGTGTATGCTCTCTCTAGTTTCTTTTTGGAGGCATTCAGGGCTATCAGTTTTCCTCTTAGAAATGCCTTCATTGTGTCCCATATGTTTGAGTATGTTGTGGCTTCATTTTCATTGAACGCTAAAAAGTCTTTAATTTCTTTCTTTATTTCTTCCTTGACCAAGGTATCATTGAGTAGAGTGTTGTTCAGTTTCCATGTGAATGCTGACTTTATTTCTTTATTATTTATGCTGTTATTGAATATCAGCCTTAGTCCGTGGTGATCTGATAGAATGAATGGGATAATTTCAATATTTTTTATCTGTTGAGGCCTATTTTGTGACCAATTATATGGTCGATTTTGGAGGAGATACCATGTGGTGCTGAGAAGAAGGTATATCCTTTTGGTTTAGGATAAAATGTTCGGTAGATATCTATTTAATCCATTTGTTTCATAATTTCGGTTAGTGTCTATGAGTTTCTGTTTAGTTTCTGTTTCCAGGATCTGTGCAATGGTGAGAATGGAGTGTTGAAGTCTCCCACTATAAGTGTGTGAGGTGCAATGTGCGCTTTGAGATTTACTAAAGTTTCTTTAATGAATGTGGCTACTCTTGCATTTGGAGCATAGATATTCAGAATTGAGAGTTCATCTTGGTAGATTTTGCCTTTGATGAGTATGAAGTGCCCCTCTTTGTCTCTTTTGATAACTTTGGCTTGAAAGTCAATTTTATTCCATAATAGAATGGCTACTCCACCTTGTTTCTTAGAACCGTTTGCTTGTAAAATTGGTTTCTAGCCTTTCACTTTGAGGTAATGTCTGTCTTTTTTTTTCAGGTGGGTTTCTTGTAAGCAGCAAAATGTTGCGTCCTGTTTGTGTAGCCAGTCTATTAGTCTATGTCTTTTTATTGGGGAATTGAGTCCATTGATGTTAAGAGAAATTAAAGAAAAGTAATTGTTGCTTCCTGTTATTTCTGTTGTTAAAGTTGGGATTCTGTTCTTGCTGCTGTCTTCTTTTAGGTTTGTTGTAGGATTACTTTCTTGCTTTTTCTTTCTTTTTTTTTTTTCAACTTTTATTAGATATTTCCTTCATTTACATTTCAAGTGTTATCCAGAAAGTTCCCTATACCCTCCCCCCTCCCGGCCCTGCTCCCCTACCCATCTNGGTAGTACTATGTCCAATTTTCTGAGGAACCGCCAGACTGATTTCCAGAGTGGTTGAACCAGCTTGCATTCCCACCAACAATGGAGGAGTGTTCCCCTTTCTCCACATCCACGCCAGCATCTGTTGTCACCTGAATTTTTGATCTTAGCCATTCTTACTGGTGTGAGGTGGAATCTCAGGGTTGTTTTGATCTGCATTTAGCTGGATATAGAATTAACTCAAACAAATTGATGGCCTTTCTCTATACAAAGGATGAACTGGTTGAGAAAGAGATCAGGGAAACATCACCCTTCACAATAGTCACTAACAATATAAAATATCTTGGAGTGACTCTTACGAAGGAAGTGAAAGATTTGTATAACAAGAACTTCAAGTCTCTGAAGAAAGAAATTCAGGAAGATCTCAGAAGATGGAAGGATCTCCCATGCTCATGGATTGGCAGAATCAATATAGTCAAAATGGCTATCCTGCCAAAAGCTATCTACAGATTCAATGCAATCCCCATCAAAATTCCAACTCAATTCTTCAAGGATCTAGAAAAGACAATTAGCAAGTTCATCTTGCTTTTTCAAGGGTGTAATTTCCATCCTTGTTTTGGTGTTTTCCCGGTATTATCCTTTGAAGGGCTGGATTTGTGGAAAGGTATTATGTGAACTTGGTTTTGTCATGGAATACTTTGTTTTCTCCATCTATGGTAATTGAGAGTTTTGCTGGGTATAGCAGCCTGTGCTGGCATTTGTGTTTTCTTAGGGTCTGTATGACTTCTGTCCAGCATTTTCTGGCTTTCATAGTCTCTGGTGAGAAGTCTGGTGTAATTCTAATAGGCCTGCTTTTATATGTTACTTGACCTTTTTCCCTTACTGCTTTTAATATTCCATCTTTATTTAGTGCATTTGTTGTTCTGATTATTATGTGTCAGGTGGAGCTTCTTTTATGGTCCAGTCAATTTGGAGTTCTGTGGGCTTCTTGTATGTTCATGGGCATCTCTCTCTTTAGGTTTGCGAAGTTTTCTTCTATAATTTTGTTGAAGATATTTGCTGGCCCTTTAAGTTGAGAATCTTCATTCTCATCTACCCCTATTATCCATAGGTTTGGTCTTATCATTGTGTCCTGGATTTCCTGGATGTTTTGAGTTAGAATCTTTTTGCATTTTGCATTTTCTTTGATTGTTGTGCCCATGTTCTCTATGGAATCTTCAGCACCTGAGATTCTCTCTTCTATCTTTTGTATTCTGTTGCTGATGCTCGCATCTATGTTTCCTGATTTCTTTTCTAGGGTTTCTAGCTCCAGAATTGTCGCACTTTGGGATTTCTTTATTGTTTCTATGTCCCTTTTTAGGTCTTGGATAGTTTTCTTCAACTCTATCACTTGTTTGGTTGTGTTTTCCTGTAATTCTTTAAGGGATTTTTGTGTTTCCTCTTTAAGGACTTCTACCTTTTTAGCAGTGTTTTCCTGTGATTCTTTAAGGACTTCTACCTCTTTAGCGCTGTTCTCCTGCATTTCTTTAAGTGAGTCATTAAAGTCCTTCTTAAGGTCCTCTACCAGCATCATGAAATATGATTTTGAATCCAAATCTTGCTTTTCAGGTGTGTTGGGGTATCCAGGACTGGCTGAGGTGGGAGTGCTGGGTTCTGATGATGGTGAGCAACCTTGGTTTCTGTTGGTAAGATTCTTAAGTTTGTTTTTCGCCATTTGGTAATCCTTGGACTTAGTTGTTATAGTTGTCTCTGGCTGGAGCCTGTTTCTCCTGTGATTCTGGTAGCCTCTGTCAGCTGTCCTGGGAATCCAGCTCTCCTCTGAGTCTCAGTGGTCAGAGTACTCATTTCAGGCAAGCTCCCATGCAATCAACTCTCCTCTGGTGGGGAAGGTTCCCAGATTTCAGCTGCCAGAAACGGGGGTCTGTCCCAGAAGCTGTGTGCCTCTGCCTGCCCCAGAAGCTGCGGTCTGCTGCTCACCCTCCGAAGTCCAAGAGCTGTTTTGTGTAGACTGGTCCCAGAGGGACCCGGGAGACAAGATGGCTCCCTTACCTACTCTGGGGGTCACAGCCCACCCTGGCGGCCACCTCTCCTCTGGCGGAGAAGGTGCCTGGATTTCTGCAGCCAGATAAGGGAGTCTGTCCCAGATGCTGAGTGGCTTCTGCCTGGTCTAGAAGCTCAGTTTCTTCTGCACTCTCCTTGCCCTCAAGCTGATCTGTGCAGACTGGTCTCAGAGGGACCCGGGAGACAAGATGGCTCCCTTACCTCTCTCTTTTTTTTATTAGATACTTTCTTTATTTGCATTTCAAATGTTATCCCCCTTCCTGTTTTCCCCTCCAAAACCCCCCATTCCCTCCTCCACCCGCTGCTCACCAACCCACCCACTCCTGCTTCCTGGCCCTGGCATTCCCCTTCCAATTCTTTCTTACAGTCTCCACTCAAATGACTTGTGCACAAGCCAGATGTCTTGCAAGAATGATCAGAGACCCCAAAGGATCCCTGAAGACCCTTTTACAGGATTAATGAAGTTCAAATGTTTACATAGTATGTGCCTGGTTCACTCTCATCCTCTCTAAAATATTCAGTAGAATTCTCCTGAAGCTCAATGACCTAAGATAAAATAATCACTTTGATGATTTTAATGAATATGAATATGTACTTGTTTCACTGTGTATTAAATATTTTACCATTTTCTTTTCTAATATGGCTTTTTAAAAATCAACAAGAAATAATTCAATTAGCAAAAGCTCTTAAAAGTCCTAAGTGAGTGATGTTTAACAGTGTAAAGGAGTCCAAAAGCATGGATGAGAAAGTACCTCTCTTAGCCACCATCTTTCTTGCCCTTCATAAATGCTCTTCTGACCCCTGCCTGTTCATCATTCGAAAGGCAAATATTATTATAGTGAGTCTCTGGTTAAATATTTTATATTCTATAACCTGTAAGACTGTGATAGAACAACAGTCACAGGAGCAATGAAGTTGTGATTTTCACCTAGATTTCTCTTTAAATCCCACACCTGTCAAAAGCCATGTCTCCAGTAAATTTGAATCAGTCTCCTTCCCTTCTCTCTCTCTCTCTCTTTCTCTCTCTCTCTCTCTCTCTCTCCTTTCTTGTCTGTCTTTCCCTTCCCCTCCATCCTTCCTTCCCTCCATTCTTGACTGCATTTTTATTAAATACATTTGTTTAAGATAGCTAGTCTTGGATATCAACTTGACTAGATCTGAAATCAACTAAAAGGCAAGCCCCTCTGGACTTAGGTGTGGCGTTCTCTTGATCTGCTTATTTGCAATGGTAAGGCCTATCCTGAATGTGGGTGGCATTTTCAGGTGGTAGCTCAGATGAAAGAAGGATAGAAGATAGGAAGCCTTGATTTATGCCTGTTTGCCTTCCCTCCTGCTGGCAAGTTCATCTTCTCTGTTGCTGTTACTGCTGTATTCCTTTTGCTGATGTAATGAGCCAGCTCATTCAGGCTTCCAACATTGACTAAAGATTAGCAGCTCTCCAAGAATCTTCTAGGTTCTCAGTAGCAGACTACTGAGATAGCTAGCCCTGTGGACTGAGCAACTATCAGGTTCTCACATTCATGATGTGAGGGCCTCTGATGGACTACCCAGACCACTTTGCATGAGCTAACCTAATAGGGCCTCTTAAAATATGTTGGATCTGTTCCATTAGAGAACCGTGACTAATTGTTCTAAGCATGAAGCATGGCATTATCACTAGAAAATACTCCCCACTTTCTTGATAGATGTGGCCACCTGATGGTGGACACAGGTTCATGAGCAGAAGTGATAACATGAAAACAAGTCAAATGGCTCAATGGAGAATGCTTCCTCCCCTGTATCTTCCCTTTTCATCTGCAAGCATTAGGATGGGCAGAGTGCTCAGCCAGCTTTACCGTATGGGGACACCATGTCTGGCTGCTCCAGGATGTCTATAGTCTATGATTTTCATGAAAAAAAAAATAAGCCTCTGTCTGGAGTTGATGTTGACCAAG
This sequence comes from Mus minutoides, assembly GCA_902729485.2. Lineage (NCBI taxonomy): Eukaryota > Metazoa > Chordata > Mammalia > Rodentia > Muridae > Mus > Mus minutoides. The sequence goes on along the minus strand of LR750956.1, from coordinate 148,903 downwards.
CAGATAAGAATCTGTGATTTTTTGCTCAACTAAGTGTCTGCAGGATCTGAATCTCTACAGGATAATGTCATCATTATGTTCCAATCCTGGGATCCCATTAGTCTGGGCCTGCTCTAGACAATATTTAATTTTTCCTTTACTCTTTCATTTACTACTTAAAAGCATGTAGGCACTGGACATAGGTATTTAGATACTATTCAACATATCCACCTATATTATGGGATTCAAAAATGAAGAAAATAGTATTTTAATCATCAGAGTCAATGTAGGATTGACAAGCTGAGAGCCCATCCCACACTCTGAGTCTGTGTATAAGTATCAGGACTTCAATAAGACAGCTCCAGATTTACTAGAGGGAATCAAGCGAGGGGAAAATGGAACACTAGTCTCTAGTTCAATGAGAACATGTCATTAGGTCTGGGAAGAATAGTGTGTAATTGCCACTAAAGTAACATAAGGACATCTTATGTTAAACCCTGGCTATTTTGGAATCCAGAATGAGACTGAGTATACAAGTGGGATGTGAGCTAGGATGTCCTAATAAGGCAAAGGATTCTGGGTAACAGAAGATAAGTATGTGATGCTGGACTTGTGCATTTCATAAATACATATGTTCACATGAAACAGGCTAAGCCTTTCCCAACTCTTTCTCTTACTGTTGTTGTTTAAAATGTGATTGTGTCATGGATTTAGAACCATATTCTCACAACATTTATCCTGAATGTAACTACAAAGTTTATAAAATCTATATTGTTTTTAGAGTGAACCATATAAAGTTTCAGTTTTGTGGTTCAAACCAATCATGACTACAAATTTTTCATCCATTCACATAAGTTTATCAGCTCACTACTCTTCAAACTATTACATCTCAGTGTTCCAAGGGTTAATTTCCTTATGTCTTTATTCAAATACAATATGGGGAGCTTTGTTTTTCCATGATGCTAAACCGTATTAAATGTTTAACTATTATTATGGTAAGTTATCATTTCATACACTGGTGCCAATTTGGTTCCTTGGTAAAACAAATATCTGTTTAAAAAGATGAAATTAATAAGCTCATTCCTCACATCTGAGATTTCCTGTTATGGCTAATGTCTCCTCCACGAGAGAGTATACTTACTGATAGGGGTTGGGGCAGAAAAATGAAGTTCTTATATGTTGAATGGAGAAAAATTTATCATAGAGTTAGAGATCCATGAACCTTCAAGACGATGGAAAGAGTGAAGGCTAGGAGAGCCTCTTTTGAGAAGCCTCAATATGGAAAGACTATAGGGAAAGTACCACTAGGAGTCTCAGAAGTCTTAGGCCATTTAATAACTTCTAAAGTCTGTAATACTGGAGAAGCAGGGCTTTATTCTTCCCTTTCTCCATTCAAAACTCCTAAGTGCCACTTGTCAGTGAGTGCATTTACCTAGAGCCCTGATCCTTGCAAGAGGATCCGTGTAGTACTCCTCAAGTTCCCTAGAAAGTCTAGGAAAGCTTTAGTCCAAAACCACATTCTTCTCATGGATTATATGGTGGAAGGCCTGTGAATGGGTTAAAATGTGAAGAATTTTAATGACCAACAAACTTGTTTTGAATTGAAGTTCAATTTCAGAAAAAGTAAATTTTCACCACCTCTGAATGTATACGTCTCACAGCTGCTTCTAAACTATTGTCTTAAAAATGATGAAGGGAGTTGCCAGCTGGGCTCACCTTATTGGAAGCAGAGTGAAGAGCATTCGCAGTCAATTGTGAGATTAGAAATTACTCATTTCTATCCTTGTTGAGTGTGGAAAATGAACGATGCTCAGATGTCTGAGAATGCTTGAAATAAGAATGGGGTGTTAATAGTGTTAATTAATTTTACATATTTGACCAGATCTTACATGATTTTATTTCATAAATATTTTTACACTAAAAGAAAGCATAAAGAGAAAATAAGCTGTTTCTACTCTCATTCTTTCTGTCAAGTGACTTGTCTCAATTTGTTCACCAGGCTCCTCTAGCTTTCTCATTATTGTAAATTATGAAGATGCTTCTAACAATCTAACCCAGAGGAGTGAGTATACATGTGGCTCTCTGTGCGTGTGTGTGTGTGTGTGTGTGTGTGTGTGTGTGTGTGTGTACTTCCTTGAGGACCCATCAAGGAAATATTTTTCTGTATTATTTTTCTATTAACATAGATGCTGCAGCAGTTTGAATATGCTTGCACCAGGGAGTGGCATTATGAGGAAGAATAGTGTGGCCTTGTTGGAGGAAGTGAGTCATTCTGGGTGGGCTTTGTGGTCTTATGCTCAAGCTCCACTCAGTACAGAAGAGTCAGCTCCTCTAGCCCCACATCTGCCTGGCTGCTGCCATGCTTCACTCCATGATGATAATGGACTGAACCTCTGAACCTGTAAGCCAGCCCCAATTAAATGTCCTTTATAACAGTTACCTTGGTCATAATGTCTTTTCATAGCAATGGAAGCCCTAAGACAGAAATCTTACTTCTTTCAAGGGATAAAAGTTCTCTATACAATATTCGAATTGGAGAAGTTAGAATAGTTTGAAATAAAAAACACATTAACCAGAAGAAAGAAGCATCTGGGATTTTATGTTATTACATTAAATACATGTTCTTTTCATTAATGCCCACTTCAAAAAGTAATGGAAGTGTTATTTTTAATGAAGCTCTAATTTTCTTTTGGGTAAAGATGCCCCTAGACTCACTATTTTGCTTCTCACATTAATTTTCTAAAGAAATCAGTGGCAATTCTAAGCCACAGAGCTTTCAGTGTAATTACATCTGATTCCAGAGTATTATATTAATGATGTACTATTAGTACAGTAGTGGTCACAAATGTACTTTTCATTGATATTTTGGGAGTAACAACTTTCCATAGATGACAACTAATTTGTGGGGATGCAAAGCTGGCGTGTTAAGGTAATTTCTCTTGATTTGAGCAGAATGGTTTACTCTCTCAAAGTTAGATCACTTCATTGCAATTAATCTCTTTTTATAATCTTGTTTGGTAGTCATTGGTTTAAAATAGTATGGTAAAATACTTCAAACATTTAATGATTATTAAATGATTATTAATGCATTTATTTAAAGGTCACATTATTTAGAGGCATTATCAGTAGGAATAATATTTTTGGCATTATTGGATTGCTTATATTGACACTTAATATAATTTTCAAGAGTAAAATTATGTATAAAATTACTTAGGGTATATCTATTTTCAGATTATATTACTATATTATTTTCTCATGTCTAAATGTAAAAAATATATTTTAAAATGGAAAATTAAAGCTATATAAATTTTAGTTACAAACATACCTGACTTTTAAACAAATCATTTTGCTCATAATCTATCTAAATGATGTAGTAGATAGATGTACAGATGTTCGTGCAAACATGAATGAGAGAGAGTTCATTTTATGTTCAGCGTTCAGATTAGGGATGTAACTACTTTCATTGTTTAATTACCATTTATTCAGCTGATTCACATTTAATCTTAAAAAAGTAAAATCAGAGTCAAATGTTGTATCACATGCCTACAGAGTTAGTACCTGGGAGGTTGAGGAAGAAGGATTATTGTGGCCTCAAGGTTAACATATGCTCCATGGCAAATTTAATAATAGCCCAGAGTCAACCTAGGCCATGTAGCAAGACCCTTTACCTGAAAATAAACGGTATCAAAACAAAAAACAGAAAAGACAGATGAGCACAGGTACATTGCTTTTATTACTTTGCACAAAGACCAAGACTTTTCTAAATCTCCGTTTTGTTAACATGACAGGTGGGCTACATGGAAATGTTTGCAGATATTCAGCCCCATTAGTACCCTTAGAGGACAACCCCATTTCATTATCACACAGATCATTGAGTCTTTTGTATCTTTATGAAGAATATTAATCTCTAGTGTGCTTTTCTTATTTACATTACTGCTTTTTATTTAGTTATCAGCTTAGTAGTCCACCATAACACTACTGGGATATACTCCAATTCTGTAATGTGGAAAGGGCTATATAAAATATATATCATATCAGTTCTTCTTTAATGTGAAGTAAAAATATCCTGTGCAACTAATTCATCACTGAGATACCTTTTCCAAGAATGTTTCAATTATTAATTTAATTTCTTCAATAGTTATATAGTTACTCAAAATATCAATTTTATCTTGATTGAATTCTTTTATCAGTTTTGGTTTTTAAGGCCCTATTCTATTTTTTAAATAATTAAAGAATTGTTGAACTAATGAGAATAACATTGTTCATAGTATACCCTTATTATTTTTTAACAGCTACAAGAATAACTAGTGATTTTAAAATTAAAGTTAAGTAAATTTTATAAGAGTAAATACAATAGTTCTGAATAACATAGATCAAAGAAGTTGCACAAAATATACACTATTACATAAACCAAACCAATATAAAACCATATCTCCAGTACTCTTCAAATAATTCCTATTTCTATAGTAGTCATTTGTATGATTTTTATCATCAAGAAAAATAAGACAGAGAGAAAGACAATAGAGGATGGATAGATAGATAGATAGATAGATAGATAGATAGATAGATAGATAGATAGACAGACAGATAGATAGACAGATAGACAGACAAGTATAGTTAGATGATAGATTGATCTTAAATGCATATTATGATGATTAGCTCTCTGATTATGGAGGCTTAGAAGTCCCATGTCTCCCTGCCCTATCTTGTATGAGTTCAGAGGTCTGAAAACTAATAGAACAAACCCCACAGCTCTCAATGTCAAGATGGTAAAGGTACCAACAGTGTAGGAAGATGCCAGGGTAAGTCTAGGATCTGAAAGATGGTTGAGTGGTTGCTACAGCAAGCTCTGTAGTCCATGGGCTAAAAGACCTGGAATTCAAATGCCTAGAAGCCAGACAAGACAGAAGATAGGTTCTAAAACCCCAAAGAATACAGAAAACAGTCCCATGTTCTCTTCTCTTTTTTTTTTTTTTTTTGTCCTTCTGTCTAGGCTCTCAGAGGATTAGATAATAGCTGTACACAGTCTGAAAATTCATGCATCTGTTCTATAAACATTCCTGCAGACATACACAGAAATAATGTATGTAAAACTAGTTAAGTTAATCCTAAAATTATAAAAGAATTCAGAGCACAGTCCTGAAGGAATTCTGTTCTTTGCTTGTTTTTAAAATAATGTTCATTGACACCAAGTCACAACTGTCTTTGTGATATAGTATGTATTGTTGCTTCCAGGCCAAGACGGGGAGGGGGAGCTAGCTGAGTATGTAAGACAGACGACTGAAGATGAAGCTCAGTTAGTAGAGAGCTTACTTGGAAAGTCCAAGCACTGGGATTGATTGCCAGTACCATGAAAACCAGCAGAGCACATTTAAAATCCTAGAACTCAGGATGTAAAGAAAGGAGGGTTATGAATTCACGATCATTCTTAGTTACATAAAAAGTTCAAAAACAACCTGGACCACCTGATATTTTGTCTTGGATGAATGAGTGATAAATAAATGAATGGTCAAATAAATATAGAAATAAATAAACTTTGTAGCCTGCTCTTCAGAACTCAGTCTACTTCAACCATTTGGTATTTTCATACTTTCTAAGTGTGACCCAGTGTTTCGAGTAGTGGAAATCTACGTGATATAACAACAAAAGGTCATCTTTTGTCCCCTAGAAATTTTTGCTCTTCATAGTTTAATACTACATATTTACAATACTATTTCCAATACATAATAATATATATTTCAGTAGAGGGTGAAATTGGGACTCATCTGTTTTCATTTCATAGGTTTGTAATACAGAGATCTTTCATTCTCAGTAAATATTTATTTACATTTATTTACATAGAGATGAAATTTGTGTTCTTCTCTCAGCAGGAGAGGGGAGCACTATAGTATATCTTGTATATGTTAACATATTTACAATTTTGGGCCCTCTGTCTCCTGCAGACCTCTTAAAATCAAAGTGTGTCCTGAATATTTTCCTTTTTCAAGATTTCTACTATTCTAAATGCTTCTGCATTTGCATATGAATTTTAGAATTGGCTGTCAACTTTTAAACTAAAAGATCTATTGGGGTTTTGATTAAATCATTGATATATTTGGATTTAATATGAAACTTACTCTTACTCTTCATTTATCTACATTTCCTTTCATTTTTCTGAGTAGGAAGATAAGTTGTCACTATAGTTTGCAGTTCTTATAGTCCTTGATAAGTCGTCACTATAGTGTGCAATTCTTATAGACCTTGATAAGTCATCATTATAGTGTGCAATTCTTATAGACCTTGCTGTGTAATTATTTACAAGCGCCATGGTAAAGCTTTTTGATGCAACAACCTTGACCGCTATTCCACGGAGGCCGACTAAGGAAACTACTTACCTGACTCCATGAGATATAACATTCCAAGATACCCAAGACAAAAGAGTTAGTCCAGTTGGGCCATGAGTCCCAGGGCCAAGGGATTAGCCATTAAGAAGGCAGTTTCACCCCTTCCTAGAATTAAGAACAAAGCACACATTGAAAAAGTTAAAGAGAGCATGTGTGAAGCTGAATCCAAAGGATGGACCCAACGACTGCGGCTGCCAGGGATCCATCCCACAATCAGTCACCAAACATAGACACTATAGCATATGCCAGCAAGATGGTGCTGAAAGGGCCCGGATATAGCTGTCTCCGGGGAAACTATACCAATGCCTGGCAAACATGGAGGTGGAAGCTCACTGTCAGCTATTAGATGGAACACAGGGTTCCCAAGGAAGAAGGAGCTAGAGAAAGTACCCAAGGAGCTGAAGGGGTCTTCAACCCTCTAGGTGGAAGAATAACCATGAACTAACTAGTACCCCCTGAGCTCATGTCTCTAGCTGCATATATAGAAGAGGATGNTGCAAGAATAACCATGAACTAACTAGTACCCCCTGAGCTCATGTCTCTAGCTGCATATATAGAAGAGGATGGCCTAGTTGGCCATCAGTGGGAAGAGAGGCTCCTTGGTTATGCAGACTTTATAAGCCCCAATACAGGGGAACGCCGGGGCCAAGGGGTGGGAGCGGATGGGTAGGGGAGCAGGGCTGGGAGGGGGGAGGGTATAGGGAACTTTATGGATAACACTTGAAATGTAAATGAAGAAAATATCTAATAAAAGTTGAAAAAAAAAAAAAAAGAAGGCAGTTTCACCCTAAGCCATGCCAATGAAATAGGAGGAATAATTAATCATTTAATTTCCAGAATCTTTTCATTCCCAGAATTCCTGCCCCTCCTGCACTTTACAGAGCTAAGGCTATGCAGCAACAATATGTCAGTCTGCTTTTCAGAGTTACTCTCTGTCCTGTGCAAGCTCTCCCAAGCACTCTGAACTTCTCTCTCTCTCTCTCTCTCTCTCTCTCTCTCTCTCTCTCTCTCTCTCTCTCACTCTCAATGCCCATCATTACTGTGTGGTTACTTGTTTGCTATATGGCTGTCCTCCATGACAGCTGGATTCCAAGGTCTTGGCCTTTTTTTTTTTTCTTTCCTCTCCTTCAGGCAGCTGTTGGGTAACAGTGTGTGCCCTTGGGTTTTTCTTTTAAACTCTGGTAAAATTGTCATAAAATTTTCATTTGAATACATTCTTAAATTATTTGACCATTCAGACTGATAATGTCAAGTAGCTGCTCCAATTTCCTAGTCAATGAGGGCAATTCTGGTGAAATTCCTTAAAGTCTCTATTAACAGTATCTATAGCATGAGCAAAGAACAGACTTATTCCCTACAACCACAAAAACAAAAACAACTGAACAAAAGAAAAAAATGCTCTTTAAAATAAATAAATTGCTCCTATGAGTTTAATGTGATATTACAATGCTATTTTTTCCTATTAGTTATTTCTAGAATATAAGCATAGTATTGTTTCTTTCTAAGTAGGCATGCTTAATTTATCATGACTTGAGCTTAGAGTAGGTTAATTTGACTCCTAACCATAGATTGATATTATAATCCACATGTGGCTCTCTGTGTGGATGCATGTATATTTGTGCATTTCTACATGCACGTATGAGTGTGTGTTGTAGGCTTAGAATTTTTTAAAAGGCCTACTTTGTTTGGATTTCTTTAGTACTTCAACCTTCCTTTTAGTGCACTGACCAAAGTTAGGGGAGAAAGATGGTTGTTAGGACAAGGGGGGTGTGGACCTGTTTAGAAGTAGTTCTTTGGGGGCGATTTCAATCTTCATTGTCAGGATATGAACAGTCCAGTCCAAACCATAAAACACAAATCAGTTGCAGCAGTCCAGTCTAAATGGGAAATAGAAAACATGAATCAGTAGCAGCAACTCGATCTAAAAGAAACCAGGAGGATCCACTGAGTCTTCACAAGCTCACAGAATTTCTTTGGAACTTTGCTCTCAATGACGTCACAAGTGAAGACCAGTGAAGACCAGCAAAGTATTACAAGCCATACCAATGCAAGAGGGTCAATCACTGTCTGTTGGGTACTCCTCATACTCTTTCCAAATATCACCCTTGTCTGCCTCAGCAGACAGTTTCCAGAAAAACATTCATGACACAACTGAGTCTCCAAAGAAATCAGAAATTTCTACTTCTGTGTATGTGTGTGTTCGTGTGTGTGTGTGTGTGTGTGTGTGTGTGTGTGTGTGTGCCCATCCAGGTCTCTGAATCAATATTATGCTTCTATTTCATGCTTCCTAGACTGCCATTGAAGAGTGGATGCTTCCTGTTCTACTAAGAAATTAGGGGTAGGGATAAAGCCTTTTCTAAATTTTTGTAATTCTTACTTTTTAAAATAATATTTTGAAAATCATAGAATATATATATATATATATATATATATATATATATATATATATATATTAAAGGTCTTATAACACATTTGATTTTTGCCTTAAACAACTAGATAGATAGCTTATAACCTTATTATAATTTAAGGATTTCTCTGATCCATCATAGTTTTCGTTTTCCTAGTGGTTAAATTCTACTTGCATTAGCTACCTTTAATCAGTTACTCAAAAATATTCACTCTAAACCTTTTGGCGCCAATAAGCCCTACTTGCAGTTGAACTCTTCAGTTCTGCACAGTCTGGATATTCCTGCCTGCCTCTTGGTAATTAAGAAGATAGTAAGCGAAGACAGTTTGTGCTCCCACTTACATTTTCATACAAACTCTATTGAGTCATAAGGAAAGATATAAGCTCATCAGTAATCAGCTTAGTGGATAAAATATCCAAATTCCATCAACAGCACGCCAGAAAGCACCAGTTTGCAGTATTATTGAGAGTTTCCATCACCTTTTGCTGAAAAATCAGGAGAACATATGTCAAACTACATGAGGCGTGTCAGACATTTGTTTTTAAAGCTGTGGAGTGATTACTGCCTCGATAAATAGCTTTGAACTCTAGGTGAAAATACTGTGTGTGTCCCAGATGGGGATCCAGAGCTGAAATGAGAAATAGAGACATGCCCCCATCTCTAAAGTTATTTTAAAACATCATAGAAGATTCCCTTTTATTGCAATCAATTTACATTCCTGGATGCTGTCGATTCTGAAATCACTCATTAGCTTTCTCTTAAACTGCCTGAAGAAGATAATTTTATTGTTCAAATATCTTATCATTGCAAAAATTTTTTAGAATGCATTGTTGTTTTTTTTTTTTTTTTTAAAAACTACTTTGTAACTGTTTAAAAACAATTCTTTCTTCTTTTATTCTGACTTTTCTTCTTTAGGAAAGCAAAGCCTCTACAAAACAAAGTAGCCCAAACGAGGGCAGATTATTTGCAGAGAAACTAGTTTAAATGGTAAGGAAGAAGAAAAAAAAATTGGTTTCTTTTCTTTTTTTAAGTCATATTTTTAAGACAGAGTTTCTCTGTGTAGCTCTGGCTTACCTGGAACTTACTCTGTAGACCAGGCCGGCCTCAAACTCAGAGAGATCTACTTGCTTCTGTCTCCCAAGCCCGGAGATTAAAGGCATGCACCATCACACCTGGCAAAAAAAAAAAAAAAAAAAAAAAAAAAAAAAAAAAAAAAAAAAAAAAAAAAAAAAAAAAAAAAAAAAAAAAAAAAGTTTTATACAGGGTCCCATAGTATCTATTTTCTTCTAATTCTCTTTGATAGAACACCATTTTATTTGTGGATGCTTCATACATGTTTTAAAGCTGTAGAGTAATTGCTGCTTCTTTAAATATCTTTGGACTCTAAGTGAAAATATCTTGTGCATCCCAGATGGGGCTGTAAAGCTGGAAGGAGAAATGGAGCCACGCCCCCATCTCTAACTCAGATGCTATTTCCAGTTATAACCACTAACAAATGAAAATTTAGAATCTTATAACAGAGTCTCACTGGGAAAACAACTATTCTTTTTTTTTCCAATTTTTTGTTAGGTATTTTCTTCATTTACATTTCGAATGCTATCCCGAAAGTCCCCTATACCCTCCCCCTACCCTGCTCCCCTACCCACCCACTCCCACTTCTTTGCCCTGGGAAAACAACTATTCTTAAGGATAGGCTAAATGCTCAGCAGTAGACGCCCAGTTGAAAATGAACTCCTGGTGTCTTTGGAGGGTCCTTTGTTTCATAAGGTCTGTCAAAGCTTTTCCTCCTTTTAAAGAATATATCTTATTTTTAATTTATTTTTATTATATATTTTTATATATATTTATTATATCTATATAAGAATGTTAATGTTTTATATATATATATATATATATATATATATATATATATATATATATATATATATATATATATATTTCTTTTTGCCCTATAGGTCCTCTGCATATACATTATGGATTTCAATTTAGTGTTACTATAGGCTTCCTATAGTGTGAGAACAAGTTTCTACATTTATATCTGTTTCTTGTGCCTTTTCTTTGTCTCTTTCCCTTCTGGTGTTTGTTTTGTTCTATTTGGATATGTCAGGTTTTGTTTTACCTTATTCTACTTCATCTTATTGGTATCTCTTAGAAGCCTGTTTGTTTTCTAATGAAAGAGAGAAAGAGTGTGGGCCTGGATGAAGAACTGTGGGAAGTAAAGGGAGGAGAAACTGTAACCATGGTGTATTATGTAAAAAAAAAAAAAACAGTATTTATTAAAAAAAAACACTTCTAGAAAACAAAATAAAAACATTAATTAACAAGATGTAAACCAATGTGACTATCTTTGTTCTATTTTGCTGAATGCTGAGTTATGATTTCACTAAACACTAGAAAAGATTTTAAAAAAAAATCAACAGGCAGAAATCTTAACTTCAAAATGCACGAGTCCTTATTGAAAGAGAAAAATGAAAAATAAATGGATGAATGAATAATTAAATGGCAATTGATGGAACTGTAACAGTGAATTAAGATCTTCACGCTAGAAAATGCTGTAACTACAAGCTACAGTGATTTACACAGGAGCAACACTCTCAGACTAATACAGTAGAAGATGGGGTGCTAAAGAGAAAAGTCAACTTTGAAAGAAATCAGGATTTGGACTCTACATGCTACATGCAATTTGACTTTCCTGAAATCAGTCCTACTTTTTAGGGTTTTTATTAACCATTTAGAAAGTAGCCAAGTGTCAGGTTTAATGAATTTGGGATTGGCATTATCTTTTTCAAAGCAAAACAAATTCTTTGCAAGCACATTAGGAAGGGGGATTTAATACCTACCCTGTAGTTGGAAATGTAGCAGAAGTGATATTCTTTTCTTAAAAGTAATATACTTAATTTCAGCTATTCATTAAAATGAGGCACATCTTGACTTGTGAATTTTTACAAATCATTCTTTACCTATTTTGGTGTGTTAGTTGGATTTCTGTCATTTTGACAAAATGCCCTTCCCCAAGCCCCCAAAATCAACTTAAGTGGAGAACGTTAAGATTTTATTTTTCTATTCAGAGTCTCAGAGCTTTCTGTCTGATTGCTTGGTTCCAGCTGTGTCGGCTGAAAACATTAAAATCCTAACAGGGACCACAGTCTAAATGCTGATCCTCAGTATGCTGCAATGACAACTAAGGTGTGTCTCTGAAGCGTTCCATATCATCACAGGCTGGCAAACAAACCTTTAATAAAGATCTAAGTCATCACAGCAAGCAACAAGAAGAGGTGGAGTGCAGCCTTCTAAATGTTACCATTGCCAAGGATTGTGGAAGCAGGAAAGCATTGAAAGGATGGCAGGAAGTCCTTCACTGCACAGCAGTCCTTCACTGTACAGCTATGCACCAGGATTCAGTCACACATTGCTTATCCTGAAACTTATATGGAGATTGAGAATCCAGAACTTAAAATTTTTATAACAATTGAATGAGGTATTCACCATCTGTTGAATTAATAATAAAATCAAAGGATTGCGGGGGGGGGGGTATTGTGTGCCTTGACTTTAACTCTTCTTTTGGCAGGCTTCCCTTCATTTTGATACTCAGATGTATTTATTATTTGCAAGAGGAACATACTCAGATCACTGCATGTATTGACAGTTACTCTTTTTCAGATTAAGTATTTCTCCTTGAGTTGCTTCTAGAACCATTTACATCATAAAAGAAATACACAAGCAGGCACAATTAATTAGCCTTTATTCTAATGCTGTTGGTGCTCCATTTACACCTGGTCTTGACCTCATCAGCAGGGATGATTTGATGAAGCAATCTTCTTTTATCAAAGCAACCTGACCTACACTTCAGGAAAAGTATTTATTAGCATGGTAGATGGTCTTAAATTTTAGTTGATGCAAAAAATTAGAAAGAAATAATGAGAAGCCTGATACAAAAGATTACTGTGTCTTCTATTAATGATATCCTGTTGTGCTTGCAGATAAGAGTCTCTAGCATGACTGTCCTCTGAGAGGCTCTGCCTAGCAGCTGACTCAGACACATGTAGACACATGTGTCTACAAACATTGGCTAGAGCTTGGGAACTGTTATGGAAGAATAGGGGAAGGAAAGTGGACCCTGAAGCAGATAGGAACTCCACAAAAAGACCAACAGAGTCAACTAACCTAGACCTGTGGGGCTCTCAGAGACTGAACCACCAACCAGAGAGCATACATGGGCTGGTCTTAGGTCTCCCTGCACATATGTAGCAGATGTGAAGCTTGGTCTTCATGTGGGTCCCAAACAACTGGAACAGGGGGAGATCCCCAAAAGGGTTTCCTGTTCTTTTAGCTGGGCTTCCTTGTCTGGAGTCAGCGAGAAAGGATAAGACTAGCTTCACAGGGACTTGATGTGTCAGGGTGGGGGAATATCTACCTGCTCAAAGGAAAAGGGAAATGGAAAATGGGGAAAGAATTGTTGGAGGGGGTGACAGAGAGGGGGCAATAAGTGGAATATACAGAGAATAAGTATAATAATAAGTATAATAATAATAATAATAATAATAATAATAATAATAACAATAATAAAAAAGATTAATGTGACTTAAACCCAGGTTGCTGTATTTCTTTCTACTACATGGTTCGTGGTTTGCCTTAAGAACATAAGTGCACTCTTCCACTGTCTTCCTTAACTGATGGGTGTGAATGTTTGTATATGTTAAGAAAAAAAATGTTGCAAAATAATCATGCATTGTTCACTTACTTCTGGAATATAAGGTAACATCTAATTACATGGCCCAGGCCAGCTATCCTCACAGTTTGGTATAAATTAGCAGGGCTTGGTGTTCTCTTCCGACTCCGAGGTTCACCTGCGTCTCTCAAACTCTACATTTTAGACATTGTTTTAGCCAAGGCTGCTGGGGGAGGGGGTACAAAATTCAGTTATGAAGCCACTAGTCTCTTGCTCTCAAGATGTCAGGGACTGAATCTGATTATTTTTAAATTCCATTAGTTGTCTTGGGAGGGAAGTATTACTCTCCTCTCATCATCAACGAAAGGGACCACGAATGTGCTAAGACATTTAGAGTATGTGTAAGGAGTGGAACCCTTGTGTGCATGTATAGAATACTATATCATCTATGTAAGAAACAGTTATGGAGTAGAGACCACAGCAACCATAGCAGCAATCAAACTGTAATTCAGGGGTTTGGAAGATGGTTTAGTGAGTAAAAGTGCTTGCCACCCAAGTGTAANAAAGGGACCACGAATGTGCTAAGACATTTAGAGTATGTGTAAGGAGTGGAACCCTTGTGTGCATGTATAGAATACTATATCATCTATGTAAGAAACAGTTATGGAGTAGAGACCACAGCAACCATAGCAGCAATCAAACTGTAATTCAGGGGTTTGGAAGATGGTTTAGTGAGTAAAAGTGCTTGCCACCCAAGTGTAAGGATCTGAGTTCAAATCCACAGAGGCCATGTAAGAGCTGGAGGCAGTAGCATACATTTGTAATCCCAGCATTATTATAGGGCAGGAGAATACCGAGAAGCTGGCAGATCATCTTGATTTGCATATACACTGAAGAAACAACATAACAGATCCTGCCTCTCACTAAATATAAGGTGAGGACAGATGTCTGAGATTGTCCTCTGGCTTCCAAAGATATGCATGGCATACATAAGCCTGTATACACACACACACACACACACACACACACACACACACATACACACACACACACACACACACACTCAACTCACAAAGTAGAAATCACAGTTACCACACACAACACCATTCCCATATACAATAATGGAAAAGTCACTTAGTCCTTATTTGTCTTCTTTATCAACTTGAATATGGAGGTTTTTCAGTACTTTAAGAATTATGGCAACAATATGTTTGAAATTTTGAAAACATAAAATAACAAGATTAAATTAAACTTCTTCCAAGACTGTGCTGTTGTTTGCATAGTGTAAACCCAGGGCTATATAGAGACATCCCAGTACCAAGAAGGGAGATGGCAGTTTGAGAAATGTTAAGCAGGACAAAATCCTCCCAAAGGCACCTATCTTGACTTGGAACCCACAAGCCTGCTTGTGGCATAGAATTATTAAGGTTGCAAATGGATTAGATATTGATAGACATTTAACTTTCAGATGTTTTTGGAATTCTTGAATACTCCTTATTCTCCTGGTGAGCCCAGGTAGCCACAAAGATGCTAAACACAACAAAGAGGAATACACTCTGAGCTGTACTGGAGATGGAGATGTGAGGACAGGAATGGAGGTGGGGAGATCAGGCCTGAAAAGCACTGTCTCTGCCTCTCCCGGCCCTGATGCCACTGTGTGCTATGTTCCTGGAACCTGGGGCAATGGATGTAATCCAGATTCCTCAGTTTCAGCCCAGGGCCACACATTCCTTACTCTTGGATTTCTAGAAGTGCAATATCATAATTTTGTGTCTTTAGAGGCATTTAAATTCACATCTCTTGTTACAGTTGGACAGAAAACTAATAAAAAGGTTGGCTAGACATAGTTCATGTGGATTCTCTGGAGTGTTTTAAAACTCTGTCAACAAGACTCACAATTCAAAAGGATGGAAGACATGAAATGTGGCTGGCTCTACCATTCCTTGATTTCAGCCTGGCCTTCTGTCTACTTTGGGCTACTTTGCTGTTCTAAGACACTAGTGTTGTGATCAAAGAGGATTCTATAGACAGGAGTTCCAGAAATGTCCCCTTGATGTTCAATTGTGCCTAACCAGCCTAAGCTGGTACTACAGGCCATGAATTCCAGTGTGAATCTAGAACTGCAGCTTTTGGTGGCTGTAAAACAAGATTTGAGGTGTTCAATTGACACGTTCTTTACTTAACATAGCAATATCCAATTTACTCTTTTCTTCAATAACTTTTATTTTGTCCAGAAAACACAGGAAAGTATCCTAGTGTCTCCTAACTCCATGTTGACTTATACTCTAACAACCAGAAAGGAAAGCTGCCAATATTTCAGAAGGACTGTGTTGTGAACAAAAACACTTCTGAATTTAAGTAATTAATTTTGGGATTAGTTCAAGTCATTCACTGACAACCTCAGAGGCACTGCCACATTCCAAGCGTTCCCATTTCAACACATGCATAGCAACAAGTAGCCTTGTTGTATGAGCATGCTACAACATTGGAGAAACTCATAGCTGACTCCATGCACACCTATACATAGCTTCCAAGGACATTCCACCTACCTTTCCAGGTTCTAGGCTCTAGAAACTTCAGCACCAAACTTTGGGATAATCAAGTCACTGAACTTTCCTTATCCACCTTCTGTAAACCTCAGCAAGCCAGTTTCTGTTATCTGTCTGTAAAATGGGGCTATTTCTTCTGTGCTAACTTCTTCATAGTGATGAATGTGGTTAATTGTAGAGACTAAAAACACAGCACTGAGAACCCCAGAGATGCGGCTAAATCAAAATAATGTGGTGCACATTAGTGTTCATCATGGGCATGCTAATGAAAAGAAGGCTAAATGGAGGAAAAGAGTGCTGTGGACACTAGGGAGAATTATTGCAAATTCCACAAGTCCCTTTTAAAGCTTAGAGTAAGCTGGAGTCTCATTAGTGAAAGTGCCTAATCCACTCAATCACATAAGCTCTGGGAGCATGTGATGGTGCTGGGCTTTCTTTGGTTATCTTTTGCTTCCTCTGGAGAGTTTCACCTAGGATGTCACAGAAGCAATGGCCCTCTAACGCTTTGCCTCTTCTCATTATACGCTCCCTTAAAGATACACTGTTTTCAAAGTTTAAAAATCTTTTTCATTAGTAATGATGGACTGACTTCTGGTGTTAGTGCAAGACTATATTTTCTAATTGTAAATATTGTCATTGTAAATGTTGTCATTGTAGTGTAGAGGCGAGAGTGGCATTTGAAGGAAGGCTGGTAGACAATCTCCCTTCTTCCACAACATACAGATTCTCTCTCTCTCTCTCTCTCTCTCTCTCTCTCTCTCTCTCTCTGTGTGTGTGTGTGTGTGTGTGTGTGTGTGTGTCCTGTCCTCCCTCCTCCCTCCTCTTCCCTCCCTGTTTTATCTATCCTCTCTCACCCTTGTTTACCCATTTCTCTCACCTCCATTCCCTTCCTCTCTCTCTCCCTTTTGCTCTTCTCCCTTTTCTGCCTCCCCTCCCCAGTTAGATGTCTGTCTACTGAACTTGAAGAAGTCCTTAGGTGCAGCTAGTCTTTGAACTCATTTGCGCTCACAGATGCCTTTGGAGTATATGTTGTTTTCATCTGCTCTCCTTCCAGATCATGAAAGAGATACCCAGAACATTCTGTGTATTAATGCCATAAAAGACTGCCTCCAGCAAGCCCTTAATGTCTGAACAAAGAGAGGAATTGTTCACACAGATACACATACGAGGAGAGGGGAGCATCAGTGGGGGAAATCTCTCTGTCAGGAAATTTCAGATCATTTCATTGTTTACATTTGCAACTCAAGCATATTGACAGAGCAGTACAAATAAATGTGCACTAGGAAAGGCAGGGAGAAATTATTTGCACAGATACTGCAAAAGATTTTTCTAGGTATGTATGTGAGAAATGAACATGAATTTTTGCCATATTCCATAAAGTGAAAGTTAAAAAGACAAAGCACATGTAAAAAGGAGACAAGCAAAAACTGATTTGAATATTATCGCAGGGCAAAGGAAATCATCATTCAACCTTTATAAATAAGCAAAAGCAGATTAATTTTCCCAATCACAAATGTTAATGATATTAAATGACTTTTAATACCTACCATAGGATAAGATATTGATTACAAAGATAATCCATAAATGTGTTCTAAGGATATAAATGAATGTTTACTGAAACAAAATAGGGAGAGGATAGGGGAGAGACAAAAGAGATTCTGAGTTAAAGTTGAACAGGTATCTTTGAGATTTCTTGAACCAAAGCCAATATATCCACTGAATTTGTAAATAGAAATAGAGTACATGGCCGGGCATGGTGGCGCACGCCTTTAATCTCAGCACTCGGGAGGCAGAGGCAGGCAAATTTCTGAGTTCGAGGCCAGCCTGGTCTACAAAGTGAGTTCCAGGACAGCCAGGACTATACAGAGAAACCCTGTCTCAAAAAACAAACAAACAAAAAAACAAAACAAAACAAAAAAAAGAAATAGAGTATATAGTATAATCCAAGGTTTTATGCCTAGGAATCTTATTATATACTTGTGTGCATATTATAATTGTGCATACATGTTCCATAACTATCAGGATTTTTTTTGTAAGTACAGGCAAAAGGAAGGGAGTGTAAAGATATCAGATGACAAACATCTTAGGAGCTGCCCCATAACCAATGATAGATACCTCCAGCCCCTCATCTCAGATACAAAACTGAGATTTATCTAAATGGCGTGAGTCGTGGTAGACCATAGCGGCAGCCTGGTTATTATCGCATTATGTGATAGCGTCCTACATTTCCTCATTGGTGCCTCATGAGTGGTTTTGAAAATAACTACTGGCACAGTACCTCCAAAAAGATCTGAGTTTCAGAGTTGCAAGATCTAACCTAAGCCAATATGGAAGTAATAATGATCCAGCAGCAAATCTGGCTAGACCCAAGTGTTTGCTTTTCCTCAGAGCTGATTTTACTTGCTAATTACTAATTCCTGGACTTGCATAACTTTACATTTAGAAATTATCAATTAGTAATATATAAGCTCCTCTATCTTTCTTGGAAAAATCATCTTTACAACACACTAACATTCTACTTGTGGTCTCATCTGTGTGACTCAAAGGTAGGAGATGAAAAACATCAAGATTACAAACAGCTTTCTGATTAAACTCTACAAACCTTGGCAATCTTTATCCTTGGGTCAAGTTAAACCACATTGTCTGAACTTTCTCTTTACAGCTGTAGTGTATTATTCTCAATGGAATACAAATTTTATGATGTTTTCTCTCTCCTTTTTACATGTGCTTCGTCTTTTTAACTTTCACTTTATCGAATACAGCAAAAAACATTCATGTTCATTTCTCACATAGCTAGAAAAATCTTTTGCAGTATTAGTGGTATTTGGATAAACCTAAGCATGTCCTAAGTGAAAGACTGTGACCTACACTGACTTGGGCAGATGACCAAGATGTTCACACCAGCATCCTCACTCCTCCCGAGGAGGTTGTGTAAGAGTAAATGCAAGTTTGTAGCAATGAATGTTTAATGTCCATGAATCTGTCAGAACTATCCACTTAAAGTTACATTGATAAAAACATTATTGTTTATAAAACTATGAGGTAAAAATGTACTTTTCCATTCCAAGAGCTAAAACAGAATTATTTGTAGGTTTTACATTTGAAGATTAGGCAGGTTATTTTAGGCTAACAATGTTTTGAAAAATAACCAGCTCAGGATAGAAAATCAGAAAGGATTTGTTTTTATTTTATCTTTTGTTTTCCATGTAAGTGTTTACATGGAAACAGGAGGAGGCCCACCACAGTGAATCCTGGTAAGAACACAGGTAAAGAGCACAGGTATAGAGACGGAT
This sequence comes from Mus minutoides, assembly GCA_902729485.2. Lineage (NCBI taxonomy): Eukaryota > Metazoa > Chordata > Mammalia > Rodentia > Muridae > Mus > Mus minutoides. The sequence continues at coordinate 129,622 of LR750956.1, read as the reverse complement.
ATAAATAACTGCTGAATTTGTCAAGCAAATACTCTTCACTGGTTGTAAGAGCTGAGTCTTACTTACCTGACTGATTTGTTAAGTCAGATCTTTGCCTTTTCTTTGTCACACTTCAGGGTAAGTTATACTAATATGTGGGATAAAATGACCATTCAGTGAAAAATAACACAATTATTTAAAGACCACAAAACCCGTGAACTTGATATGGCTATGATTATCTATTTGTATATTTGCCAGAAACACACGGATCGATTTTGCTTTTCAACGCCTCCCCCCACCTCTTTCTCTTTTAACGTGAGGAACTGTGCCTTGCAATTTTCTCAGCTCAACATTTTGTTCTTTCCCTTTAAACATCTTGATGTCTAAGAAGCTGCAAACACCACAGGGAGGCACACAACAACGTGAAACTCACCCTTTGAAAACTGGTGTCACCTAGCATGAGAGACTGGCATTTTACTTCTGTAAGCATCGGGGTTCCCCAGGAAAATGGAAAGGTGAATTCTGAAGCTAATGTTTTCCCTGTGAGCAGGAGATAGATGAGTAAAGACGAATATAGGCTAGCATTCAACAACCTGACATGCAAACAGCTTCGGAATGCACACCCTTTGGACCGTCTGACCTTTGGACCTGCTAGAGTGACCAGTGGCCTAGGGCCTGACAGAGTCAGGGACCTCAGAGACCTTAGATGTACTGCCATCCACAATGGTAGGCTGCTTTTGTCAGGCTTGGCCACATTTCCTTCAGAAAGGGGCTCTTCATCTCATTCTGTTTCCTCAAATCTTGACATTTGTAGTGTACATTTCAACATATCAGTAAATTGACCATTTTTCTTTAGGAACACCTTGACTATGTTTTGAGACTTTCTTACACATAAAATGATTTAGATCTATTTTCTGGATTGCTCTGGAAACACAATATACAACTACCCAATGAATTCTGAAACAATATTCAATATAAAATAATATTATATTAATTGAGTTTCTTCATTCTGTTTCATATAATCCTAAGACTCTCATGTTTTATATCTTCTTTGCTGTTTGTTACATCCACAGTTATATTTATAATACTCTATTCTTCCAGGTTTTAAAATCTGGAGGTATAAAAAGTAGGATGTAGGAGGCAGCTAGGGACATTATTTCATCAGAAAACTGCCCTATAATTAAATGTTAGTACATGCTATCTATGATGTATTTAAAGCTTAAAGGCCATAATTGATTGGGTTAGAGTCTGACCATTTATAGGATATTTTAAATTCCTGATTATGTTCTGTTAGTAATTGTTTTCAAAATTTATTTCCAGCCGTATGTTCTCTTCTGTCAGTAATATCATTAAAAGTGCTGTGATAGTCCATTTTCACAGATTTGAACACTTTTGACTATTTCCATTTTGATGCCTTTCATCCTCTCTAATTCTTATAAATTCAAATTTTCTAATAAAAAATTAGGCGATGGGTGGGATGAACCCTAACAGGTTATATTTATCGAACACCTACGGACATTGTGCTAACTATATTCCTATGGCTTACCTTACTCTGCTTTCTCACTAACCCTAAGAGGTGCTCATTAATGAAGCTCATTGGACAGGTTGGTGAAATCCTTTGTGTAGGTTACATAGCTACTTCCCTGGCAGTCTAAAACTCAGGGTCCTATTGTCTACACAGAGATAAGTGGTGAATGTTACCAAATCCTCAATTACTCATGAACAAATAATTTCAAAGAGTATACTAGGGAATATTAATAAACTAGAAATGAATTACCAGCTGTCACGATCCACACCAAGCTCACAGATTGCACACTGCTACATGTAAATACATGTCAACAACAAACATTTGGATATGCTCCCATGTCAATTAAAACAAAACACAGAAAGGAAAGCCCACCATGAGCCTTCTCCATTTGCAGTCATACAGCACCTTAACCTCACTACCTGATGTCGGCTAGAGACAGCTTATTCACTTTATTGTTACTATGCTGCAGGAAGTGTTGGTCCAACACTTCTTTCTGCCTCTTAGATGCCTAAAAGGATCACATGAGTCAGCTGCCCTTCACTGGCATGCCGGGGCATATGGGTATGCACAACAAATGTTTCCTGGGTGTGCTGCCAAGCGTTGAGTAATGTGTAAAATGTATTTTGGTTTCGACTAAAGATACATATGGTCACTGCAATGTCTGTCAGATGGAATGTGGAACAAAAAGGGTTCAGTGGGTTTGCTATGAGCAGATTAGGGCTTGCTATGCAGAAATAAGAGCAGGTCTGTGTGTTTGCAAACTGGCTTCAGAGTAACACTGGGTGTTGCTGACCTTTGCCCCTTGAGTCTATTAAAAAGCATTTATCTGCAATCAGTTTATTCATGCAAAGAGAAATATAATGAAGAGTAATAGCTTAGTTTCTGGGATGGATATGGATTTTTTTCAATGCGTTCTATGGTGTTATTTGGCTGTGATCATGTTTAATTATTATCAAAGGAGGTGACATAAACCCAGAAACATTCAAGGAAAAGAAACAAACCTGACGACTTTTTGGTTTTGTGTAAGATACTGACTTTGCCTAATGTTCTTTTGAATGACTTTGTTATGTTTAGAAAGCCACACCACCATTCACTGGCTCCCGTCCCGTCCCAGCTGTCTTGCCCCACTCCAGAACGCAATCTTGAGCAGCCATCCTCTATCTCATGATCGGTTTTATATCTCAGCAATCCAAACACATTTAGTTATATGTAATCACTGCCTACATGATAGCAGTTACCGTCAGAGACCTCAGCCTCTGAGCTCTGTGGGCTTCCTAATCAATTCTAATTTGTCACTTGGACAAAACAGTCAAATCGATTGTGGATGCATTGATTAAAAGAAGCCTAACATCCAAGCTTAGAATAAAAGATCAATAAATAACTACGCACACATATTCTGCCTGGCACTATTTACGGAAAGGATGATCAATCTTTATGTTTTTATGAAGAAAACCTGTCTCTTAACTAAATTATTAAATGCTGAATGATTGGATAATATTTTCTAAATATTAAAAGAGGACACGTGTCATTTTAAACATCTGAAAGTCAGGATGTACATTCCTATTTTTTTTTCTTTACTTGAAGATCATATTTTGGCACATTTGTAGAGCTGTCTTTTTCTATCTATCTTCATACAAACTTTCACTTTCATTTTTTAATCAGATACAGAAACTTCTCTGCAAATGTGAACCCCTGTTTGCCAATAGAACATTACTTTTAGCCAAAAGCAGATTATATTTATATGGCTCGTCTCCAAATCCTGCTGGTTGCCCTCAGTAAATGTGCTAATTGCTTTTTTTAGCTATCTATTTTCTTATCTTAGCCTTTGTGGCTTTATACACATTTTACTAGATGTTACACTTTCTTGTGTTTAGGTTTTATTTGCATGACACCAAAGTGTGAGTCAGTTGGCTCACTGCATTTTGCATACATTGTGCATAATGAATTCTAGTGTGGAGATTATCTTTGCATGGAGCAAAACTGAAAACATGTGTTTCTCTGCCAGATCTTTTCTAAAAAATAAAGCCAGAAAGCCTAAAATTTGGACAGTGTGTAGCAAAGTAATGCTTCTACAATCTTATCTTCTGAGTATTGGGGAACTGTTCCTTGTTCCCTTTTATGATAGATTTTAAGTGTTTTATGTTATATTACCGTATAATTTAATTTGATACATAAATCCAAGAAAATTCTATTTAATATTTATGTAATAAGACTGTATGGTGTGAAATTTGTACACACACGTGTGTTTATAATGGTTACCATGTAACCGTGAACTTTTATGTAATAGGTTTCATATGGTACCTGCTGATTCTGACGTAACTATAGAAAAGAGCTTTCTCTTTCTCTACTGGTCCGAGGCGCTGTGGGAGTCACTGTTTACCATGCAGACTCTGCCAAGTCCAAGAAGCACACCAAACACAACCAGTCACACACAAATGGCACAGAAATGGCATCAAGAAACCCTAGTCATAGCCGGGCAGTGGTGGTGCTCGTCTTTAATGCCAGCACTTGAGAGGCAGAGGCAAGCGGATTTCTGAGTTCGAGGCCAGCCTGGTCTACAGAGTGAGTGGCAGAACAGCCAGGACTACACAGAGAAACCCTGTCTCGAAAAACCAAAATAATAATAATAATAATAATAATAATAATAATAATAATAATAATAATAAAATAAAAAAAATAAAAAATAAAGAAAGAAAGAAACCCTGGTAACAAAGACATGACTCTCTTAAGAGAGTTGACCTTGACTCCAGGTTCCTGAGGAACACATTTTTTTGCCAAGAAGCACAAAAAAGGCCTGAAGAAGATGCAGGCTAACAGGTCAAAGGCAGTGAGTGCTCACGCACAGGCCGTCAAGGACCTTGGGAAGCCTCAGGCCATCAAGCCCAACATTTCTAAATTTCCCAGACACAAACTCAGCCATCTGGCTTTCATCGCTCATCCCAAGCTTGAGAAACAGATTCAAAGTTACATGGCCCTAGGCTCTGCCAACCAAAGCTCAAAATTCAAACCAAGGCAGAGGCCACACCTCCAGCTAAGGCCCTTCAGATCCAGCTCAGGTTCTTAAAGGTGGCTCAACTCCTGTGAATGCCCCAAAGAAAAGGCTCCTGCAGACAGAAGGACTGCTGTGACATGCCCAAATAAACACTGTTTGTAGATGGCCAGGGTCCTAACTTGTTTTCACAAATAAACTTGAGGCAAGAAAACAAGAAAAGAGAAATAGTAAAGTAATAATAAAAGAAAGTAAAACTGTAAAAAAAAGCCAAAACAAAAACATGACTTTAGCTCATTTAGAAAATGTTTCTTATGCTGAACTCTTATCTGCATGGTCACCTTACCTTTATTCTTTTCACAGTACATTATTCTCATCACTAGCATAAGATAACCATGTGCTTTAAAACCTAATATGCAAATATCCACCTAATACAAAAAATCCACACCCTTCTCCCATCTCCCATGCTTTTTAAACTGAATTTCCTCATATTTAGAGAGGAATTTGGAAGAGAACTTTGTAAAAATATTCAATGTGTGTGTGTGTGTGTGTGTGTGTAGGTGTAGGTGTAGGTGTCCTGCTTGGGAATTGTCTGTTATATTAGCTTTCAAATTTGAACAGAATTTCAGACCACATATAGCTTCTTCCTCAGAAATATCTGCTCTGTGGTTTTCATTTTTCTGAGGTGGTTATGGTTGGCAATTAGGTACACCTATGGACAGCTAGGTTCTGACTTCACAACAATAAGGTGTTAATACAGCCAGCTCTCAAGGGACTCTGTTTTCCATCCCAATAAACCTCCATGTGAGACCTGTTGTGTGTTGTGATTTGTTTGGGACTCACCACTCATTTCTAACAGTTATGATGATCTCTGTCTTGTCCAATAGAACTCTCCTCACTTCATCCAACAATGAGCAGTTTGGCTTTCTTCTTCTTATGTCCCAATCCCCAGCACTGTGCAGGAAAGAGAGAATCTGCAAGAAAGACAGGGGACAAAGGAAGAAAGAAGGGCAGGGGAGAAAGGAGGAGAGAGGGAGGGAGGGAGGGAGGGAGGGAGGGAGGGAGGGAGGCAGGGAGGCAGGGAGGGAGGGAGTTTATCTAATACTGTTGCTGTGCTTGCCTTCAGTTTTATATTTAATTCCTATCCCACCAACGACAACCAGACTTTACCAAGAGTCCGTTTAGTTTTTGGAGAGCCTTAGCCTGCCAGATGGTAGCAGGGTGGTCTCTGAAATGGTAGTCGCCTTGCTGACAGAAAACAGGAAGCCTCCAGCTCCACATTGTCTGCATACAGATTTGACTGCTACTTTGATCAACTTATAATTATAGCGAGTCTTCAACTTTCTGTTAATCTACTGAAATGAATTCTCTACTGAGAATGGCACATTCTCCTTCTGAAAGTTAACATCATTACTAACACCCATAAACTCCAACATAAAGTATGTACGTCCCAAGAACTTCTGAAAAGTACTATAGTATTTCATTATTTTCAAATTTTGTGCCTATGTGCATGTGTGTGTGCATGATCATGTAAATGTATATGAGTGGAGGTTAAAAGTCAGCACCTTAGGAGATGTCCACCTTGGCTTTTTGGGACATGTCTGTCACTAGGAGAACAGCCAACAAGGCCCAGAAGTCTACCTGTCTCCATCTCCCCAGGGATGGATTTCAAGTGGGTGCCACATTGGCAGGTATTTCATGTGTCCTTTAGGGATCAAATTCAAGTTCTCACGCTCACACAACAGGCTCTTTACCCACTAAGTTAGCACACTAGCACTGTATGAAAGAACTATCTTAAAACTATCATCCCCATGAAGGTTTCTAAAGACATGGTTTTCATATTAATGTTTTTGTTAATATGCAAAATTTGAAAATAAGTAGAAGAATAAGAGGGCCTGTTTCTTCAGTGTTTTCTGGTGCTAACCAACACACTCAAGAAGCCCTTACTTCTATGGGCTATATTTTTGTTGTACTTACTATTGACTAGAACTCTACTCTGAGACAATGCTAAATTATATAGTTTTTGTTAATTAGAAGTGCAAATCTTTCCCTTGGGGGAAAAAGAAAAAAACAAAACAAGGATTATGTTTCATTGGCTATGCAATATTAAACAACTCTGTCTCAAATTACATTAAACTAGTTCAACATCCATTCCAAACTGAAAATACTGTTATTTTTTTTTAGAAAGTTCTCATCTTAATCAACTTTAAATTGTTTTCTGGCATACTATTAAATGCAGTAGTTCTCAATCTTCCTAATGCTGTTCCCATAATATAGTTCCTCATGTTGTGGTGACCTCCAACCATAAAATTATTTCATTGTTACTTCATAAATATAATTTATGTAATACAAATATCAGATATGGGTCATATCTAATATATGACTCCCAAAGGGGTCATGATCCACTGTAGTGGGTTTGGTCTAATTCTGCTTATATTATGCTAATTTGGGCCCCCAAGTTGCACAAGAATCCGCATGTCCACATGTAAGCCACATAGGACCCTGTCCCCACTTGGTTTTGATTGGTAAGTTAAGTTGCTGGCAGCCAAGGCTTGGGCAGTGCAGATAGGCAGGACTTTTAGGACTTTAAGAAGACCCGCCATGCCTAAAAAAGGTGTGGAGGGGTAGCCGGGACAGAGAATATAACTGCCATGTAAGAGCCATGGACGAGCAGCCCCAAGACTGGGTCCAGCACAGCAATGACAGAATATAGATTTTAGTAACTAATAACTTAGGAATATCGGAGAGAGGTAGATTAGCCATGTTGACATTAGGAAGTGGCCCAACCATTGAACAGTTTTAGGAATACCAAAATATAAAGGCTGTGTGTGTATCCTTCATTCAGGAACCTAGAACATTGGGACAGGTAGCAAGCAGCATCACCATCACCACCAGGATCAATTTGGGTAATAATTGGGTACATCTACAAACCAAGCAGGTTAAGAATCACGGCTTTAATGGGTTAAAATATCACTGATATGTTCATTTTATATTTACATGAGACTCATGTTTTTTAAGTTTCTAAAATTTCTCTTTTGGAATTTTAAAGACTTTTAGCTTTTATGTGTTCCATGCAGTGGAAATCTGTGTGTTTAGTTCAGGAAATATTTCTACACAATTATTTATCTATATATGTATGTTCATACTTATAGGTCAGAAATATTAAAACATATTAGAAAAATCTTACACAATACTTATTTAATATTGCAAAACATTAAACATAATGAATTGTAAGTCATGAATGTTTGTTCTTGTTCTTAACTAATATTTTTATCCTCTAGTATATTAAATCCCAACTGAAGTTTCTCCTCCCTCATTTCCACCTTGTTCCTCCCCCGACTTCTTCTCTCCTCCAGATCCACTCTTTTTCAGTTCCCCTTCAGAAGCAAGAATCCCAACGATATCAACCAAATATGGCATCTCAAGCTGCAATAAAACTAGGCATTTTCCCTCATATTAAGAAGGGTGGACAAGAAAACCGAGTAGGAGGGAAAGGGCTGGCAAAGTAGGCAAGAGTCAGAGATAAGAACCACTTCCACTGTTAGGAGTCCCACAAAAAGACCAAGCTACACAACCATAACATAACAGAGGGCCTAGGTCAGACCCATGCAGGCTCCATAATTGACTCTATAGTCTCTATGAGCCCCTATGAACCAAGGTTAGTAGATTATGTAGGGTTTCTTATGGTGTTCTTGACCCTCTGCCTTCAACATTCCTTTCCCTCCCTCTTTTGCAGGATTCTCCAAGCTCTGCATAATGTTTTGCTGTGAGTCTATGCATCTGTTTCCATCAGTTGCTAGATGAGGCCTATCTGATAATCTTTAAACTAAACTCTCGTCTACAAGTATAGCAGAATATCATTAAAAATTCATGACTTTTTTTTCCAGTCAGGTTCAGTTCTTCCCTAGGTCTCTGAGATATCCAGCCTCTGTTTCCTCTCAGTCCAGGCAGGGTGGGCTTTCTCTCTTGGCATGGTCTTAAGCTGAACTAGTCATTAGTTGGCCATCCCCACAATTTCTGTGCCACATTTAGCCCAGCAAATCTTCTAGATGGAACAAATTATAAGTGAAAAGTTTTGTGGCTGGGTTGGTGTCACAATCTCTATTGGAAGCTTCATCTGATTACAGAAGATGGCCAGTTCAGGCTCTATATCTCCCATTATTAGGAGTTTTAGCTAGGATCAACATTGTAGATTCCTGTGAGTTCCCATTATAATAGACTTCCATCTTGCCGCCAAAAATGACCCCCAATTCCAGTTGTCTCTCAATATTCTCTCCCTCCATCTCCCTTCCCCTCCTGTTCTTGTCCCCACTCACATTCAGTCCACACATCAAGTCATAAAATCTATTCTATTTCCCCTTCCCAGGGATATCCTTGCACACCAACTTGAGCCCTTCTTGTTACATAGTCTCTCTGGGTCTGTGAGATGTAGCATGATTATCCTTTACTTTATAGCAAATGTCCACTTACAAATGAGTACATACTATGCTTGTTTTCCTGGGTCCTGGTTAACACAATCAAGATAATTCTTTTCTACTTCCATCCATTTGCCTCAAAATTTAATGATGTTATTTTTTTTAAATAGCCAAGTTATATTCCATTTTTTAAATGTACCACACTTTTCTTTATCTTTCAGTTGTAAGGATAAAATAAATGTGCTTGAAGGACATATAGGTTGTTTCCAGTTTTTGACTATCATGAATTGCTTCTATAAATGTAGTTAAGCAAGTACCTTTGTAGTAGGAAGAACATCTTTGGATATATTTCCAGGAGAGGTATGACTGGGTCTTGAGGTAGATTGATTGACAATTTTTGAAAAACTGCCGTATTGATTTCCAAAGTACAAGTATGTACTCTCACCAGCAATGAAAGAGTGCTCCCCTTGCTCCGCATCCTCACTAGCATGAGCTGCCACTTGTGCTTTTGGTCTTAGACATTCTGATGGGTGTGAGGTGGTATCTCGGAGTCATTTTGATTTGTATTCCCCCAATGGCCAAGAATGTTGAACATTTCTTTAAATGTTTCTTGGTCATTTGAAATTCCTCTGCTGAGAATTCTGTTTAAGTTTGTACCCCATTTTTAATTAGATGATTTGATTTCTTGATGTCTGGTTTCTTGAGTTCTTTATATGCTTATATTTGTCAGATGCATGGTAATGAATATGGATCTATTTTCATCCTTTTATGTAAGAACATCCAATTAGACCAGCACCAATTGTGTGAGATGCTTTTATTTTCGAACTGTATTTTTCTGGCTTCTGTATCAAAGTTCAGGTGTCACAGGTGTATTTATTTACATCTGAATTTATGATTTGATTTCATTGGTCAATCCATCTGTTTTTATGACAAGTTCATGCAATTTTTATTACTATAACTCTGTAGTAGAGCTTGAAATCAGGAATGATGATACCCCTGGACATTCTTTTATTATATAGAATTGTTTTAGCTATCCTGAGTTTCTTTTTCCATATGAAGTTGAGAATTGTTCACTCAAGATCTGTAAAGAATTGTGTTTGAATTTCGATGGTGATTGTGTTGAATCTGTAGATTGTGTTTAGTAAGATGGCCATTTTTACTATGTTAATCCTAGCGATTCATGAGCATGAGAGATCTTCCCATCTTCTGATATCTTCCTCGGTTTCTTTCTTCAGGGACTTGAAATTCTTGTTGCAGGCTTTTCACTTGTTTGATTAGAGTTAACCCAAGATATTTTCTATTATTTGTGGCTACTGTGAAAGATGTAATTACCTGATTTATTTCCCAGACTATTTGTCATTTGCATATAGGAATGCTGTTGCTTTTTTTGGGGGGGGGGCAGTTGTAATCAGTCACTTCACTGAAGGCATTTATTAGTTGTAGGAGTTTCCTGGTAGATTTTTGGGGGCTTACTTATGTATACTATCATATCATCTGCAAACAAGGACACTTCGACTTTTTTTTACTTTACAATTTATATCCCCTTGATCTCCCTTAGTTGTTTTCTTGCTCTAGCTAGAACTTCAAGTACTATATTGAATAGATATGAAGAGAATGGACAATCTTCTCTTGTTCCATATTTTAGTGAAATTGCTTTGAGTTTCTTTCCATTTAATTTGATGTTATCTGATGGCTTGCTGTAAATTGCCTTTATATAATACTTGGGAATGTCCCTTATATGCCTGATCTCTATGAGACTTTTTTTTTTTTTGGTTTTTCGAGACAGGGTTTCTCTGTATAGCCCTGGCTATCCTGGAACTCACTTTGTAGACCAGGCTGGCCTCGAACTCAGAAATCTGCCTGCCTCTGCCTCCCGAGTGCTGGGATTAAAGGCGTGTGCCACCACGCCCGGCTCTCTATGAGACTTTTATCAAGGAGTGTTTGATTTTGTTTTGATTTTTCAGAATCCAACAAGATGATCATGCATGTTTGTTTTGTTTTTTGTTTTTCTTTCAGGTTCATTCTGTGGTAGATTATACTGACAGATTTTTGTATGTTGAACTATCCCAACATTTCTGGGATGAGGCCTTCTTGAACATGGTAAATGATCTTTTTGATGTGTTCTTAGATTTTGTTTAAGTATTTTATTGAGTAGTTTTGCATCAATGTTTGTGAGAGAAACTGGTCTTACCTGTATTTTTGGAGGTATAGTTAGCAACCTTAGTATGGAATTTTTATTTTAGAACCTTCTGTAGGGTTGGATTTGTAGACAGATATTATTTAAATTTGACTTTCTCATGGAATATTTTGTTTTCTCTATCTATGGTAATTAAAAGTTTTGCTAGTTATAGTATGTTGGTGTATTGTGGAGTGGCCCCTGGCGTATATAGGACATCTGTTCAGGACTTTCTGGCTTTTACATTCTCCATTGAGAAGTCAGGTGTAATTCTAGTAGGTCTGCCTTTGTATGTTACTTGGCACCTTTTTCCTTGTATCTTTTAATATTCTTTCTTTGTTCTGTATGTTTAATGTTTTGATAACTATATGGTGGAGGGGATTTCTTTTCTGGTCCAATCTATTTGGTGTTCTGTAAGTTTCTTATACCTTTTTAGGCATGTACTTCTTAAAGTTATTAAAATTTTCCTTTATGATTTTTTAAAAAACATAGTTTTTGAATTTTTTTAGCTGGGACTCTTTTCCTTCTATTTCTATTATGTTTAGATTTGGTCTTTTCATAGTGTCCCAGATTTCCCAGTTGTTTTCTGTCAACAGTTTCTTAGATTTTTAACATATTCTTTGACCAATGTATCAATTTCTTCTCTGGTATCTTCTTAACTGAGATTCTCTCTTCCATCTCTTGTATTGTGTTGGTGAAGCTTGCATCTGTAGTTCCCATTTGCTAAACTAGATTTTCCATCTATAGGATACCCTAAGTTTGTGTTTCTTTATTGCTCTATTTCCATTTTCAGTTCTTGAACAGTTTTATTCATTTCCTTCACCTGTCTTTTTTTCTTGATGTTCTTTAAGGAATGTGTCCATTTCCTCCTTAAGGTCCTCTGTTATCTTTATAGTGGTAGTCTGAAAATCATTTTCTCAGGCTTTATCTCTGTTGGAATGTTGGCTTCTGAATAGTTGGGTTCGAATGGTGCCATGTTATCCTGTTGTTGATTGTTCTAATGCTGGTCTCTATGCATATGAGTTTGGGATAATTATAGATTTAGGTGTTGATTTCTGAGTTTATCTTTGTTGGGTGGGTGTTTTTATCCCTTGGATTCTGTTTTCTGTCTGGTCTTCTGGCCTAAATGGCCTGTGGTTCTGGTGACCTACAAGTCCTCTGGTCAAGTAGGGTGCCTCAGCTAAGGTTTTTTTGTGGGTCTGTGCTACCTGTGGAGTTCTCTAGTTCTGATAACAGGTGTGGGCTTTGGGTTTCTGGGTATTGGTAGGACTTCATCTGGGGTTGTGGGCTGGAATATGGTAATGAGGGGATAAGGTGCTAGTGGGGAAAGCTGGGTAGGTTCTGCAAAGGTGTTGGACGTATGAGGTCAGGGTCTTACCTTAGGTTCTGAGTATTGAAATGGCCTCTGGTAGAGCTCTGGTAGAGCTTTTGCTGGAGTTGTTGGCTGGGTTATATATAAAAATAATTTTTACAAAGCAAAATTATAACCTAGATTTTGAGTTTAGATATGAAAAAATACTTTTTGATCTTTAAGTTAAATAATATGAATGTTGACAAAAACATGAAAAAACAGGAACCAGAAACCCTGCATAACCTATCCAGCCTACATGTAGTATCAATCCTGATGAGCGTAACTCCAGGTTCTTTATTGTGATATGCAAGGTCAGCGTCCCCTGCTTCAGGTACTGTTCCAACATCATTTCCAGCCACCATCTACTTTTCTCTCTCTGCTACAGACCACCAGCCTCCACACTGGTCCCCTAATAACAGGATCTGCACACTTATACCCAAAGCTTTGGTCATTGCTGCTGGAACATATAGTCTTTCAGGAAAAGAAAGCCTACTTGTATAATTTTAAGAGAAGATATTAGCAAAAGGAGGAAAATATGTAATCTAAATTAAGATTTCTTTCATTAAATTATATTGACTTAAATAAAATTTTACAGACAAATAGTACATTCTAGAACAGTGAAAGTTCAGCCACCTTGTCTAATTACAATAATCAGAATGTGAAGTTCAAGTCTGAGGAAAGGATTATTCTTCTTTTACAATATATTTAATAGATACCACCTTGAGATAGATGCACACTAATATTTGAATTAGCAATAATCATGCTGTGGATAAACCTCATTGGATATGATACTGCCATTGTGCAAAGCTTGCACACTAATTTTTAACAGTATTCTTTTTTAATAAAACAAAATGCATGACTGAGAAAGACTGAGTACTATAATTAACTACATGAACAGACTGAGAGAAAACATGTTATTATTTTATAACTGATAGGAAATGAATTGTTATATAATAAACTCTAATTTAAAAATAAAATATTGGTAAATATGAAATAAGAGGATATTGATCTAACTCTATATATTTATTTGGCAAAAATTTGTGGTCAATGCCAAAGTAAGAGGTGACATTTTAGAAACATTGTTGCCAAAGGCAAGAGAAGTTTGCTAGAGATCCTTGCAATAAAGCAAAACAAAGAATAAAGGCTTAAGAATCAGAGCAAAAGATGAATGAAGAGAAACTACTGAAAAAAATCCAAAATAAATCTACTAATATGAAAGGAAAGCATGTTTCACAGATGCAAAAACCAATATTTAAAAATTAATATCTTTCCAATATACAAATGGAAACTAATTAGAAAATGTAATAACAAAGAAAGAGCTAGAAATAGATAAGTAGTGCTTCAGTTGATATTACAGACATTTTTGAGGAATATGGAAGATGGGACGAATGTCAAAGTGTTCTAGGCTTACTAGTAGAGTACCAATGCTTGGATGACACTAACTTGTCACTAACTAAGCAGGAAATTGGATGCAATTTAAATGGAAATCCCACAGGATTTAAAAGCAACCATGGGAATTAGATTTTATAAATCACAGAGAAAGAATGAATTCCAACAATTAGCAGAGTAATTTTGGAAAGAATAAAAGAAAATATCCTTTGCCAAATACCAATAACTATTAGAAAAGAGTAGAAGAGAAAACAGCATTTAATTAATCAATTAAAAAGGAAAAAACATGTTTAATTCATTGGTGCAAGGCATATTGATAATCTAGTGAGCAGAACAAACAATCCAGGAAGAATTATTCAAAGAAAAATTGGGCCTATGATCAAAACAGTAGCTGATTATCATGTAGGAAAAAAATAACAAAAAAATACCATGTAACTATCCATATCAAAAATACACAGCCAATGTTTTATAAAGTGAAAAAACTAAGTTTTAAACAATATCAGAGCTGGGCGGTGGTGGTGCACACCTTTAATCCCAGTACTCAGGAGGCAGAGGTGGGCAGATTTCTGAGTTCAAGGCCAGCCTGGTCTACAGAGTGAGTTCCAGGACAGCCAGGGCTATACAGAGAAACCCTGTCTCGGAAAAAAAAAAAAAAAAAAAAAAACCAATATCAGAATAAGGAAAACTCTTCTAAGATAACCTCACAATCTAAGGAGAAATATGGGTGCAGTTACCTACATTCAAGTTTCAATAAATTCCAGGAATATTATGGGATAGCTTAAGAGGGAAGTTATTACAATTCATATGGTTAGAAAAGAATGATGGCAAAAATTTTCATACCAATTCCTTTAAATTCCTGTAAATATGTGAGCAGACAGACACTCAGCCTCGTTGAGATGTCATAAAACATAAATTAATTCAATGACCCATGGAAACACATTGAACATTTTAGGAGAACTTATTTAAAGACCATACAATGTAAGATAAAGGAAAACAATCAACAATTACATTTCTCTTGGAAATATAAATTAAAGTTATACTACTTTGGTGAACAAAGATATTACACAAACAAAGATATTACACTAAAATCCAGCAATTTTACTTCTATGAGAATGGGTATTTTCTGCATAGAAAACTCACACACACACGCATGAGGAAAACAGATATGGATCACCACTAAGATGCTATTTTAATGCTGAAATATAGAAACTGTAAATGTACAATAACAGAAAAATAAAAAAGCAAACTATTAAACGTATTACATAGGGATACTACTCATCAATGAGATTAATGAATTAGCAGTGCTGGCTCCAACATTTGAGTAAGGCTTTTCAACATTTCAAGCTTTGCCTGGAAGGGTTCTTGGACATATTTAAAACAAATAAAAGAGGAAAAGAAGGAAGAAAAGAAAGGAGAGATTGAGGGAATGGGGGAGGGAGGGAAAGAATGAGGGCAGGAGGGAGAAAGGGAGGGGGAGGGAAAGAGGGAGGGGGGGGAAAGAAGGGTTTGCACCCCTCTCAAGAGATAGACATTAGTATAGAAGCCCATAATGGCACTTTCATTAGGATCATGTCTTCTTAGTCACTTTGACTTGCATTCCTCCCTCCATCTCCAGAGTGAAAGGAAAGCCTGGTGCCAGTTCACTTTCCATATCATAGTGGCAGTTTGTCTTATGGTGTAAAATGTTTCTATGTTCCCATAAACACACACAGAGGAAGTTTTAGTATACAGTTTTAGTCACAAAAAACAATGCAGCTTATCATTTATAATTACTCATAGAAATTGTGTTTCATAAATTGTAAATCTGTAAGAACATTATAGGAAGAATATACATTTCATTAAAGTTATTTCTTTCTGAAAAAAATGGAGAAATTTTATTTAGAATGTAATAAAGCTTGCCCTGAGCACTTGATTGAAGGTAAAATACCAACACATCTGATAAATATTGACTTTGTTTATATCCAAGTGATAGAATTATAGCTCTTACTAAATTATTCTTCTTTGTACAGTCTGAATTTTTGTGAGATTATTTTTAAAAGCATTCCCCAACAGCATTCTAACCAAGCAAAAGAGCAATGCAAAAAAAATCAATGAAATGAGTTATTGTTTTTGTAAAGATCAATACAAAGAACAAAACTTCAGGAAAGTGAAGAAAGAAAAACTAAAAATCACATTGTCACCATATCCAAAATTAAACGTTAGTGGAGTATCTGGATACAAGTCTAGCTCTCTCCCAGATCACTTGCTTGAATTAAGAAAAAAATGACTATATCCATATAGTTTTATAAATATATATATTCCATAAACATATATTAATATTAGAAAAATTGAGAAAAAAAATTTTACCAGTTTTTCCTTGCATGTTCATTGTTAAAACTATAGAAAAGATGAAACAGAAGTCGAGGAATATACTAATATAGACTCAGCTACAGCCTCCTGTAGTTAGAGCTCCTGGAACAGGACATTGTAATTCACAGGATGCTATCTCTTGCATTGGTCTTAGGTTCTAAGGTTCATTGAATCAGGACAAAGTTCCTCAGTCATCCACAAAATAGACAGAGTATACTACAAATAGCACTGTACACATATTTTTGACAACTTAGACAAAAATTGACTGATTCTTTGAAAACTGCAGATGGGCATTGCCTACTCTATATAAAAATAGTATATAAATGGTTACATAACTATTACTCATAATAAGTATGTAATTTTAAAATCTCAACAGACACTCAAAAAAACTAAACTAGAGCAAAAGACAAAGGAACTAAGTCATAGTGCAGCAAGTGTCCCTTCATTACAGATTCGGGCAGAAGCCTCTCTAGAGAATAGTCAAAAATTTCAGCACCGTTCACAACATTTGCTATAAACATTTTTTACAGAGACAATATTCCTTTTATATAAAGGAATTTCAAATAAAAAATGTAAAAATAGTAATATAAATGACCAAATATGGCTTTTCTTCTTACCAGATATGAACCTGAGAATTTCTGGGAACCCCACCAAAGAGATTGTAAAAGTCATGTACAATAAAAATATGTCTCAGATCTTTTGTGTAGTCCTTGACTTATGACTTTTTCTTTTTTATTTGATATTTTCTTTATTTACATTTCAAATGCTATCCGGAAAGTTCCCTACCACCCCCCCACCCTGATCCCCCAGACACCCACTTCCACTTCCTGGCCCTGGCATTCCCCCATACTGGGGCATATAAAGTTTGTAAGACCAAGGGGCCTCTCTTCCCAGTGATGGCTGACTAGGCCATCTTCTGCTACATATGCATCTAGACACACGAGCTCTGGGGGTATTGTTTAGTTCATATTGTTGTTCCACCTAAAGGGTTGTAGACCCCTTCAACTCCTTGGGTAATTTCTCTAGTTCCTCCATTGGGGGCTCTGTGTTCCATCCTAAAGATAAATGTGAACATCCCTGTCTGTGTTTGCCAGGCACTGGCATAGTCTCACTCGAGATAGTTATATCAGCGTCCTGTCAGGAAAATCTTGCTGGCATATGCAATAGTGTCTGAGTTTGATGGCTGATTATGGGATGGATTTCCAGGTGGGGTAATCCCTGGATGGTGATTCCTTCCATCTTAGCTCCAAACTTTGTCTCTGTAACTCCTTTCATGGGTGTTTTGTTCTCTATTCTAAGAAGGAATGAAGTATGCAAACTTCGGTTTCGTTCTTCTTGATTTTCTTGTGTTTTACAAGTTGTATCTTGAGTATTCTAAGTTTTTGGGCTAATATCCACTTATCAATGAGTGCATATCAAGTGATTGGGTTACCTCACTAAGGATGATTTCCTCCAGATACATCAATTTGCCCAAGAATTTCATAAATTCATTGTGTTTAATAGCAGAGTAGTACTCCATTGTGTAAATATACCCATTATTTGTATCCATTTATCTGTTGAGGGACATCTGGGTTCTTTCCAGCTTCTGGCTATAATAAATAAGGCTGCTATGAACATAGTGGAGCATGTGTTATTATTACCAGTTGGAAGATCTTTTGGGTATATGCCCAGTAGAGGTATTGCTGGATCTTTCTGTAGTACTATGTTAAATTGTGTGAAGAACATACAGATTGATTTCCAGAGTGGTTGTACCAGCTTGCAATCCCACCAGCAATGGAGGAGTGTTCCTCTTTCTCCACATCCTCAACAGCATCTGCTGTCATCTGAGTTTTTGATCTTAGCAATTCTGACTAGAGTGAGGTGGAATCTCAGGTTGTTTTGATTTGCATTTTCCTGATGATTAAGGATGTTGAACATTTTTTCAGGTGCTTCTCTGCCTTTTATTATTCCTTAGTTGAGAATTCTATTTTTAGCTCTGTACCTCATTTTTAATGGGGTTATATGATTTTCTGGAGTCCAGCTTCTTGAGTTCTTTGTATATATTAGATATTAGTCCCCTATCAGATTTAGGATTGGTAAAAATCCTTTCCCAATCTGTTGGTGGCCTTTTTGTCTTATTGACAGTGTCTTTTGTCTTAAAGAAGCTTTGTAATTTCATGAGGTCCCATTTGTCAATTTTTGATCTTACAGCACAAGCCATTGCTGTTCTGTTTAGGAATTTTTCCCTTGTGCCCATATTTCCAAGAGTTTTCCCCACTTTCTCCTCTATAAATTTCAGTGTCTCTGGTTTTTTGTGGAGGTCTTTGATTCACTTAGACCTTAGCTTTGTACAAGGAGATAAGAATGGATCAATTCGCATTCTTCTGCATGATAACTGCCAGTGTGCCAGCACCATTTGTTGAAAATGCTGTCTTTTTTCCACTGGATAGTTTTAGCTCCTTTGTCAAAGATCAAATGACCATAAGTGTGTGGGTTCATTTCTGGGTCTTCAATTCTATTCCATTGATCTACCTGTCTGTTGCTGTACCATTACCATGCAGTTTTTATCAAAATTGCTCTGTATTACAACTTGAGATCAGGCATGGTTATTCCCCCAGAGGTTCTTTTATTGTTGAGAATAGTTTTTGCTATCCTAGGTTTTTTATTATTCCAGATGAATTTGCAAATTGCCCTTCTAACTCAGTGAAGAATTGAGTAGGAATTTTGATGGGGATTGCCTTGAATCTGTATATTGCTTTTAGCAGGATAGCCATTTTGACTATATTAATCCTGCCAATCCATGAGGATGGGAGATCTTTCCATCTTCTGAGATCTTCTTCAATTTCTTTCTTCAGAGACTTGAAGTTCTTATCATACAGATCATTCACTTCCTTAGTTGGATTCACACCAAGGTATTTTATATTGTTTGTGACTATTGTGAAGGGTCTTGTTTCCCTAATTTCTTTCTCAGCCCATTTATCCTTTGTGTAGAGAAAGGCCATGATTTGTTTGAGTTAGTTATATATCCAGCTACTGCACTGAACTTTTTAAGTTTAGAAGTTCTCTGGTGGAATTTTTAGGGTCACTTATATATACTATCATATCATCTGCAAAGAATGATATTTTGACTTCTTCCTTTCCAATTTGTATCCCCTTGATCTCCTTTTGTCGTCGATTTACTCTGGCTAGGACTTCAAGTACTATATTGAATAGGTAGGGAGAAAGTGGGCAGGCTTCTCTAGTCCCTGATTTTAGTGGGATTGCTTCAAGTTTCTCTCCATTTACTTTGATGTTGGCTACTGGTTTGCTGTAGATTGCTTTTATTATGTTTAGGTATGGGCCTTGAATTCCTGATCTTTCCAAGACTTTTTATCATGAATGGGTGCTGGATTTTGTTAAATGCTTTCTCAGCATCTAAGTAGTTGATCATGTGGTTTTTGTCTTTGAGTTTGTTTATATAGTGGATTACATTGATGGATTTCCATATATTAAACCATCTCTGCATCCCTGGGATGAAGCCTACTTTTTCATGATGGATGATTGTTTTGATGTGTTCTTGGATTCATTTGCGAGGATTTTATTGAGTATTTTTGCATCGATATTCATGAAAGAAACTGGTCTGAACTTCTCTTTCTTTGTTGGATCTTTGTGTGGTTTAGGTATCAGAGTAATTGTGGCTTCAAAGAATGAATTGGGTAGAGTACCTTCTGTTCCTATTTTGTGGAATAGTTTGAGGAGAGTTTGAATTTGGTCTTCTTTGAAGGACTGATAGAACTCAGCAAAAAACCTGGGCTTTTTTTTTTTTTTGGTTGGGAGACTATTGATGACTGCTTCTATTTTTTTAGAGGAAATGGGACTGTTTAGATAGTTAATGATCCCGATTTAACTTTGGTACCTGGTATCTGTCTAGCAAGTTGTCCATTTCATCCAGGTTTTCCAGTTTTGTTGAGTATAGCCTTTTGTTTTAGGATCTGATGATGTTTTGTATTTCCTCAAGATCTGTTGTTATGTTTCCTTTTTCATTTCTGATTTTGTTAATTAGAATACTGTCCCTCTACCCCCTAGTGGCTAGGGGTTTATCTATCTTCTTGATATTCTCAGATTCTTTGAATAGTTCTTTTTGTTTCCACTTGGTTGATTTCAGCCCTGAGTTTGATTATTTCCTGCCTTCTATTCCTCTTGGGTGAATTTGCTTCCTTTAGTTCTAGAGCCTCTGGGTGTGCTGTCAGGCTGTTAGTGTATGCTCTCTCTAGTTTCTTTTTGGAGGCACTCAGGGCTATGAGTTTTCCTCTTAGGACTGCCTTCATTGTGTCCCATAAGTTTGGGTATGTTGTCACTTCATTTTCATTAAACTCTAAAAAGTCTTTAATTTCTTTCTTTATTTCTTCCTTGACCAAGGAATTATTGAGTAGAGTGTTGTTCAGTTTCCACATGAATGTTGGCTTTCTATTATGTATGCTGTTATTGAAGATCAGCCTTAGTGCGTGGTGATCTAATACCATGCACGTGATAATTTCAATATTTTTTATCTGTTGAGGCCTATTTTGTGACCGATTATATGGTCAATTTTGTAAGAGCTGCTATGTGGTGCTGAGAAGAAGGTATATCCTTTTGTTTTAGGATAAAAGGTTCTGTAGATATGTATTAAATCCATTTGTTTCATAATTTCTGTTAGTGTCCATGTGTCTCTGTTTAGTTTCTGTTTCCAGGATCTGGCCAATGGTGAGAGTGGAGTGTTGAAGTCTGCCACTATAATTGTATGAGGTGAAATGTGTGCTTTGAGCTTTACTAAAGTTTCTTTAATGAATGTGGCTGCTCTTGCATTTGGAGCATAGATATTCAAAATTGAGAGTTCATCTTGGTAGATTTTGCCTTTGATGAGTATGATGTGCCCCTCCTTGTCTTTTTTGATAACTTTAGTTTGAAAGTCAATTTTATTCGATATTAGAATAGTTACTCCAGCTTGTTTCTTAGGACCGTTTGCTTGGAAAAATGTTTCTAGCTTTTCACTCTGAGATACTGTCTATCTTTTTTCCTGAAGTGGGTTTCCTGTAAGAACCAAAATGTTGGGTCCTGTTTGTGTAGCCAATCTATTAGTCTATGTCTTTTTATTTGGGGAATTTAGTCCATTGATGTTAAGAGGAAGGAATTGTTGCTTCCTGTTATTTTTGTTGTTAAATTTGGGATTCTGTTCTTGCTGCTGTCTTCTTTTAGATCTGTTGTAGGATTACTTTCTTGCTTTTTCTAGGGTGTAATTTCTGTCTTTGTGTTGGTGTTTTCCCTTTATTTTCCTTTGAAGGGCTGGGTTCGTGGAAAGGTATTATGTGAACTTTGTTTTGTCATGGAATACTTTGGTTTCTCCATCTATGGTAATTGAGAGTTTTGCTGGATATAGTAGCCTGGGCTGGCATTTGTGTTCTCTTAGGGTCTGTATGACATCTGTCCAGGATCTCCTGGCTTTCATAGTCTCTGGTGAGAAGTCTGGTTTAATTCTAATAGGCCTGCCTTTATCTGTTACTTGACCTTTTTCCCTTACTGCTTTTAATATTCTGTCCTTATCTTGTGCATTTGTTGTTCTGATTATTATGTGTCAGAAGGAGTTTCTTTTCTGGTCCAGTCTATTTGGCGTTCTGTAGGCTTCTTGCATGTTCATGGGCATCTCTCTGTTTAATTTTGGGAAGTTTTTTTCTATATTTTTGTTGAAGATATTCGCTGGCCCTTTAAGTTGAGAATCTTCATTCTCATCTACCCCTGTTATCCGAAGGTTTGGTCTTCTCATTATGACTCTTTTTCAATTTTTCTTTTTTTTTTTCAATTTTTCTTTTTTTTTTTTTTTTTTTTTTTTTTTTTTTTTTTTTTCAATTTTTCTTTTTTTTTTTTTTTTCGAGACAGTGTTTCTCTGTATAGCCCTGGCTGTCTTGGAACTCGCTTTGTAGACCAGGCTGGCCTCGAACTCAGAAATCCGCCTGCCTCTGCCTCCCTATTGCTGGGATTAAAGGCGTGTGCCACCACGCTGGCTATTTTTTCAATTTTTATTAGATATTTTCTTCATTTACATTTCAAATGTTATCCCGAAAGTCCCCTAAGCCGTCCCCCATCCCCTGCCCTGCTCCCCTACCCACCCACTCCCACATATTGACTCTTTCTTATAGTCTATAATCATGTTCAGTATATCTTCATATGGCCTCATTTACAGAAAACAAAAACAAAACAAAACAAAAATCCTTAGAAACCTATTGACTGAGTAACTTTGAAGTTGCCAAAATATAATAGTTACCGACAAGTAGGACTCCCTTGAGAAGGTCATCCTATTCTGGGGTGTGGCCTACCCCTTCTCCATGTACCTCACTATATAATAAGCTTTAATTAAAACTAAGCTAATGTTGATAAAGTTTTCTACTTCAAAAATATGTCCCTTGACCCCAATTTTAAGGTACCAATGGTTTCTTTGGGATATTCTATCAAATATGAAAACAATTCTAATTAATTTTTTCTAAAATATAGAAAAGGAAAGGACATTTCTTAATTCATTTTATAAAATTTGTTTTATCCTGAAAATTAATGAGAAAAAGCAAAACAAAAAGTAGAAAACAAAACAAATAAAATAAAAAATTTAGACCAATATAGTTGCAAAAGTTCTTTTTAAAAGCCTTAACTGATAAAATTTGTAAATAATTTACAATTCCTATATACTTTAAACTATGTAATCAGATTGTTACGGGCTTGTAAGATTTTTATTGATAATCTATCTATGTACTCCACTATTTTAACAGACTAAAAAGAAAAATCTATTTCAGTCACATCAATTGTAAGAAATGTATTTTATAAATCTACAAAAGCCTACAGCTCACATTATATGTAATGGTGAAAAACTCAGTGATTCTCCCTGCAGGCAGAAGTGAATTTATTCTTACTATGTTTAGAAAACTGTTGCAAATTCCACCTGATTCAGAAAGACAAGGAAACAAAATAGGGAAGTATACAGATCAGAAAGAGAAAAAATTCTCTCTCTCTCTCTCTCTCTCTCTCTCTCTCTCTCTCTCTCTCTCTCTCTCTCTGTGTGTGTGTGTGTGTGTGTCTTAAATTTTTTCATTATGTAAATTTCTTATATAAAAAAACACCCTCATGAAATTCAACAAGTTACAAAACACACATACAAACAAAACCAACCAAACAAACAAACAAAAACAAACAAAAAAACTACAAGAAATACCACAATTGTACTTACCAGCAGCAAATGAACTTATTAACAACAAAATTTAAATACAATAACATTTACAGTCACTTGGTAAAGAAGAAATACTTAGGTTGACATGTAACCAAACTTGAAAAGTGTGTGTGTGTGTAAGTCTGTACATGCTGATGCTGTACATGCTGATGAAAGAATTAAAGCTATGTAAACAAATGAGGAGACATACAGTGTTCATGGATCAAAAGCCATGTGGTGGATTTGAGATGGTAAATATATCAATTCTTCTCAAATACTATAGAAATTTAAGAGGAGTCTCATCAAAAAGATTTATTAAATATGTAGACAATATTGATTCAAAATTCAAATGAAAAAAGCAATAGAATTTAAAGAGTAAAATATTTCTGAAAAAAAAATACAAGAATGAGAAGAATCAGCCTGACAGCTTTCAATACGTTCTGTGCAGCCACAGTAATCAATGCTGGTTGACACTGAAGGAGAAATTGACACACAGATCAATGGAATACAGCCTGGAATCCAGAAATACACCCAGACAAACCTGACCAACTGAGCTTGGACAAAGCAGCAAGAGAAGAAAGGCTTTGCAACAAATGGTCCTGAAGAATTCAGACTTTACAAGAAAAAGATAAAACTCTCAGCCACTATATCTCACACTTTCCACACTCCACAGATAAATGCCAAGGCTTGCAGTAAAATGGAATCCTAACTTTTAGAGGGGAAAAAAAGAAAACAGACATGAATCCTTAAGATCTAGGACCAGACAAAAGGTTTTTATAATTTAACAATAACAGTTATATCTGTATAAGGAAAGAATGCTGAAATGGACTGTTTTACCCTTCGCTTTTCAGATAACCTTGTTAAAAACTGATGGAAAGAAGAAAACAACAATAACAGTTTTAAAGATGATAGAAAGATACATATGCATGGGAGGAATTATTTGCAAAGCACATATTCAGAAAAGGATTAGTTTCTATACCAATATAAAGAAACTGCAAAATACAAATCAAATTAGACCTTGGGCAAAAAATTTATAAATAACATTCTACCAATGACAAAACGCTAGTGGCAAACCTAAAACAGACCTCCAACCCCATCATTAATCACTGAGGAAATACAAATGAAACCTACAATCAGGGACAGAGTAGTGGATCAGCCAATAAAAGCATTTGCCATGAAGGCCAGAGGACCCATGTTAAATTCCAGGAACCTAGGAGAGAAGGAGATAACTGTCTCCTGAAGGTTGTCCTCTATCCTCCACATGAGAGTAGAGGTGTGTCCTGCACCACAAATAATAATAAAAATTTTTAGAGCAGCATGCAATCAGTAAGATATCTCTACAGAACTATCAGAATAGCTCAAATAAAATGTCTGGACAACACCAAATTCTAACAAAAATAGATCATTCACAAATACTAGTAATTATGTCAAACAACTTTGCTATGCAGGAAGTCATTTGTTAGTATTTCAAAATCCACATCTGACCTAGCAATTGTATTCTACACCGTTCATCTATGAAGAAATAAAGATATTCACACAAAGCCCACACATTAAGATTTATAGCACCTTTGTCCATTGGAGTTCTGTAACAATCCAAATGTTGATAAGTGGGGAAACTGTGAAGTGCACAGTGAGACATCTGTATTGTGGTAAAATATTCAGAAACAAACAGAATAAACTTGATCCATTGGGTCCTTTAGATGAAACTCTAAAGAATCATATATGTAAATAGGACCACACTTAAAACTTTACTGATTATATTAATCCATATGTATACTTTTGAGATAAAGTTATAGAAGTAAGAGAACAGAGTGGGGGGTTGGCAGTGATCAGCTGTGCAAGGGAAAGATGGGGCTATACAGAAGAGCACCAAGAAGGATCTTGAGAGGGCTGCAAATACATCAAAGTTGCCAAGCTAGTTGTAATATTGGACATTTGTTTTATGATTTGCTCCTATGAACAAAAAAACAAGCAAAGCGTAGACCGGAAGGGATTTCTTTATATTGTTTCTTAAAACTACTCATGCCACTACAATTATGTCAAAAATCTGTTTAATTTTAGAAACAATGTCCCTGAGCTCTCCAGATGGGTCAGACTTCACACCTTCTCTTCTCCCCTCAACCTGTATCGACCATTCATTCTCCTGAGCCTAGAGTTGGCACTTCCAATCTGTATGTGCAAGTTTCATTCTAATTCACCTACCATTGTTGATGATGCCTACTCTAGGATACTGTGATGGTGTTTCTACAAAATCTGACTGTAGAATCAGGCATCGGCTGAGGCAATGCTAGCTTGTCAAGTAAGTGGCCTGAAATCAATGCCCCTGAAGATATGACAGCAAATGAATTCCAAAGAAACAAGTATTTTGTTTTTACTGTAATTAAAGTAAATAGTAACAAACCCTAGTTGATTGTCCAAAATGAATAATGAATTCTGCTGTTCCATTCTAAAAACAGACAGAAAAAAATATTTTTCTATGTTAAGCCTGCCTAGAGCATAAGTACAGATAGAGCCGGTTTCTCTCTCTCTCTCTCTCTCTCTCTCTCTCTCTCTCTCTCTCTCTCTCTCTCTCTCTCACTTTTCTCCAGCATCTCTCCTATGTCTGGGCTTCTTTTTTTTCCATTCTGTGTTACTTATATTCCCTTTTTTCTTTTTCACTGTCTTCTTTTTTCTTTCAATTTTTAAATGTTATTTTGGTCTGCCTTGGCTTGTGATGCATAGAGTCATTGTTAAGGCAAACACATGACATAAAATTGAATTTGGATATGGAGCTTAAAAAAACTGGAGATCTGTTGAAATATCTAACCATTAGGATATAGTAAGTTATAAGTGATTTAAAAAAAATTCTTTAAGTCACATTGCTTACCTCAGATGGCAGCATCCACATGTTAGAGGACATCACTGTGAAGATCATTCAATAGTTAAGAAACCAAATTCTTGTCCATTTCCACCCCTACACCCCCCATGTCTGTGCTATACTCGCTTTGCCTGCAGACTTGGTTCCATCTCCGTTACAGAATACTGAAGCCATTATGAAAATTCTATCCAGACATAATCATTCAGACCAACCATCTCTTTTGGCATCTGCTTCAGACAATTTAGAAAAAGAATTTGAAAAGCACCCCTAGCCAAGTGCCTGCCACATCTTATTGACTAGTATTAAATGAAAATCTCTCATTGAGGCATTCAATAAAGTCTAATTAAATAAATTTGTAAACCTGATAAATTAAGTTTACAAAAAAATTAATTACCAGAACCAAAGAACAATGCTATGTTACCAGAACAGATTTTTTTTTTTTGGGGGGGGGGAGGGAAGCAGGACAAAGATGGAAAATTACAGGAAGATGATTCGGGTCTAGCCTGCTGTACACATGAGTTTCTTGGTGTTTGAGAATCTGGGAGATATCTTTACTGTCATTTTGAATCGGTATTCAATACACTAAACTTGCTTTCTTCTCAGGGACTTAATGTTTATTTGAGTATACTTTTATACCACAATGGCAACTGTAATAGGAAAATTTAAATATTAGAAATTATTAATGGGACATAACCTACATAGAAATGAACTCAAAAATTTAGTAAGAAATATTTAGAAGTCAGAGAATAGAAACAAAGCAAATAAACAGAAGCAAACCCACATATAATAATTATAAATAAGGCATATGGTCAAACACTAATACAGATTCTCAGATTGGAAAATGAATAATTTACTCTGTATTGCCATAAATAACATGGCTATAGTGGATACCAGAAGCCAACATCACTCATTCAATTGGGAACATACATCACTCATCCTGTTGGGCTATCCAAAACAGGGATACATATGTTACTCCTCAAAGATACACTGAATAACCTTATCCATCAAAAAGAATTGAACAAAAACAATTGGTGAATATTCACCAAATAGAATTTAAAGCTTATAATATAAGACTTTAATTTTAGGCAAAACAGATATTAAAGCAAAAAGAATGGATTATAAGTCAATAGAAAAATATTTAGCAGGCATCTATACCATGTTATTTGCCATTCCAGGCCAAATTAATAGCAAGAAACAGGACAGTCACTGTCCTCAGAGTGATTCTGTATCAAATTCTAGTCAGCAAACAGCCAGTGCTTAGAAACTAGAGGGCCCTACCTTAAAATAGGCACAAAATTAAATCAAATCAAATCAAAACAAAACAAAACAAAAATTCCTCTCCTGAAAGACTTACCATTTGAACATGATGGAATGCAAAATATTTAACAGCAGTAACACACACACCTGTCAAGAATGAACCAGATCACAGCCAGTCTTATCATCACTGTATCATTGAGGCTTTGATAGCATGGTGGGGGTGGGGAGCCTGCGGTCACAGGACTTGCCTGCATATTTTAACTGTGCCACTTGGTTTTGTAGAACAAGGAAGGAAGGAAGGAAAGAAAGAAAGAAAGAAAGAAAGAAAGAAAGAAAGAAAGAAAGAAAGAAAGAAAGAAAGAAAGGAAGGAAGGAAGGAAGAAAGAAAGAAAGAAAGAAAGAAAGAAAGAAAGAAAGAAAGAAAGAAAGAAAGAAAGACCAACTGTGTTAGGTTAGTCAAACTCTATGGGGTTCTATTTGCTATTCTGTAAAAAAAAAAAAAAAAGAAAGAAAAAAGGATGAAAATAATTCATAGTTACAACAAGGTCATACAGTGCTATACCTAAAGGAGTACAGTGCATAACACATGCAAAGCTGTGGATGAATGCCAGTTGTTTCTGTTACTCTTTCAAACTTTGAAGTAACTGACTACTCTTATGTAAGATGCACTGTCATACCATGTGGGTGGATGGGACAGGAAGACACACTGTACTGACAAAATCTTACATAGAAACCAGAATAGAAAGTAAGAAACGATGGAGGATAAGACTTCTGCACCTCAGGCTCAGGGATCATCATGGGAGAATGGGCAGAAGGATGAAAAGAGCCAGAGAAACAAGAAACTTGCTGTGAGATGCTTTCTTCTGGAAATGTTATAGAAACTATATCCATTAAGTCCTACCAACATAACTACCTAAACATGTCCTGAAGAGGAACAATCACAATAGATGAGGTAGCATGGAAGAGGAAAAGCTTACAAGCCTTCAACCCTGAACAAGGGACTACAAGCACCTGAGGAATCCTGAGAGTAGGAGAAATAGTCTTTCCTAGGGAAGAGCACAGAAATTGGTTGGTTATAATACCAAATGCTCAGCCCTGAAAGCATATATATATATATATAAAACAACTAAGCAGGTTGTATTTATATATTTAGGAGTGAGTGTGTGTGTGTGTGTGTGTGTGTGTGTGTGTGTGTGTGTGTGAGAGAGAGAGAGAGAGAGAGAGAGAGAGAAATAGACAACGAATTTGAAACTGAATTAAGAGGGGTAGATGGGAGGATTGGAGGGAAAAATGGTGAAGAAAGGAAATTACATAATTTAAAGCTTCAAAAAACAATAAAGATTAGTTAAGTAATAAATGTTAACTATTATTTATTAAATCTCACATTTCAGTGATCGAGCCATGTTTCTACTTATAGATCCATTCTCAATTAATAAACTGATGTCTCATAATAAACAAAAGAAACTTCCTAGTTCTCAGTTTCTTTTCATTGTTTTGGCATTCGTAGTATTTCTGAAACCACAAATACGTAAGCAGCAAAGTCTCCATGTTTTCTAACATCTAAACTGCCAAAGTAACACAACCTAGAGTCTAGGATAAGAGTCTGTGAAGAAATACCTCCATCAGACTGAATGATGGTCTTGTTTGTTAATTGGTTTCAGAAGACCCCAGCTTTATGGGTGGCTTCATTTCCTGGGCCAAACCTGAACTATACAAGAGAGAAGAAAGCTATCTGTGAAATATGGGTGCACAAAGGAGAACACACACACACACACACACACACACACACACACACACTCTCACACACACACACTCACACACACACTCACACACATACACATACTCACACACTCTCACACACACACTCACACACACTCTCTCTCTCTCTCTCTCTCTCTCTCTCTCTCTCTCTCTCTCTCTCACACACACACACACACACACACACACACACACACATACAACTCTTTGCTCTGGCTGTGGCTATGCATGCTGCATGCAATGGTCGAGGCTATTACACAGGACTGTAAGCAATGCAGGGCCACCCTTCCCTAAGCTGCTTTTGTCAGGATATCACAGCAACAGAAATAAAACCATAACAGTAGTGTTGACACAACTGCCCCATCCCAACCCCCAGTGCTTCCTATGTCCCTTCTCCATAACGGAAACACATTTTCTAGCGTGAACACTATAGTAAGACCAAACTCCAGAAATTATAAATGAGCATTTAAAAATCTCCCCAAAGCTTTTATGAATATTTAATTTCAAGGACTATTGGTCCATAGTTTTAATCTTAAGCTGTAAAACAAATATAATAGTGGGTGAATATGATTTACTATAGAACAGAGTAGTATATCCAGGATGACTAACAAAGTTATTCTCTGGCTTTATCTCTCTGCAGAATTATCAAATAGATTCCCACATGTTTTCCCTGGTAATCTCTGCCCTGAATCATAATTATTCAGTGTCTAACATAGTGTCTGGCTGATTCATAGTTAGACAATACCTACAAAAATCACAGAAGAACAAGCCCCAGGGTCTTTTCAGCAGTGGATTGGCTATTAGACTAATTGTGAATTCTATTTCTAATGAGTTCTTGAAGCTGACAATGTGCTTTCTTGGCTACTGATGTTAAAACTCCTTTGATTTCATTATAAAGTAGATTCTAGATGTGGAAATTGCAAGAACGTGTGTGTTGAATCTACCATCTGCAGCTTGCATTTCTATATGGAATCCATTGTTATCACCACAATTTAAATTTTCATCTTTAATTATAGAGTATCTGATAAATCCCTTCTTTCAAGTTAGGATGGCCAGTCAGAGAATAGTACAAACATTTCTTAAGATAATAATAATAAAAAAAAACACCACTCTCAGTCAATAAAAACCTAACACTTAATACTGAAATACTGGAGGCTCAATATCAGTCAGAGTTTGAAGGGCAATAAATGCAATTCTTATCACAACCATGATTTAGTATCAGGAGGAGCATGGCCCAAAACAATGATACAAAATAAGACCATCTTTATTGTCAGGTTTTTATCAATTTAGAAGGCTTATGAAAGCAACTAAAATGCTGTCAAAATTAACAAGAGAAAAATGTAAGCCAAACAGATAAAAAAATAAATTTGAAATGCAGTTTTTATATATTGCAGCAATAATCAGAGAGCAAAATGAATAAAAAGCTTCATAATAATTCAGAATAATTGCAACGTGATAAAAAGGTATAGCATAGAAACTCATCAGGAAATATATGGGAGCCATTAAAAAATAGCTCAGCTACTCAGAGTATGATTTAAAGGGGGGATTTAATAAATGGGAGACAGATCGTGCTGTGAAACTACAGATAAATGCCTCAGTTATCTTCAGATTATTCATACTATCAACGACTTCATTCAGTAGTCGTGTTGTTTTAGGTTTTGTATTGCATTTTGCTTTTCAAGCCAAGGCCTCACTTTGTAGGCCAAGGCTGACTTAAAACTCATCATGTAGCCCAGGCTGACCTCCAATGTGCAATGATGCTCCAGCCTGTGTACTACTGCTTTATAGACATGAGCCACGATACTCAGCTTAATTCAATGCTCTTAAAACAGTGTCTTCTCCAAAGTTTGGAGCTTAGATGAAAAGATGAACCATCCAGAGACTACCCCACCTGGGGGTCTACCCTATAATCAGCCACCAAACCCAGACACTATTGCATAGGCCAGCAAGATTTTGCTGAAAGGACTCTGATGTAGCTATCTCGAAAGAGACTATGCCATTGCCTGGCAAATACAGAAGGGGATGCTCAAAGTCATCTATAGGATGGGACACAGGGCCTCCAATGGAGGAGCTAGAGAAAGTACCCAAGGAGCAACCCTATAGGTAGAACAACAATATGAACTAATCAGTACCTCCAGAGCTCGTGTCTCTAACTGCATATGTAGCAGAAGATGTCCTAGTCGGCCATCATTGGGAAGAGAGGCCCCTTGTTCTTGCAAACTTTATATGCCCCACTACAGGGAAACGCCAGGGCCAAGAAGTAGGAGTGGGTGGGTAGGGGAGTAGGATGGAGGGAGGGTATAGGGTACTTTCGGGATAGCATTTGAAATGTAAATAAAGAAAATATCTAATTAGAAAAAGAATTAATAAAAGTTACAAATTATTGAAATGGAAAAAAACAGTGTCTTCTCTCTGTGAGGCAGGTAATGCAGTAGAACAGAACATAGTCCTCGTCTGCAGTTATTAAAACTGCTGTGAAAATACCAATTGAAAGCAGACTCTACTGCATTTAAAAATTCCAAACTGGAAATATAGCAAAATGGGAGAATGCTTACCTCCTATGTGAAGCTCTAATTCAGTAGTACCACCAACAAAAAATCCTATGGTCTCTAGGTATATGAGGCCCTGGTGAGGTCTATAGACTGTTAGGTATGGCAATATTGACCTGGGAAAGGTCCATAGAGTCTTATCTATCTCAAGCTGTATATCAAAATACAAAGGTCTTTTTTTTTTAAAGATATCTCAATGTGAAACTATACAACAAAATGAATAGATGAAAATGAGCCTTATCTTTAGCTGGAAAGTAATAACAGATTTTCATTGAATGTTGACTTTGAATACTTAGTATTTCAGAGACATGAATTTGGGTGTATTACAGAAACTCAGTGATTAACAGCATTGTTTCAGGTCCTTTTCTGTTTGCTATGATGAAATAGCTAGAGAAAAGCAACCCGAGAAAGGGTTTACTCTCCTCTCCCCTTCTTTGTATTTATCTCCCTCCCTCTCCTTAATTAGAAAGAAGAGGATAAAATACCCAGCAGTAAGGATGGCTAATAAAGTCATCTTTTTTTAAAAAGATCTCCTTCAAAAGGAAAATAACCTATAATATACATCTGTGTATAAATATACATATAGTTTTATAGCATATACATGTTTAATTATATATGTTTCTATAAACATTAAAAGCTATATATAATTATGTATATATTT
This sequence comes from Mus minutoides, assembly GCA_902729485.2. Classification (NCBI taxonomy): domain Eukaryota; kingdom Metazoa; phylum Chordata; class Mammalia; order Rodentia; family Muridae; genus Mus; species Mus minutoides. Next base: position 97,178 of record LR750956.1, on the reverse strand, counting down.
ATACATGTATCTTAAAAGAAAATATTCATATCTGGATAGGCAATGCTCTCTCCAAGACCCTAAGACCATCACATTACAAAAAAAAAAAAAAAAAAAAAAAAACCCCAAAAAAACCAAAACCACCCAAACCTAAAAAACCTTTTGAGTTTTTAGTCTCCAAACATTGCAGCATAGCTATTGCCCTTGATTGCTCCCCAGAGATGGAATCTAAGTCCCTACTGCTGAAGTCATTGTGTACTTTGGCCACAGGACTCAGGGATCTCTGAGCTGGATCTGACCTGAATGTCCTCTGGGTGAGAATTAACCAGCTTTCTTTGGTACCAGCAGATGCCATTCAAACTGCCAAAGGAGGGAGGCAACCAACAGGCTTCCCTAGCTATGATACCTACGAGCCATACAATGCCCTGTATGATAGAATAACCCTCAGGGTACAGTAGTAATGTCATGCATGCCCTGGTGGTAAGCAACAGCTCTCTAATTAGACATAAGACTCACTCAACAGGAGGGAAATCATGTGTGGTACTGGAAACCTAGTCAACCCAGAGCTAGTGAAGTCATGGATCTTGGAGAGCCTACCACCATCAATTTACTAAACCACTACAATTCCAAACTACATTCTAAACATTTGACCTTGTATCCACAAATAAGTCTGGCCTTCACTCCTCATTAAGGAAGCTTCTCATTGAAATAGACAGACCATTACAAAAACCCATAACTAATCAACATGTAGAGTTGTGGCGAGCATTCCCAATAGATAAGTTTACATACACCACAAATCCTGCCCCTAAGGCTCCAAGAACATGGCCAAAGAGGAGCAGAAAGACTGTAAAAGCAAGAAGATCAGGGAGTTTTCCATGAATTGAATCCCCTAATAATGTCAGAAGTTACATTTGTAAAGTTTCACCATCATGACTACCTAGACATGACTTGGACAAGGATGGCAGCAATAGACATGACAAAGATGGTAAGAGTGTAGGGAGCAAACTGGGCCTAAACACAAGTGAAGAACTACAGGCACCTAAGGAATGAGAGAAGAGAACATGGTCTTGGGGAAGAGCTCAGTAACTGGTCATGGAATACCAATGTTCATCCCCGACATCATGTGTACAAGTAACATTAATCTAACTGAGAATGTTATTTAGAAACACATGGACAAGCACATACATATGTGTGTGTAACAATAGTTAATGAACAAAAAGGTCATAAATTTAAAAGAAAGCAAAGAGAAATGCATGGGAAGGGTTGAAGGGAGGAAAGGGAAGGGGGAATGATGGAATTACATTATAATCTCAAAATAGAAAAATTTAAAATGATATATAAGACAGAAAAATTAAAAAGTAAAAAAAAAAAAAAAAAAAAAAAAAAAAAAAAAAAAAAAAAAAAAAAAAAAAAAAAAAAAAAAAAAAAAAAAAAAAAAAAAAAAAAAAAAAAAAAAAAAAAAAAAAAAAAAAAAAAAAAAAAAAAAAAAAAAAAAAAAAAAAAAAAAGAAAAAAGAAAGGGCTTGTGTTTACTTCCAGTTTGAAAGACAATGTGTTGAGGCAGAGAAGTCAGATCAGCAGGAGATGGAAGCTCAGCTGAACACTGCTGGGCAGTTTGCTTTCTCCTTATTATTCAGGCTAGAATCCCAACCCATGGAATGGTGCTGTGCGCGGGGATTGGGTCTTCAGCATTCATCATCAACATCATCCCTGCAAGATGTGTCCAGAGACTTCTGTAACCTAAACAGTCCTTCCCACATATAGGTAGTTTCCTGGATAATTCTAGATCCTGTCAATATGACAATATAAACCATCATAAGCACATGAATGGAGAAGAAACAATTGACAGAGATATGGTAGATAAATTACGTGTGTGGGCTCCATACATAAAATACATTTAAAAACTGAAAGGAGAGACAAATAAGTAAAGGAAGAAAACAATTCCAGCTGCTCCCCTTTGAAGACACCCTACTCAGTGGCTACACATAAAAACTAAAAGCAATGGCATTATGCAATTTTTCTGTGTTTTTATTTTCTTGTTTTCATATAAGAAAGTGAACAGAGAGACCACTTCCTGGGATGAAAATGCATGCAAATTGTACCATTGCATTTTGAAAATCCCCAAATTCAGAGTTGTTAAGGATTTTTCAAATTTAACAATCTTTTAATGGGAAATAGATTTGATCATAGACGTTAACCAACCAGAGTAGCAAAAGGCAGGAAAATGTTCCTGACATTATTAGTCATGAGGGAAAATAGATATTAAACTCATGAGATACCAATATATAATAACCAGAATATTAAAACTTCAGGTACATTAAATAAGAGTGATGTTAGAAGCAAACGCTCTAACATCACTGTGTAGCCAGAGGGAGAGTCTCCATTCCTTTAAAATTTGAACGCATCACTGCATTTTAGCAGCCAGTCGCTCCGTCCTGACTAGGGTTGAGAGGTGAGCTGTTGTTGGAGTGCATCCTCTAAAATTTCTGTTGAGACCTAATTCCTGAGGCAGCCATCAGCAGCAGGGCTTTCAGGAGGCGGCTAGCATCTTTACAAAACTGCTCATGGTTGAAAAGTTTGCTGTTTTTCACTTCTCTGACTTCTGCCATGTGAAAACAACATGTTTGTCCCTTTTTGGGAGTAGAGCATCAGGATATGCATTAAAAAGAGAGTCTGGGTCCTTTGCCAGATAATGAACCTGCTAGCACTTAGATCTCAGACTTTTCAGCCTTCAGAGCTCTACAAATAAAGCTATATTCTATAAAGATGACACTGTCCAACATTTTTTGATATAGCAGCACAAATAAGCTAACACAGCATATTTATACACAAAACCATATACACAAATATTCTCAGTAACTTCCTTTGTGATTGCTAAAATAGGAAAACTGTTCAATGGCTTTTCACCAAGCCAATGAGACCCAGATCACTTTCATGCACAGGCACGGGACCAGCCAAGTAGCAGAGCTGAACTACTGATACAATAGGAAGGTGAATCTCAAAGTAAATGGACTGAAAGAAGTCACATGGAAAATAGTAATGTGACTTAGAGATCTAGGTTAGGGACACTAATGCATGTAGTTATCAGATTAGTTATCTAGAGACAGGGCGAAGGAAGAGAGAGAAAGGTGTCGAAGCAGGAAGTGAGGGTACTGAATACAATCATTGTACTGGGTGTAGTGAAACTTTCACGAAGGTCTGCATTCAATCAATCCAACTTTAAAGTTTTAAAATGTGGCATCTATTGTTTAATAGTTCTCCAATAAATAAGTACATGTTTTTAAAAGTACCACTAGGTACAAAACCATAATATCAGTGTGTCTGATTTCTTTCCTTGTCATGCCGATGCACACATACACACAGAGGAACAACATACAGAAATTAATTTTAAAACACAGCAAATATAAAGAAGCAGCATTCTTTATATTGGTCTTTAAGATCATCAGTGGTATGAGCTTGGCTATCTCCCACTGAATTCCAGAAGACAGGTGTCTTACCAGAAAATCCCTGATACTCTCATTGTTCCTGCCTCTGTGGTTTTCCTGTGGCCCATCATTCACCTCAAAACTTCACCATCCTCTCTGCCTTGTCAAGGTTCTGTCCCTTCTCCAATGCCCTACCTTCAGGTCCCTGCTTCTTATACATTTCTCCTATTTTTTACTATGAGCTCTGTGTGTGTGTGTGTATGTGTGTGTGTGTGTGTGTGTATGTGTGTGTGTGTGTGTGTGTGTGTGTCTGTCTGTCTGTCTGTCTGTCTATCTCTGTCTCTGTCTCTGTCTCTCTCTCTCTCTCTCTCTCTGTGTGTGTGTGTGTGTGTGTGTGTATGTGTGACTCTCATCTATTTGTCTACTTTTTAGCTCTTACCAAATTGGCTAGCACACAGTGTATGCAATAGGTATTTACTAAATCAATTTTTAATTTTTAAAAACTGTTTTTAAATGTGTCTTTTTGGGGATCATAGTTCTCTACACAGAAATAACAATTTCTGGAATTTACTTACAGAAATACTGCATTGCAAATGGTATGGAAATGATGCAGGATAAAAATAGTTGCCCATTCAATGTGAACAGAGCAAAGGGTGGTGGCACAACCTTAGCATTGTGTCATCTACTGACTTTTTGTAATTGTTTTAATTAAGAAATAGTCGTAGAGACTATTTAATCTAGACAGTTCCAGCAGAATTTTTCTTGTGTATTATGAAGAACAATACAAAGGAATAGTCTCTTAAGAACAAAATCACTAACAAGCAGTGATTTTATGTATTCTGTAAAGTTGAGCAGACTGGCATGTCTATCTGCATTATCCCTCAACAGCTGCCATCATTCATGTGTCTTTGCCCCATTTATTTTGCTCTTCTTTGTACAGCAGACCAGTCAGCGCTTGGGTATGTAATTGAAGCAATGCACTGAGCTCTGGGTGCTTTGTTCTCTGTATAGCATACGGCTAATTCAGAACCAGGTTTAAAAGATTTACTTTTCATTATAGGTGGTGCAATTACCAGTCACTCACAATATAGCCACACTTAGGCTTAATTTAAGATGCTATGTTATTTCAAGTAACATAGTTATTTAGGACAGTATTTCTCTTGCCTACAGATCCTACTGTCTTATTTTCTTCATTAGCTCAGTTCTCTAAGTCCACCTAAGTTGGTATAAACATTGTTAACAGTGTGGATCCACTTACCAGGAATATTATAATATTCTATTTCGAGGCGAGTTCTTGAGGCTGCATAGAAAAACTTAAAAATGTGAGCATTTGAATTTTTATTCATCTCCAGAAGTTAAAGCGTCAGCAAACACAATACAATATACACAAAATAGTAGCCAGGATAATTGGCTTGACTTTAGTATGCCTCAGATGCCTTCATTGCTTTCTGTGGCCTGTCTGAGTTAATGCTTGTTCTAAAACTGACAGCAGCTAAAACCAACATAACAGCAACTTCCTCTGCCTTATTGACTTTAGCAGAATGAAGAGTTTTTCAGAACAATCACTCCACTAGGAAATTTACCATATTAGGCTTAAATCCTTCTCCAATCAAACACCTTCACTCATCCCTGCAACAGTTACTTCTGCCTTCCAGCTTCAAATCACTGCTGAAGCAATAACATAAATATCAGCATATCCAAGAAATTAACTATCCTGGGTGAGATTTGCTAACTGAAAATAAAAATACAATATGGTACATGGAATTTATTAAACTGTCCAACAAAAATACTAAATACCCAGCAAAAACTAGGAATAAGATATGAGCAGACAGACATTTGCATATCACCTTATTCAAAAGAATGACTTGAATTTGTAGTTATTGGTACTTTTCAACAGTGGAGTGAGCCAATAAAGGGCTTGGTGAACATGTCCACAGTTTCTAAAAGGTCTCAGCACTTTTTGATTATTTATTCATTTATGATCAACAGACACCAATAACTTAATACTGTTCTAATTAATCTATTTAATTTCCAAAAGCAATCCAATCTTATGTGTAAATAAGAGAATATCTCAGAGTGCTATTGAGAGATAACCTTAGGACTCTACCCCAGGCAATCTGGCTTAAGAGTTGTTATTTCTAAATTGATCTAAGCTACCTCTCATATATGACTTGAAAGGCCTTGTCAGGATAAATATAAAGGAACTATGTCTTTGGTGAGAGAAATGTCAGGCTAAAGTATGTAGAGAATGTCCTTCTAGGGGTAGTCTGAAAGAAGTACAGGCTAAGTTTAATAAAGAAGGTTGAGCTAAAGACAGGAATACAGAAAATATCAATTTACTGATAACTACTGAAAGGTCAATGATCTCTCCTCATGATTCCCAAACACTAATCCAAAGATCATTTTACAAACATGTTGAACTTGCCACACACCTTTGTAATCTGAAACCATACAGATTATTATGTGGTTTTGTGCGCACTTTTCTTTCCTCCTTCACATATTAATAATGAATAATACACACAAAGAACCCAGCTAAGACCTCATGAATGAGGCACTTGGAATCTACTAATGGAATAACTTTTATGCGTGTGAGTTTCTGCCTTACACACACAGTTATGAGTCAAGAACTGGTCACTCATTTTGTTCCCTCTTGAATAGAAGGGTGCACCAGGTACAAAATACGACTCTCACACCAAGGAACAGCTTAAGTTGTAAATACTAACATCTTACCTGAGAGGTAAGATTGATGATTGACATTTACATTTCAATTAAAAGTTTGCAACTAAATAGTTGACAAAGTATAGAAAAATAGAAAACCAAAATCATAATTTGTCTAGCTGAAAAAAAAAAAAGATTTGTTGTAGTAAAAAGCAGAGTATATTACATGACCCAGACATTACAGCTATAATCAGATAAGCAAGCCGTGTTTCCTAACCAAAAATTTAAATACCTACATTGCTAGGATTGTGACTGAAATAAAAGGATACTTGTCTTGAAGGGTAAAATTTTTATCTTTCAAAATAGGAAGTCAAGAGATAATGCCAAACCTGGAAGAAAAATGCTGCTATGTTTTATTTTTATTATTTTTTTTGGTCTATAAAGATAAATATCAAACAAGCCACTAAAAATTCAGAATTCTGTTTTCCTGTAATAAGAAAGGAATCCTTGGAGACTACTGATGCTCATAATACAATTTATGCTAAAACTAAACTGTACTCAACTGTGTGTTCAGGTGATTTTATTTGAAAGCCAAACGAAGTATAAGCTTGTGGGGAGGGAACAGAATGAGAACCACAAATAGCATTTGCATTCCTAAACCCAAAGGCAGGCTTCTAGAAGATGAACTTGAAAAATTCCACCAGAGGCAGAAAGTTACAATAACCAGAAACAAAGAGTTTCGAGAGAAAGGGAAAAGGCAAAAGAAACGAAACATGTTTTTTGTTTTGTTAGTGTTTTGGTTTTTACAGATTAGATTCTTAGCATAATATAAAGGATAAGTATCCTCTGTCACTGCTCAATATAATGAAATTTTAAATTATCAAAATAAAGAAAAGCTTATAGAAGCTTCCAAACATAAGGAGCAAACTGTTCATTAATACATGATAATCAGATTGACATCTGACTACAAAATTATATCCTGGATATAAATGATAATGAAGAAATACATTCACAAAATATAAAAGAAAGGGTTTTAATTTTAGAGTATCATGCCTTAATAGGGTACCATCTAAACATAAGGGTGAAACTTAGACACTTTTTCCATTCAGTAAAAGAATAAAGTAACAATTAAAGTCTGGCTAGGTTTCAGGTGGACACAACATGCCACCATAAAGCCCAAATAATAACTAATCAATTCATAAGTAGCTATTTCTTTTCCTAAAATGAGCAATATTGGTAATGTGGGGGTAGAGAGGGGTCAGTAATTTGATAATGAGCCACAAGAAAACATGGAAAAACTTAAATGAGATGATAAAAATACAGTCTTTAAATCAAAGTTTAGAACCTAGTCTGCCACTTGTGAGGCTGAGATAGGATGATTGCTCTGGGTTCAGCAGCAATGATGATGATAATAATATATTATGAGTTCAAGGCCAGCCTGATGTTTAGTATGTATGTGTGTAAGCATGTGTACAGATGTTTTTGTGCTAATGGGTTATAACATGTGAAGGTATATTCATTAGTTCAAATATGAGATTCTAGAGAAAAGATTTTTAAAAATACAGTAAAAAGAAAAAAAAGAATATATTTGTAACACCTAACACCGCCAAAAGAACTGTATATTGTGGGGGTTGGGAGGAGTTGGTTCAGGAAAACAAGACAGTAAGAAATCCAAAGTTGATTATGAAGCAAGTACAAAAAGGAGAGGCCTAAATGTTAAATAATTATGTGGTGAGAGACTCAAGATGAAAATAGAGGGAATCAACATAATGAATACCACATTAAATTCTAAAGACCTGAAAAAAATTGAAATTTAGCAAGGATCTGGAGAACAGAAAATGTCATGGTTCAGCTAAAATTCTGAGAACTGTGTAATCTCTTCTGGATAGCAACATGGCAATTCTTAGCAATATTAAGGGAAAATACACTTGAAGTCTAGGAACATTTTTACCAGAATTTCATCTTCAAATACATTCTAGAGGACATACAAATCTACAGAACACGTGAGCTGAGGATCTGCATAGAGATGTTTGGCAGGCACCCTACAGTGGGGAACTAGACAAGATAAAGGTGGGGTATGCTTTATACCTCCAGAACACTACAGTACACCTGTCATCCCTAGAAAAATCAGTATAGAATATTGTACAAAACCACAATATAGCATACTCACTGCTGTAGGGTTAGAGGTTTAGTGTCCTGAGAGCAAAGGTGCATTTTAAAAACCATGTAGTAATCCTTAGGCAAATGGCTAGAACTAGAAAATATCATCCTGAGTGAGGTAACCCAATCACAAAAGAATATACATAGTATGTACTCATTGATAAGTGGATATTAGTCCAAAAGTGTGGAATACCCAAGATACAATTGACAGACTACATGAAACTCAAGATGAAGGAAGACCAGAGTGTGGATTCTTCAGTCTTTCTTAGAAGGAGTAACAAAATACTCATGGTAGGAAATATGAAGACAAAGTGTGGAGCAGCAACCGAAAGAAAGGCCAACCAGAGACTGCCCCGCCTGGGGATGCATTCCATATACAGTTCCAAGTCCAGACATTATTGTGGATGCAAAGAAGTGATTGCTGACAAGAGCCTGACATAGCTGTCTCCTAAGAAGCTCTGCCAGAGCCTGACAAATACAGAGGCAGATGCTCCCAGCCAACCATTGGGCTGAGCATGGGATCCCCAATGGAGGAGTTAGAGGAAGGACTGAAGGAGCTAAAGGGGTTTGTAACTCCATAGGAAGAACAAAAATATCAACTTAAGAGACTCCCTAGAGCTCCCAGGGACTAAACCACCAACCACAGAGTACACATGAAGCAACCCATGGCTCCAACTGCATATGTAGCAGAGGATGACCTTGTATAGATAGCATCAATAGGAGGAAAGGCCCTGGGTCCTGTGAAGGTTCTATGCCCCAATGTAGGGGAATGCAGGGTGGGGAGGTGAGAGTGGGTGGGTGAGGGAGTGCCCTCATAGAAGCAGGGGGAGAAGGGATGGGATAGGGGAAGTTGCAGAGGGGAAACTGGGAAAGGGGATAACATTTGAAATGTAAATAAAGAAAATATCCAATAAAAGAAAAGAATAAAAAAGGAATGGTAAAAGTCAAGAATGGGAACTGTGGTAACTTTCATGAAGTTTTTTTGTTGTTGTTGATATTTTCTTCATTTACATTTCAAGTGTTATCCCATAAGTCCCCTATACCCTCCCCCCGCCCTGCTCCCCTACCCACCCACTCCCACTACCTGTCCCTGGCATTCCCCTGTACTGGGGCATATAGGAGTTTTTAAAATCTATGGAAAGTTATTATTTCATGGTTTACATTTGGGGGGTGGTGGTTTCGAGACAGGGTTTCTATGTTTAGTTTAAGCCACCTTGCATATAAAAGAGAGCAAATGAATGACTGAACCGTGAAAGAAAATAAACTAACCATGTAAGAGAGTTTGAAGGAACTAATGCTGATCCTGTGTCTTAATCTCAAAGGGCTAAACTTACAGTCTAGCTGTGAAGGAAGGTAAGAGTCCTTAAGGAGGGAGGAGGACAGGATGGAGGAAGAAGAAGAGCGAGAAGACCAAGTGCAAGCGTAAGGATGCAAACCTGTGGACACCTTCCGTTCTCTAGCCTAATTTGTTGTTTTCAAGTTGTGATCTACTGCACACCAACATTATTGTTTCTCTCTCAAAGAATGAAGTTCCACAAATGCCCAAATATGTCTGTCAATAGAATCATTTCAGACCTTCCCATATGAGATGGGAAGTCAAAGGATTTAGCTAGAGACTGTAACATCCCCCCAGGACTCACAGTGTTGCTGTGTTTAAAAACAGTTGGCTTATAGACTTATTTCACTATCAGGACCTGCTCTTTCACTGAATCTCCATGGTTTTATTGTACTACTAACTTTCCAAAATACACTGTTGATTTTATTTCCAAGTTTGATTTTTTTATTGCCTTATTAGACTAGCCTCTGGAATAGAACAGCTTGCTGCCTTCTCGCTTAAGGTGGTAAGTTGCACTCAATAATCACCGTTGTAAGGTTGTAATTTGATAGTAGAAATGTTACATTCCCAAAATAAGTGAAATCACATCATGAAGGGCTATCCAGTATCAAGCAAAAACAGGTTAGTGAAGGACAGATATGGGGGGCGGGGAGAAGCAACTGGAGCAGAACTTCAGAGCAGTGGAGGACTATAAGACATCAGAGGAAGTGAACCAAACATTTGCAAAGGTGGTGAATGCAACAAGAAAACAGGACAAGAGAAGCATTTAGAAACGATAACAAAAAATAGAACAGAGAAATGAAAATTTAATAAAACATTTGCTCAGGTGGAAGCTGTGTTCATTTCATTCAATGGTGCTTATTGATCGCCTCGTGCGTGACTGGCTCTATGGGAACACAATGGTGAATAAAACATGGCCGGGAAATGAAGAGGCTTCTAGGGAAGACAGGTCAAAAATAATGAAGACTCAATGTGTTAAATGTGGTAATGAGGGGGTGAAAATTCTCTGGAAAGACAATGGAGAGGTTAATTAATTCTTACTATAGGGATTAAAGAAGAATTCACAGAATGGCATTTGACCCCTCCATCAAAAATTAAAGAGCAAAGATTATCTGAGGATACTCACTGAGAAAATAATATATTCTTACAACTTATTATTAATTTATAATTACTAAAGACTGTATTTTAGAATGACCTCTAGCTGGTCATTAATGTTAAAATTATTTTCTAAGATTACTGTGAGCTCACCTCATTTTGTCTTATTTTTTTTCTGATAACACACATTTGAGAGATCTCTTTCCAGTAACTCTAACCAAGATATTTGACCACATAACTTCCCTAGAGTAACCTAGAAGCCCTTTCCTTTTGAGATTCAGAAAACTTATTTCTCGTGAAATATGAAACTGGTTCCATTTGAACTGAACAACTGCTGGATCAGTATTCCACTGTGCACAGTAAATACAGAAGGTTTTAATTAGGGTAACTAGAATACCACACAGGTAACAACAGTTGGCTGAGTTCAGTTTTAAAGAACCACAAAAAAAAAAAAAAAAAAAAAAAAAAAAAAAAAAAAAAAGGTAAAAGATGAGCAGAGGCTGTTGGGGGCTCCAGAGTGCTCTCCACAACACAGGACCTCGGGATCACCTCGGGATCACAGGTGAGTGGAACTCAACATCAGCTTCAGGAATAGAGAGGGTCTTGTGCCAGCAGGAACAGGGACAAAGGAACCCCGCCCGACCAAAAGCTGTGATTTATTCCAGCTGGGGCCACCCCCACCCCCACCATCTTCCTTCTGAGCACAGTGGAGGCTGCTGAGGGCTCCAGAGTGCTCTCCATGCCACAGGACCTCGGGATCACCTCAGGATCACTGCCAGGAGGTAGAGCTGAGACCCAGACCCCTGGGCACATCCCTTACCAGAGGACAGTTGGGCTTCAGGAAGGGCTCTGACCCCAGAACTTAGGAGGTGTGTCAGAGCTCCAGACTGCTGGATACTTGCCCTGCAAGAGAAGAGCTTGCCTGCAGAGAGTGCTCTGAACACTGGAACTCAGGTGAGAGTTGGACTCCCAGGAGTGCTAACACAGGCTAACAGAATCACAGGAGGATCAAGCTCCAACCAGAGACAGCTTGAACATTAACATTAGAGATTTCCAGAGGGCAAAAGGCAAACTTAAGAATCTTACTAACAGAAACCAAGAATACTGGGCATCATCAGAACCCAGTACGCTCACCACAATGAGTTCTGGATGTCCCAACACACCCGAAAAACAAGACGCAGATTTAAAATTATATATCATAATGATGGTAGAAGATTTTAAGAAGGACATTAATAACTCTCTTAAAGAAATGCAGGAGAACACTGCTAAACAGATAAAAGCCCTTAAAGAGGAAGTACAAAAATTCCTCAAGGAATTACAGGAGAATACTACTAAACAAGGAGATGCCCTTAAAGAGGAAACACAAAAATCCCTCAAGGAATCACAGGAGAACACTGCTAAACAGGTAGAAGTCCTTAAAGAACTACAGGCAAAAACTACTAAACAGGCAGAAGAAACACAAAAATCCCTTAAAGAATTACAGGAAAACACAACCAAACAGGTGATGGAATTGAACAAAACAATCCAAGGTCTAAAAATAGAAGTAGAAACAATGAAGAAAACCCAAAGGGAGACAGCTCTGGAGATAGAAACCCTAGGAAAGAAATCAGGAAACATAGATGTGGCAAGCATCAGCAACAGAATACAAGAGATGGAAGAGAGAATCTCAAGTGCAGAAGATTCCATAGGGAATATAGACACAACAATGAAAGAAAATGCAAGATGCCAAAAGATCCTAACTCAAAACATCTGCGAAATCCAGGACACAATGAGAAGACCAAACCTAAGGATAATAGGAGTAGATGAGAAAGAAGACTTTCAATATAAAGGGCCAGCAAATATCTTCAACAAATTTTTAGAAGCAAACTTCCCAAACCTAAAGAAAGAGATGCCCATGAACATACAAGAAGCCTACAGAACTCCAAATAGACTGGACCAAAAAAGAAATTCCTCCAGACACATAATAATAAGAACAAAAAATGTAGTAAATAAAGACAGAATATTAAAAGCAGCAAGGGAAAAAAGGTCAAGTAACATATAAAGACAGGCCTATTAGAATTACTCCAGATTTCTCACAAGAGACTATGAAAGCCAGAAGATCCTGGACAGATGTTATACAGACACTAGGAGAACACAAATGCCAGCACAGGCTACTATACCCAGCAAAACTCTCAATTACCATAGATGGAGAAAACAAAGTATTCCATGACAAAACCAAATTCACACAATATCTTTCCACAAATCCAGCCCTTCAAAGGATAATAAAGGGAAAACACCAACACAATGATGGAAACTACACCCTAGAAAAAGCAAGAAAGTAATCCTTTAACAAAACTAAAAGAAGACAGCCACAAGAACAGATTCCCAACTTTAACAACAAAAATGACAGGAAGCAACAAATACTTTTCTTTGATTTCTCTCAACATCAATGGACTCAATTTCCCAATAAAAAGACATAGACTAATAGACTGGCTACACAAACAGGACCCAACAATTTTGCTGCTTACAGGAAACCCACCTCAGGGATAAAGAAAGACACTACCTCAGAGTAAAAGGCTAGAAAACAATTTTCCAAGCAAATGGCCCAAAGAAACAATCTGGAGTAGCCATTCTAATATCGAATAAAATTGACTTCCAACACAAAGTTATCAAAAAGACATGGAGGGGCACATCATATCCATCAAAGGTAAAATCCACCAAGATGAACTCTCAATTCTAAATATCTATGCCCCCCAAGCAGGCGCTCCCACATTCATTAAAGAAACTTTAGTAAAGGTCAAAGCACATATTGCACCTCACACAATAATAGTGGGAGACTTCAATACCCCAATCTCACCAATGGACAGATCCTGAAAACAGAAACTAAACAGAGACACATGGACATTAACAGAAGTTATTAAACAAATGGATTTAATAGATATCTACAGAACATTTTATCTTAAAACAAAATTATATACCTTCTTCTCAACACCTGATGGTACCTCCTCCAAAACTGACAATATAATTGGCCACAAAGCAGGCCTCAACAGATACAAAAATATTGAAATTATCCCATGCATTCTATCAGATCACCAAGGAGTAAGGCTGATAGTCAATAACAGTATAAATAATAGAAAGCCAACATTCATGTGGAAACTGAACAACACTCTACTCAATGAAAGGATGAAATAAAGAAAGAAATTAAATACTTTTTAGAGTTTAATAAAAATGAAGCCATAACATACCCAAACTTGTGGGACACAATGAAGGCAGTCCTAAGAGGAAAACACATAGCCCTGAGTACGTCTAAAAAGAAACTAGAGAGAGCATACACTGGCAGTCTAACAGCACACCTAGAAGCTCTAGAACTAAAGGAAGCAAATTCACCCAAGAGGAGTAGACAGCAGGAAATAATCAAACTCAGTGCTGAAATCAACAAAGTGGAAACAAAAAGAACTATTCAAAGAATCAACCAAACCAGGAGCTGTTTTTTTGAGAAAATCAAGCATATAGATAAACTCTTATCCAGACAAAGTACAGAGCACAGGAACAATATTCTAATTAACAAAATCAGAAATGAAAAAGGAGACATAACAACAGATCCTGAGGAAATCCAAACATCATCAGATCCTACTACAAAAGGCTATACTCAACAAAATTGAAAAACGTGGATGAAATGGACAACTTCCTAGACAGATACCAGGTACCAAAGTTAAATCAGTACCAGATTAACAATCTTAACATTCCCATTTCCCCTAAAGAAATAGAAGTCATTAATAGTCTCCCAACGAAAAAGAGCCCAGGACCAGATGGGTTTAGTGCAGAGTTCTATCAGACCTTAAAAGAAGACCTAATTCCAACTCTCCTCAAACTATTCCACAAAATAGAAACAGAAGGTACTCTACCCAATTCATTCTTGAAGCCACAATTACTCTGATACCCAAACCACACAAAGATCCAACAAAGAAAGAGAACTTCAGACCAATTTCCCTTATGAATATCAATGCAAAAATCCTCAATAAAATCCTCGCAAACCAAAACCAAAAACACATCAAAACAATCATCCATCATGACCAAGTAGGCTTCATCCCAGGGATGCAGGGTTGGTTTAATGTACAGAAATCCATCAACATAATCCACTATATAAACAAACTCAAAGACAAAAATCACATGATCCTCTCCTTAGATGCTGAGAAAGCATTTGACAAAATCCAGCACCCATTTATGTTAAAAGTAATGGAAAGATCAGGAATTCAAGGCCCATATCTAAACATAATAAAAGCAATCTACAGCAAACCAGCAGCCAACATCAAACTGAATGGAGAGAAACTCAAAGCAATCCCACTAAAATCAGGAACTAGACAAGGCTGCCCACTTTCTCCCTACCTATTCAGTATAGTACTTGAACTCCTAGCCAGAGAAATTTGACAACAAAAGGAAATCAAGGGGATACAAATTGGAAAGGAAGAAGTCAAAATATCACTCTCTAGAGATGATAGTTTATATAAGTGACCCTAAAAATTCCACCAGAGAACTCCTAAACCTGATAAACAGCTTCAGCGCAGTAGCTGGATATAAAATTAACTCAAACAAATCAGTGGCCTTTCTATACACAAAGGATAAACAGGATGAGAAAGAAATTAGGGAAACAACACCTTTCACAATAGTCACAAATAATATAAAATACCTTTGTGTGACTCTAACTAAGGAAGTGAAAGATCTGTCTGACAAGAACTTCAAGTCTCTGAAGAAAGAAATTGAAGATCTCAGAAGATGGAAAGATCTCCCATGCTCATGGATTGGCAGGATTAATATAGTCAAAATGGTTATCCTGCCGAAAGCAATCAAAAGATTCAATGCAATCCCCATCAAAATTCCAACTCAATTCTTCACTGAGATAAAAAGGGCAATTTGCAAATTCATCTGGAATAATAAAAAATCTAGGATAGCAAAAACTATCCTCAACAATAAAAGAACCTCTACTGGGATCACCATCACTGATCTCAAGCTGTACTACAGAGCAATTGTGATTAAAGACTGCATGGTACTGGTACAGCAACAGACAGATAGATTAATGGAATAGAATTGAAGACCCAAAAATGAATCCACACACCTATGGTCACTTGATCTTTGACAAGGGAGCTAAAACCATCCAGTGGAAAAAAGACAGCATTTTCAACAAATGGTGCTGGCACAACTGGCAATTATCATGTAGAAGAATGAGAATTGATCCATTCTTCTCCTTGTACAGTACTCAAGTCTATGTGGATCAAAGACCTCCACATAAAACCAGAGACACTGAAATTTATAGAGGAGAAAGTGGGGAAAAGCCTCGAAGATATGGGCACTGGAGAAAAATTCCTGAACAGAACAGTAATGGCTTGTGCTATAAAATCAAGAATTGACAAATGGGACCTCATGAAACTGTAAAGCTTCTGTAAGGCAAAAGATACTGTCAATAAGACCAAAAGGCCACCAACAGATTGGGAAAGGATTTTTACCAATCCTAAATCTGATAGGGGACTAATAATATCCAATATATACAAGGAGCTCAAGAAGCTGGACTCCAGAAATTCAAATAACCCCATTAAAAATGGGGTACAGAGCTAAAAAAAAGAATTCTCAACTGAGGAATACTGAATGGCAGAGAAGCACCTGAAAAAATGTTCAACATTCTTAATCATCAGGGAAATGCAAATCAAAACAACCTTGAGATTCCACCTCACTCCAGTCAGAATGGCTAAGATCAAAAACTCAGGTGACAGCATATGCTGACTAGGATGTGGAGAAAGAGGAACACTCCTTCATTGCTGGTGGGATTGCAAGCTCATATAACCACTCTGGAAGTCAGTCTGGCATTTTCTCAGAAAATTGGACATAGTACTACCAAAAAATCCAGCAATACCTCTCCTGGGCATATATCCAGAAGATATTCCAACTGGTAATAAGGACACATGTTCCACTATGTTCATAGCAGCCCTATTTATAATAGCCAGAATCTGGAAAGAACCCAGATGTCCCTCAACAGAGGAATGGATACAGAAAATGTGTTACATTTACACAATGGAGTACTGCTCTGCTATTAAAAACAATGAATTTATGAAACTCTTGTGCAAATGGATTTATCTGGAGAGTATCATCCTTAGTGACATAACCCGATCACAAAAGAAGTCACTAGATATGCACTCACTGATAAGTGGATATCATCCCAGAAACTTAGAATACTCAAGATACAACTTGCAAAACAAAAGAAAATTAAGACGAATGAAGACCAAAGTATGGATATTTCATTCCTTCTTAGAATAGAGGACAAAACACCCATGAAAAGAGTTACAGAGACAAAGATTGGAGCTAAGAAGAAAGAATGGACCATCCAGAGACTCCCCCACCTGGTGATCCATCCCATAATCAGCCACCAAACCCAGACACTATTGCATATGCCAGCAAGATTCTGCTGAAAGGACCTTGATATAACTATCTTGAGTGAGGCTATGCCAGTGCCTGGCAAATATAGAAGGAGATGCTCATAGTCATCTATAGGATAGGACACAGGGCCCCCAATAGAGGAGCTAGAGAAATTACCCAAGGAGCTGAAGGGGTCTACAACCCTTTAGGTGGAAGAAGAATATGAACTAACCAGTATCCCCAGAGCTCGTGTATCTAGATGCATATGTAGCAGAAGATGGC
The DNA here is from genome assembly GCA_902729485.2 of Mus minutoides. Classification (NCBI taxonomy): domain Eukaryota; kingdom Metazoa; phylum Chordata; class Mammalia; order Rodentia; family Muridae; genus Mus; species Mus minutoides. The sequence continues at coordinate 79,860 of LR750956.1, read as the reverse complement.
TTAGTTGGCTATCACTGGGAAGAGAGGCCCCTTGGTCTTACAATCTTTATATGCCCCAGTACAGGAGAATGCCAGGGCCAAGAATGGTAGTGGGAGGGTAGGGGAGCAGGGCGGGGGGGGAAGGTATAGGAAACTTTTGGGATAGTATTTGAAATGTAAATAAAGAAAATATCTAATAACAAATATAAAAACAAAAGATTATGGAACAAAAAAAAAAAAAAAAAAAACATGAAATGAGTTACAGAGACAAAGTTTGGAGCTAAGATGAAAGGATGGACTATTGAGAGACTACCACACCAGGGGATCCATACCATAATCAGTCACCAAACCCAGTATTTCATATGACAGCAAGAGTTTGCTGAAAGGACCCTGATATAACTGTCTCATATGAAGCTATGCCAGTGCCTGGAAAATACAGAAGTGGATGCTCACAGTCATTTATAGGATGGAACATAGGGCCCCTAAAGGAGAAGCTAGAGAAAGTACCCCAGGAGCTGAAGGCGCCTGCAACCCTATAAAAGGAACAACAATATGAACTAACCAGAACCCCCATGCTCTTGTCATTTCTCTAGCTGCATATGCAGCAGAAGATGGCCTAGTTGGCCATCATCGGGAAAAGAGGCCCCTAGGTATTGCATACTTTATATGCCCCAGTACAGGGGAATGCCTGGGTCAAGAAGTGGGAGTGGGTGGGTAGGGGAGAAGGGCAGGGGGCCGGTATAGGGAAGTTTTGGGATAGCATTTGAAATGTAAAATAAGAAAATATCTAATAACATTTTTAAATTTTTTTAAAATGATAAAAGATAAAAGCAATAGGTTGTGCTCACACTGTGCTTGTTAGCCCAGAAATATTTCATGATAAAAAATAAATTAATCATAATACACTGACATAAATAGATCTCTTCAACTGAATTTACTAAATTAATTTAGAATGAGATCAGTCAAAACACTCAAATGAATTGATCATTTGCCTGAGTCACTCAAGTATCTATCAGATCTTGTAGCTAAAACAATTTTCCAAGTAAATGGTGATATAGTATTGATCACTATGTAGACTACAATCTGAGATAATTAACACTAATGAGTCATCCAGTCATCCTGCAGGACCCTAGAACTAGAGGTGAAAAGCCCAACATTTGCAAACTCATGTACTGGCCAGCAGTATCTGGTTCTCTGGTCCTTACCCACACTTTCCTGATTTTAGAGTTATTTTAATGCATCTTTGTTAGCCAACTTGAGTTTAAATAACTAGTAGGCAATGGGATGAATTTCCTCATATGATTGCAGAGAAGGAAAAGGTCACAGAATCTCAAAGATAAAGCAGGAAAAAACAAAGGAATGTGCATTTGAAGGTGTGAGGCACTAAGTTCCCTGGGGGCCATCCAGTGCAGGCTTCCCTTAAGATGCTGTATCAAATTCTGATCTCCTTTGAAACTGAAGCCTAAATGCACCAAAGCCAACTTTAAAACGTGGGTTCAGAGTTCTGGCTAGAGCTAGAAAATTAAGTCCTGAGTTGTCATTTGCTTCTAAATTGTATTCTCTAGAGAAACATAGTTTAAAAGGGAAAAGAGCCATTTTACAGAAACCAAACAGTTGCATGGTTTGTCACACCGTTCTTTAAAATGAGAAACTGCATAAAAGCCAACTAGAAAGGCCATTACAGGAAGGACTCTGAAGGCTGAAAGCTGTCTGCCTGGAGATGGATGAATGCACTCTCACAGTAGATAATTCCTTTAAAACACAGAAATACAGCCTAGAAATAAACTGACAGGGACCACAGTTCCTTCTGGATGTTACTAACAGAGGCTTATTGCATCACACACTTCAAAACAGCTTCAATGATTTGATATTTTAAAATTATATTTATGATGCTCTTTATTATTTTGTTCAATCCTTGTGTTCAAGGATGCAGTGAGCTTCTTGTTTTCTCCTCTTGAGGATGAGACAGATGACCTACCCAAGGCATGTCAGCCGAATTTCCACAATGCCACACTAGCAGCTTTGCCACAGACGTGTTCTCATGACCATGGAGCTCCAGGTGCAAGCTACAGATCCAATGGCTGTCAGAGGCAGTGGGAAGTTTTGGAAGAATATAAAATACACACTGGAGGGAGGGAGTCCTGGAACATGTGAGAGCACAGGGGCTTTCTGAAGTTACTTAGTATGAATAACAGAAGGGTGTTTGCGGGGCCATGTTACTCCTTCACTCAAAACCCAGTCATGACAAATTCTTTCTGCCAGAGGAAGGCAGACAGGGAGGAAAGGAGGAAGGGAGGGAAGGAGGGAGGGAGGAAGGAGGGAGTGAAGGAGGATGGGAAGGAGGGAGGGAGAGAAGGAGAGAAGAAGGGAGGAAGAGAGACTACCTAGTCTGACAACCTAAGTTGCTCTTCAGGACTGAGACAGAAGAAGGAGAGAACTGAGTCCCCAAAGTTGTTCTTTGACAATGTATGTGCTCTCACGCATGTGTGCAAGTGTGCACACACAAAATACATAGAATGGCAAAAAAGAATTTTAAACATCACTTCAGTCAACTTGAATGTTAACAAAACATATATAAAATATTTACACATTTTAAAAGTAACAACATGACATTAAATGCTAGATAGAATTTAAAGAATCAATAAGTCAACCAAATATACTGCTTGCATAGTATCATTATTCATGGAAAGTTAAATGACACCCTATTTTAGAAAAAAATAATTTTCATGACAATAAATCTCTGACTCAGAGATGAAATAACCAAGACACAGAAACATAGAATTATGAAAATATTAAAGTACTGGTCAAGATAATGAGGCCATAGCTCTGTGAGTAGAGAATTGTCTGTACAATTATATGGACCTGAGTGTGACCCTATTGCCCAAAAAGCAAGGCATGTCACGTATCTATATCCCTAATATTAGGGGACAGAGATGGCAGATGCCCTGAGCTTGCTAGTCAGCCAGCTTGGTCAGCACAGTGATCTTCCAACACAGTGATAGGCTTTAAGTCAAGTTGACAAGGAAGAGATTGACAGATAAGATATCTGACATCCTCCTCTGGCCTCTGTATAGCCACTAGCATCCCCAAGCTCACATGCAAATTCTGCGTACAAAATACACACTCAAAGGACAAGCAAGTACATCATTATAAAGAGCATACAACTGATCCACAACAGGTAAAATAAGACAAAAACTGGGTTATAGCTAGAAAGTCTTAGATTACATGTAAAAGAAACCAATGCAAATAAATAATTTGTATGATTAATTTACTTTGAGTTGCTGGGTTCTTGTACACACTGGGCAAGTGCTGGAGACTGACCGAGCTACATGCCCAGAGCTCATTTCAGTCCTCCCCTTTTCTTCATTGCTCCCTTGGGACATCTCCAAATCCCTGATGCTGAAAACCCAACTTACAATTCAATCTTCTCACCTCAAACAAAAGGAGGAAAGTTATCCACTAATTAGATCAAGATGGCAATCTGAGAATTAAATAAGTCAGTTTTTTTTTTCTTCTAAGTATTTGAAGTAATGCTGGGCGTGCATATTGTAAGTGGCAGATAAACGGGATTACTCTGCTCACGTTCAGCACGTTTAAATGTACTAATAATCAGAAGCTTCTCGTAAGTGTTAGAATGCAAGCTTTCTTTTTACATTATTTCTTTTAGGTTTTCAGATTATAATATATCAGTTCCTCCTTCCCTTTGCACCCTCTAGGCCTTCCCCATAGTCCTCCTTTGGTCTTTCAAATTCATGGCCTCTTTCTTAAGTAATTGTTGTTACATACATACATACATACATACATACATACATACATGCACATATACATAAATGCATCTGCTCAATCTGTTCAATATTATCTGTAAGTATGCTCTCAGGAATTATTATTTATTATTGGATGGCCAATTGGTGAACTGTCTTTGGAAAGACTCCTTCTGTTCTAAGCACGCCTTAGTTTCCTCATGAACTTTTATACACTTAAAGTCTCCTTGACATGATTTCTGAAACATGAGCTGAGGCTTACATTCATGAGCTTAAAGCTAAGGCACTAAGTCTTCTTTATATCCTTCAAGATATCCTACTGATAAGCATCATTTAGTTTATGCTATTCTGTCATTCGTACTCCAGACCAAAAGTGTTTTATTTACAGACCTGAATGAGTTACCTCAACTTGTTTTCTGCCAGCTGTTATTCTGCCCTGTTTCCAAGTTTAACAGTTTTTGGTTGTGTGAAAAGTTGAATTTAACATTTTAAAGAGGAAATTGAATCAGATTTATACCTGACAGAATTGATTATTTGAAAGTATTTAAATTTTATCCAATTTTAAACCCATATTTGTAAAATGTGCTAGCAAGAAAGGAAAAGTACATAAAACAATTACTTGTTGTAACTAAGACACATTTCTCTACTTTGCCCCATGCCACGACATCAAGTTTTCTGGGGACACAGCACTAAACTATGATTGTGTGCTCATCATTATCAAATGGTCTCCAGGAAAGAAAGACCTTACAGCAGCAAGATCAAGCCAAAGGAAACTTACCTGAGGATGCTATCTATGAAAATGACATGACTCATTACCTGAGCTCTCAACAGATGATTATGGATGCCATTGTCAAATAGAGGACAAATCTATGAAACTCGACACCCTCTTGAGATTATAGCTATGAAGTTCTCTGTGTCACCTTTCTCTCAAGTACCCTGGAGCCTCCTCCAGTGACTCTGCAGTCTTAATCTCCATGGCCAAACTGCACTATTAAAGGGATCTTGGAGGCAGTATGTTGTTGGTATTGTTTTATGAAAGACTACTCATCATTCTGCTACACTGGAATACAGCTCTGGGTGCCTTTTACTTATATTAGAAAATGAAAATTACACAATAATAGAGCATGGAGCCGAGTGAGATTCTTAAAATATGCTCTTGACAAAACCCTAAGATGAAAACTTGGACAGGCACAAGAACTCACCCCCACTTTAAAAATTTCTTTGCTGTTGGGATTGTTCTTCAGTTTTCCTTTCAGAAACTCCTGGACCTTTCCTATGGAGCTTCATAGAATATATAAAATCCTTTTCTAACCAAATACCTCATTACAGTGGGAAGAGAGCAGTGGCTGAATCACCCTTCACCTCCAGGATGTTTTAGTTAATGTACATGAAAATATTGAACTTCCTGTCTTTAAAAGCAATTAGAGCCAGTCTATGACCATACGCACTTATACAGCTTAGATGAGTTCATCTTATTTCACTGGTGGATGTTTATTAAGAACTGAAGCTGTGTGTGTGTGTGCGCGCGCCTTAATGTTACAAATGTGGTCAAGATACAGACCAGAAGTGGAACACTGCCTTAACATGTACAAAGATGGCAAGTTCCATCTCTAGTTCAAGGTGAAAGGGAAAGAGAGAGAGGAGGGAGGGAGGGCAGAAAGTAGGGAGGGAGGGAAAGAAGGAAAGAAGAAAGGGAGGGAGGGAGGGAGGGAGGGAGGGAGGGAGGGAGGGAAGGAGGGAGGGAGAATAAAGAGACAGGTGTGGACAATGTGTGTCTAAGCATCTGCCTGTTCTCCCTGCACCTTGGAAAAGTTGTTTGATTTCAGTGCTGGCAACTGAACCCATGTCATGCCTGTGAAATATAAACAACCTGCCCCTGAGCTACAAGCCTAGCCTGCTTCAGCTCACTCCATCTTCCTTGCCCAGGTTTTCATTTAAGACAAGTGTTAGTAATCTTTTTTGTTACTTTAGCAATCACTTAACTTCATTAAGTAAGAAAAACTCTGAGTTATGGCTTCCAAGGTTTTGATCATGAACATGTACTGCACAGTATGTGAGAGAAAGAGCACTTGAAAGCCAGTCTATGTACTTCTAAGGGAACAGAAAGTCATTAGGGAGAAAAGAGTTGTGTTACAATATCTGATGAAGAGCATAGTACCCCATCTACACTCACACCCATACCCATACCTTCATACTTTCTCTGCATAGGTCAAAGCTTTTAAAGGGTCCACCTCATCCTAACATGCCATGAGCTGATGACCAACATTTCAATGCATAAATCCTTGGGGGACCTTTAAGAACAAAGCATAATAGCACTTGTATATTTGTAATTATTAATTTCATTTTAAAACCTACTATGGGAGAAGATACTGGAATTAATGCCAGACTTAAGATTCTGAGAAATGTTTGCTATGCTTGAATGGCAAATTCACAGGTATAAACTATTCCTTTTCCAGAATGCTAACAATCAGCTGAATATGCCAAAGTGAACAGCAGAAGTGAATGAACAGCAGAGATTTAATTCTCTTATCTCTCTCAATTACACTCTGGCTATAAATGTGGAAGAATATATTCCCAAGGAAGAGTATAGAATTGTGCATAGGGGAAAAACAGAAACACATAAAGGTAGACACATGTGAAACTTTACATTCAAGTTTACAGCAATAACCAGTAGAGTGTTTTTAATTTGCTCCAGCTATCATAGAAATACACTGTATACCAGTAGGCATATCCAGTGAGATAGATTGTGTCTGTTTGTGAAGACTGCAAAGCTATGGTCAAGCTCTCAGCAAGGAGAGTTCCTTCAAAGGCTCTAAGCACTAATAAACCCTCATCATTTTGTTAGCTTCTACTTGTTTGTTGGTGATCTATGGTATTCCTTAGGAATAAAAGCACTCACCCCCAGTCTCTGGGTCATCTTCATGTAGCATTCTCTTCAGAAAGGCATCTCACCAGATTTCATTTTCCAGAAGGCATTAGTCATAATGGGCTACAAGGCTACCCTGTTTAAGTATGGCTTAATCTTAATTAACTGATCTTCAATGACCATTTTCACAAGTAAGGTCACATTTTCAACCATTGAGAGTTTGGATGGGAGAGAACAGAAATCAGTCTACAATACACTGATGCTAACAACTACACATAAATTTGATAGGGAATGAATATGGAACTGAAGTGACTATGTCATGGATAAACACTAGCAAACTTGCTTTAAGTGGATACTAAAGAAAACGTTGTCTTAAAACATCATTGTTGTTTTCTCCAAATCATAGAAATATTATATATAGTAGTTAAAAAGTAGACTTAACCCAAAGTTCACCAACAGATGAACGGATAAACCAAATATTATTTATAGATTCAAAGGAATATTATTCAAGCTTTAAAAAGAGGAAGTCCTCTCAAATGTTATGGCCTTGGTGATACTTATGAATATTAGTCAGCAAAAGACGCATACTGTATAATTCTGCTGCCATTACCTCCCTAAAGTGTGAAGTCCATACAGTGATTATGAGGAGGGGGAAAGAGGGAACACATATCCTTTAGTGTACACAGATTTTGGTTTTGAAAGATGAACTCATTATGGATGTCTGTTTCCAAGAAATGTAAATACACTTAACATAACTAAACTACATTTAGTAGTTGAAATAGTAAATTTCATTATATGTTTTTCTAACCAAAATAATAAAATATCAAAAGCACTGAATCTGTGTGATATGAGAACAGAGAAGACATGATTTGAAAAAAAAAAAAAAGCTACCCAATGAAAACATTAGACAGACGCCCTAAGATGAGGGGAAAATAACTGTGAACAGAAAAACAAACAGAACCAAAGAACAAACAAAAAATTAATTACACATAAAATTAGGATTTCATAAATCTTAGGGCAGTATTCAGGGTTTCGAAAATTAACAACGGCAAGCTATAGTTTAAACTTAAATATTTAGAACCCAATGAATGGTCATGAAAAAGAAGGTAATAACTAAAAACTTTTAAGAAAAATACAAAGACAAAAAATTAGAGCTTTGATTTTAAAAAAAGAAGAAAGAAAGAAAGAAAGAAAGAAAGAAAGAAAGAAAGAAAGAAAGGAAGGAAGGAAGGAAGGAAGGAAGGAAGGAAGGAAGGAAGAAAGAAAGAAAGAAAGAAAGAAAGAAAGAAAGAAAGAAAGAAAGAAAGAAAGAGACTGATAACAAGAAAGGACTTCTCAGTAAAAGCAGTGAAGTGGATATTAAGCACCCACCTCCAGGAAATAGCACACATAGCTTAACTAGAATATTTTTCACTCAAGTATGAAAAGGAATATGCATATTAAAATAGAAAATATGCATCTAAAAGAGAGGGAGAAGGGCTAAAGACATGGCTCAGAAGAACCCAGGTTTGATTTGCAGTGACAACATAGTGTGGTTCACGAATGACCACTTAGATTTCCAGTTCCAGGGACTTCCTTCTTCCAATTTTTAATATTTTATTATGTAGTATGTATGGGATTTACCTGCATGAATGTCTATACATCACAAGCACACGGTGTCTCTAGAGGCCTGACGACAGCAGTGGAGGACTCTAGGACTGGAGTGACAGATGGTTGCCACTCCATCAGGTGGTTGCTGAGAATCAAATTCAGGTACCCTTCAAGAACAGCAGGGTAACCACTGAGACACTGCTCCAGGCCCCCCTCTCTTTTCTTGAATGGTTCTTTGAAGCTCTTGGCACAACAGTTTTCTCAAATGTGAAATAGAACAGTAATCCCTGCCTCATTTCAAGGGTTTCAAGGGTGACAGTCCTGGTGTGCTGGTGGAGAGAGCTCCAAGGGAGCACTGAACGGTTGAACGGTTGGCCTTCTCACTAATGTAAGCATGCACACACAACTTGTACCTAGCATAGAAACCCTTAAGTAATATTTGAATTTCTGTGGAAATAAATTAATTTGATTCTTACTATTTTGTAAACAATGAAAACATTGGAGGAGATGACTGGTTTCCTTGCACACACACCCCCTCGTAAACCCCAGTGGATCAAGCTGTGCCAATTCCCATGCATAAAACATTAACCAAGGTCCATTAAACAAGAAACTAAGAAACACCACCTGATGCAATAGCGGTTTTCATTTGAATTGTATTATAAATAATATCCCATTTGGCTAATTTACAAAATCAAAGCATAATTATTCTACCATAGTTTCTGAAGAACAAATTAGTTGAACTCTCTAGCAGATTTGCAGAAATTGGTTGTATAACACAGTACTTCGTCAGATAAATGACTTAACCTGACATGCCTCAGTGAAGTTAATAGTAATTCATTTGAAAATGATCCACAGGTATGTTCAATAAAAAGAAAACACAAAGATTATAAGTAGGCAGGATTTAAAATATACTGCTATTAATGTGAATAAAAGTAGCACTTTAATGTTTTAATAACACGACAAGTTCAGAAACTACCCAGCCGAGTGGGGAGCTAAAGCTAGACCACAGTGAAAAGATAGACTGACTATTATAACATTTAGAACCTTTAAAACACAGCCAATGCTCAGACACAATTACAGAAAAATGAGACTCTAATCCTAAAAATATATTCAGATGATACCCATGTGATCTATTCTAAGTATTAATACATTGTTTAGAAGAATAATGTAACGTGTAAACACACTGAAATGTTGCTATATTGACAAATATGGCTTATTTTTAAACATATTTTACAAACATCAAGCATATTAAAAATACTAAAAACCTGAAGTTTTATGTTTCTGGTTCTTGTTTCTGTGGATAAATTTTTCTAGTTTTGCATCATATATTTTTATTATGTATTATACTTGACTACTTATATATTACAGTGAAATTTTAAATATGTATGCTTACATTATAATATAGTTACATGTTAGATTTTACATTTTATATAATTATAGCTCATGAATTTTTTTTTACATTTTTTTCTTTATTAGATATTTTCTTCATTTACATTTCAAGTGTTATCGAGAAAGTTCCCCATACCCTCCCCCATCCCGCCCTGCTCCCCTACCCACCCCCTCCCACATCTTGGCCCTGGCGTTCCCCTGTACTGGGGCATATAAAGTCTGCATGACCAAGGGGCCTCTCTTTCCAATGATGGCCAACTAGGCCATCTTCTTCCATATATGCAGCTAGAGACATGAGCACAGGGGGAACTAGTTAGTTCATGTTATTCTTCCACCTAGAGGGTTGAAGACCCCTTCAGCTCCTTGGGTACTTTCTCTAGCTCCTTCCTTGGGAGTCCTGTGTTCCAACTAATAGCTGACTGTGAGCATCCACTTCTGTGTTTGCCAGGCACTGGTATAGCCTCCCACGAGACGGCTATATCAGGGCCCTTTCAGCATTATCTTGCTGTCATATGCAGTAGTGTTTATTTTTGGTGGCTGATTATGGGAAGAATCCCTGGCAGCCGCAGTCACTGGTTGGTCCATCCTTTTGATTCAGCTTCACACATGAACTCCTTCAATGTGTGCTTTGTTCTTAATTCTAGGAAGGGCGAAGAGACCACATTTTGAACTTCATTCTTCTTGACTTTCATGTGTTTAGTAAATTGTATCTTGGGTAGTCTAGGCTTCTGGGCTAATATCCACATATCAGTGAGTACATGTTATTTGAGTTCTTTTGTGATTGGGTTACCTCACTCAGGATGATACCCTCCAGATCCATCCTTTATCATGTCATTTATAGTATGAATCATTTAATAGATTTCTCTGCTAGTCTACACCAGCACCTCAAATCAATTTTGCAGTCCTAACAACCATTCATAAAGAAAGCGGGCTCTTCTTTTGCACTGCTCTCCTTTCTAAAGCATGGAGTCATCACCTACTGTGGAGAAATCATGCCGACATCTGAGACTGTAATCAGGAAGCTCTCTGAAGGAGAGAGGTGCAACAAGATACAGCAGTTCTGCTGGTTCCACACTGTGAACAGTGCTGTCCCAGGTCACGGGATGTATTTCGTGGGAAGGAGATACAATTTCCCAGCTTAATGGAATATGTGATTTGGGGTTTTCTGCAATTAGGTGACGAATCCAATCTCAACTGCATGCTCTTCATTCACACATGACACTGATTTATTCATTTCTTATGACCCAATTATAGTGCTGTCCTTTGAAAGTTGTTGAGAGTAAGAACAAGAAGAGCCTCAAGAACAGAGGGCTGACATGAGCAGGACCCAGCCTGAACCCTTTGCAGGCTATATGACGAGTATCTGGGGAAGCTATGGTATATAATTTCAGGAGGGCATGAGGGGATGACAGGTCAGGTTCATATGGAAATTTTTCTGATGATATTACCTTTCCAGGACTCTAGTGTCTTAAGTTCAATGTTCTATTTACTCCTTCAAACTCATTGAGAATGACATGTCCCTTGGGATGTGAAACCTGATACTCCAGATAGCACTCTGAATTTCTGCTTCAGAGTAGAAAAACATTAGAATTGCTAATAATATTTTAAAGTTGCATATAAAGAAGCTACTTTCAAACAAAATTAACTCTGTACAATATTTTCTATTTAAAGTATATCTTGAATTTTTAAAAAAAATTTATTGAATTTTAGTTGAGTTCAAGATTTATGTTTTAATATCTATCAAATTAATTCTTACTAAACATGAGTGTATATCTCAATTAGGGTTTTACTGCTGTGCACAGACACTATGACCAAGGCAACTCTTTTAAAGACAAAAATTTAATTGGGGTTGGTTTACAGGTTCAGAGGTTCCGTCCAGTATCATCAAGGCAGGAGCATGGCAGCATCTAGGCAGGTATGGTGCTGAAGGAACTGAGAGTTCTACATCTTCATCTGAAGTCTGCTAGCAGATACTGACTTGCAGGCCCCTAGGACAAGGGTATTAAAGCCCAAGGCCATACCTCCTAATAGTTCACTTCCTGGGCCAAACATATACAAGTCATCACAGTATATGCTAACATATGTGGATAGACATATACAGGCATAATTCTGAATATAAATGACTGTATATGCTTTTAGCAATTTTAGTATATTAAGTACTAAAATTATTCTTTACTTTTTATTTGAAGCTGGGAAATGAATATACTAATAAATTACTTATTTAGTAATCTGAATCTCCAAAGTTACCAAAGCTAATAAAGATATTTTAAGAATAAAAAGTTTAGTGGAGTTTATTTTCTTGAAGTCACAATGGTAAGCCAGGTTTAGTGATGCATGTCTATAATCCCAGCTCTTGGTGGGCTGAGATGAAAGGACCATGAGTTGGGGGCCAACCTGTGTTAAATAGCAAGACCTAATGTCAAAAAACAAAATCCCACCAAACCCAGAACCATTGGTGCCACTGGTGCTAAAATCTGTTTGGTTACTTCCGCTGTTGCCATACTAGCTTTTCTTTTAGGTAGTAACAGGTGTGTATTTTCCCATACATAAGAAAATCATCCATGTAGGCAATAACCAGGTTTGGGCAGTTCTGACATTGGAATTCTACAAAGGCAAGGCAAGTGAAAATGAGAAGCGGAGGGTTATGTAAACACAAGAGGTTAAGACCTGCAAATCTATGACACAGTTGGATCATTCTCATCGCAGCAACATTACCATAGACAGGACAGTCTGTAGACAGCTGAAATAGATCAACAGTTTCATGAAAATGAAGGTAAACAATTTGTGTTCGAAAGCATTGTTAATTTATTTAGGAGAACTATTTAATCTTCAGCAGTGAAATATTAAATCAAACAGTTTTCTGCTCTGTTACTTATTTCTGGGGAGCAATAAAAGTTTTATTCACATGTTCTGAATGAGCTTGTATCAATCACAAAAAGACATGCAATCAAATTTATCTCGCAGAGAAAAATGCCAAACTCACAGAAATTCAAGAAAGCCAATATGGGGCAATTGATGATAACTCATAAAGTTCACCAGTAAGAGGCTGACTCGACTCATGAATATAGGAAAGAATGACCTAGAAAGTACTGCAGGTTGAAGACCAGAGTTAGAATGTGAACTCTAACTGCAAAGAGTAAGGCTAGAAGGAAGGTACGTAGCTGTGAGTGCTGAGTGACTGGTGTGCACGGGAATGCCAAGGTGTTGGTGCACACAACCGTCTATTCTCAAAGCAGCAGTCAAGTTCTCCTTTGTTTCATCCTTCATAATCCTCAAAAACAACTTCTCCACCTTGATTCTTCCAATGAAATAAAGGTGTAGTGTTTTATGGGCTTCTGTTCCAATTTCAGAAAATTTACAGACCCCCTCAGGTAAGAAGAGAAAGCCCACAAGGTACAGTGTCAAGCAAAGTCATTGTCTGATACCAAATGTTGACAAGAAAGAGACATTTCCCTGCCACTGTCTCGGGTAGACAGGGTATGAGCTGCAAGCGTGCATTTTCCATTCCTGAGGGCCCCTGACTGTCATGCACACAGCCCCTGCCTACCATTCCTTCAAATCTCTACAGGATGAAGCTTCTTAAGAGCAATTGATTTTGACACCCTGAGCTGCAACCGTTCTGCTAACACCTTCGACGGGTCCAATCCAAGGAGCACCTTGGTTATGTTGCTCACAGATGCCATTTCCAGTTTAATTAATGCTTTGGACTGCACAATCTTTCAGAGAAGTAGTTAGTTCTAAATTTAGCAAAAAGTATGTGCCATGATTCCAAATGTTAACACATTGGATTGCCTTCACTCTTCCAACAGTAGTAGCAACTGACACTTTCAAATAGTAGTAGCCTCAGTAAAGGCATCCATAAATAAGAATATGGTAAATTCTATTCCCCACAAAAGAACAAGGAAACAAACAGTTCAGAACATAAAGACAGAGGCCTGTCAATGGCAAAAGTTGGTTTCTGAGACGCTGAGTGCTCAATGGAGACAGGGATTGTATTTCCATTTCTCTATCATAACATATCTTTTACTTCCAGGGTCCTGCCCTCTTTTTGTATATCTTTTATACACATCCCATGGCTCACTTCTTTCCTGCCCAGCCAAGTTTTCAGCACAAACTTCAGCTTCTCCAAACTTTGGAGTTCCTAACTTTTTGCACAGTTAATGCACATGTGGTGAATTCTCAAAAGTAGCGCCCCCCCCCCAAGCCATCAGTGCATTTGTTCCTCAGAGTAAGCATTCTTATTGCATAACCGTAGGGAACTCAACTGTTATCACAGATATAAGTCCTCTGGCCTCCCAAAGGCCTTCAAGACAACAAGCTAACCTTAGCTCTCCTCAGCAACTCTCTTTCTCTCCTCCCTCTATCCATAGCCACAGCCTTTCAATGTTCTCTGTGAACCACCCGTGCGACCCTGCTTCTCGAACGTCAGAGCTGCTTAAAACCCTGGGGTGAACATGAGATGAACAGCAAATCAGGATCCTGAAGCTAGAACACCCTTGAGATTTGGTTTTCACATTTGCTTTCTTGAATTCTTCCTCTAGCCTGGCTTTGTTCACATCCCTAGTGATTACCTGTCTCCGAGATTCCTTTCTCCAACCATTTTTAATCCCTTTGATCTTCAATTATTTCTTCTCTGCTAGCTCTTCTCCATTTCACTTGGCAATATGTACATGCCCTTATAAGCGCTTGATCTAGAACTCTGTGCCCCTCTACCCCAATATACCCCTCCACCTGCATACATAATTGTTTGTTGTGATTAGAGAGGCTCCCTGCATAACATGTGAAGATACAAAAACATGTGCACTTAAATAAAATTTGGTTTAACCTTATAGTCAATGAAATCATTATGGCCAACCTCCTACCACATTAGCACATTATTCTTAGAACGTTATGCCATTTATTTGAGGGCCTTGTTACTTGGTTTTGTAACTAATTTTTAACATAGCCTCAGTGCTGATGTTTTCATTTTCACTCTTTCAAGAGTATTATATTCAGCACTGGTATTTCTCAAAAAACCATTTTATGGCCATGTAGTACCCTGTTTATTGCTGTAGTGACATGGTTTAATACCTAAACTGTAGTGGTAAAGCAGTACTTCATAGTATTTGTCAGTTCAGTGTACAAATATCAGGACTTAAGTCTGAATTATTTTGATGACTGGGAAGTTGCATTTCTTCACATCTGTTTTTCATGCTGTTTTATTAACCATTGATGAAGGATCATGGGTCCCAATCAAAAGCACTCGTCTTTACAAATAATTGTCTCACTTTTAAGAGTCCTTTAATTCAGGTGTTATTGTACATACCGTTCTTTTCCATTTAGAGTGTTGACATTTCTTTTAGATTCATTTTGTTGCTTTTATGCATTGTGAGTACTTCTTCCAATTTTTTTCACATGATTTTGTTCTTCAGACATGCTTCAATTTGCATTTCATTATATCTCCATTGTGTGTGTGTTTTTTTTCCTAGAATGCAGTGTGAGGTAAATGTCAGTTTAACATCATGTTTTAATAATAATGGTCACTAAGGGTTTATGAAGCCCTTCTGTCTCCTCCGGTTGGGATGTCATCTTTATCTTACTCTCTGCTGGCACACCCCTGCCCCGCCCCCACCCCGTAGCTCTCTATTCCTGTCCCAGCCAGGCTGTTTCCTGTCTGATAGCTTTCCAGCACTTGCACCAGGGGGCACCGGGAGAGAAGGAGTGGAGGAAAAGCTTTCTCTATACCTTTGCTGTCATGGGCAAGCGCTGTGCTGCTCCAGGCTCTTCCTCACGTGTACAGGCTGACCATGATCTTCTCTCTTTAGACATCTGATCCCTTGGGTCTAGGACTCCACTTCTCTCTTTATGACTACAGGCCAGAGGTACTGCAGCTGTCTATGGTGTTTTCTCAGTCTCCTCTCGACTGGGCAGCCCCTTCATTATCTACACAGAGTTCCCTCTGCTTTAAATATTCATTCAATTTCAGTTGTCCTGTTTGAAACAAAGTAGGTCCTATTCCTATATGTTTATGTTCTTTCTCTCTAGGGAATACAATTTAATAATTGTGACATATTTCATTGTACTGATCTTTCAAAAATGCTCTTGTCTCTTTGGGGAAAATAATTTTTCAAGTAAATTTTCACTTTATTTTTTAATTTATTTTTAAATTTTTCATTTTATTTTTTAATTTACATTGGTGTTCTCTCTCCATGTGTATCTGCGTGAGGGTGTCAAATACCCTGGAACTGAAATTACAGACAATTGTGAACTGCCAGGTGGGTCTGGGTCCTTTGGAAGAACAGTCACTGCTCTTAACTGCTGAGCCATCTCTCCAGCCCCTTTATTTTATTTTAATAATATGATTATAGATATATTTACATAAAGATACAAATATTAGATTCAAAATGTTTGCTAATTACTTATAATATATCAGTAGAATCTGGAAAATAACCAGTATTAAATAAATTATAGTACCTTTTATATAAAAATATGATGTATCTTTAAATACATATATTACACATACTGACATGGATGCATGAATTGCTATAACTCTGCTGAAAACCTCTGTGACGATATTCACTAAAATTAAATATGTGAGTTGTCTTGCTACCCAGCAATTCTGCTTCTGTGTAAATAGCAAACAGAAAGATGTGACTATATTTTCAAAAAGGAATGCATAAGAATGCTCCCAGCAGCTATGTTTATGATATTCTCACTCAGATGCAACTCATGTATCTCCTAAAAGCAAAAAGCACAAATTGTTTTACATTCATGTAATAATGTAGCATCGCAATGGAAAAGAAATCCAGACTAGTAAATGACATAGATAAATGTTGAGTTCCAGAGACCAAGCACAGAAAAGCACTGCATGATTAAATTTACATAAAATTAAAAAATGAGTAACAGTAATTGATGCCAAAAGAAATCACAGTAATGACTTAGGGATTATGAATAGAAGGGGACACAAGGGAGGTTGGCATCTACATTCAGTGCATGAACTAGAAAAGCTGGGCAGCTCTGGGGATCCTCCTGTCTCCCCTTCCTCTGCAATAAAATCACAAGTGTGCATCTTCATGTCCAACAGTTTACTGAAATCTGGGGATCCCTATTCAGATCTTTTTGCTTTTTTTAGCAGGTACTTACCAACTGACCCAGCTCTCCTGTATGGTAGATTTTAAATTTTAAATGTTTACGGTACAGCCAGTTTGGGTGGTGCAGGCTGGATAGGGTGGCACACACTTAATTGCAGCACTCAGGAGGCAAAAGTAGGCAGATCTGGATCTGTGAGTTCAAAGCTAGCCTGGTCTGTAAAGTGAGTTCTAAGATATCCAAGGCTACAAAGAGAAACCTATATTGACCAAATTTTTTAAAAAGCGTAAAAAACAGTTAAGGTACTTACGTATGATTTGATACAGAGTGATGTAGGAATTCCTTCTAAGTTAAACAAAATAGTTGCTGAAAGGTGTATTAAAAGGGTCCATATGTGTAAAGCAAGAATATATGCATATATTTATAAATACATATTCATGTATAATTCATGTATATATACATAAATACCAAAGAGATAGAAGGACTTTTTTACGTACTTCCTCACAAGCGTGAAACATTTTTATAGTAAAATTATTAATTAAACATTCAATGGAGTATTTATGTTAACTTTTATTAAAACTATAATTTAAAAAATAATTACATCTTACAGTTTTGCTACTTAGCCAGAAATATGGTATTTCTTTAATACTCACCCCAACCTCCACCAAACTTTTAAAATTTCTATGAGAACCATGTCTCTCTAAGGGACACTCCTATATGTTCTGTATTATTGCTTTTGTGAATTAAATTGTTAAATATTTAATTTTCTCAACAGATAAATCTACCCTTTCCTCTGCCTCTTTATTCTCCACTCATTTCTAACCTGTTCAACCTTAATGAAGCTGTTCTGGCAGAGATTATCAGTTGCTGAGCAAAACAGATGGCTGCCTTTTCTCAGCATGGCACTTCCAGATAGTTACTAATTCATTAGCTCAACAAATATTTGTGGCTCCCTTGATAAATGCTACACAGTGTGCCATACACTGAAAGTTCAAAGGTAAACACAAGGCCTGCCCTCCAATCTTCTGTACTTAATGCAACAAACAGTCAATCATGCTGACAACGCACTCTGATGGGCTGAAGCTGAGAAAATTGCCCTGTTCCATGGATGGACAGCAGAGAGGCATCTGTCCAGACTGGGATTGTTAGGAACTACTTCTCAGAACAGATGTTGTAATTGAAACAGGCTCATATGGGGTCAAGGTGAGAATGAAGAACATTCTAGACATGGATAAAAATCATTTCATCATCTGCTGAAGGTCAACAAGAAAGTGAGAAACTTGCTTAATGAAACCAGTAATTCAATACAGCTAAGTCACAGAAAGTAAGGTAGACAGAACATAATCATAAGTAGAAGACGGGAAGGCCTCTACTCCTAAGGTACTCAGAAATCAGGAGCAAGCCACTGCTAGAATAAAACATGCAGAAAACACTACAAAAATCTGGGCACAGACAAGAATTTTTGGATAAAATTAAATAGCTCTGGAAATAAAGCAAGAATTACAAGCAGGACTGTATCAAAGTGAGAAGTAGTGATTCCAAGAAGGACAGTAAAGCTTCAGAAATAGCCCGAGCAAGCTGTGGCTGTGTCTACTCAAATGAGGCACACAAAAGTGTGATTTTGAAAGAACAGAGAATGCTGTAGTGGTGAGCTCACTTTGAGATGTGCAAACTATGAAATGTTTTATGAGGCAGTAGGAGGCAGGGGCATATACAAAACTGACTTTCAAGAGACCTTTCTGGGGAGAAGCTGGACTGGGCAAAAGAACAGATGACAAGTGACTTGTGGAAGTACTAGACATGGAGAAGCAGCAGAAGACAGGCCACAGAACACAGGAGCTAGAAGGGCTTTAGGCCAAAGGAAGAGCATTTCTAGAAATGGAAGGAGACAGCAAAGAGACAGAAGTGGAAAGATATTCACAAGTGGGAGAGATGTAAGGAAAGTTCCAGTTAACTCCTCTATGAACTGTCCTTAGGGAGAGAAGGGTGAGACAAACATATCCAATATGGGAGGAGAACATAAGCATAATGGAAACCCCATGACACTAGAATCAACAAGAGATCAGGAGAACACTTGCCATGCAGAACACCAGGGACAGCTAGCCAAGGGTGGTTCATAATGTCATACACACCTCTCTGTGTTCCCCTTTCACTCTCTCACACACACTTCACAACATCACACACACACACACACACACACACACACACACACACACACACACCACATGCACTTTCTTTCACTCACACACACACACACACACACACTCTCCATACATGCCTCACATTCTCCACTCACTCTTCCCATTCTGTCTTTACTCACTTTTCTCGTGCTCCTCTCTCTCTCTCTCTCTCTCTCTCTCTCTCTCTCTCTCTCTCTCTCATTCTTCATTTTCTCCCCACATTCACCTCACAAACTTCTCACTCGCTCTCTACTCGCTCTCTTGCCTTTCTCTTGCCCCAGTCTTTTATTGATACTCCAAAAGAAGGTTAAAAAAAAAGGACATTGTATAATCATTATCAAATCAAATTCAAAAGAATAACCATGTCCCACAAAGAATCAAGAATTACAATTGTTCCCCAAAGCTTCAAGCATCCCTATTCTCAGGCCTATACCCAAAATAACAATAATTACAAACCTATCATTATTTAAACTTTAACTTATTACACTTCAGAGATCAGAGCTCTGAGGCCAGCAGCTACTTGCATTTTCTTGTGAAGCTCTAATGATCAATGACATGGGCAAAGCTGCCAGGCAGTGGCCAGAAAGAATCAAGTTAACCCTTAACTCAATAGTTCTGCTAGCCTTCTTCTTCTGCACATTGCACACAATAGCTCTTCTAAGAGTCCCAGGGTTTTGACTTAATTTTAGTAATATAAGATTTTACATATTCTATAAGTGCTTATCCAGGAACAACCCTCAAATGTTATACAAAACTTATTTCATAACTTTAATATTTTTTTTCCTTTCTTGGAGTCTCAATGTTGGCTCTATTTCATTTTCTAATAATTTCTTCAAATTTTCTTTGCAAGTCAAGCATTAATCTGGAACTACCATTGTGCAGTTATTACATTGTTTCCAAGATGAGAACACAGAGTATGCACCTGGGCCATTAGGACTGCGCTGTGCTGTGTTCCATGCCTCAATTTTTAATTGTTTAGGAATCATTACATCAAGGAACATCTAGTTTCACAGAATTCACCAAAGCAGAAGGAGAAAGAAGTAAGAAAGTCAGATGTAATATAATAATTATGCACGCCAAGGCCAACTGAAAAGCAGTCACACACAAATGAAATCTATACAGCTGTTGTCCAGGACTAAGGTTAGGAGAAATAAGGGGACAACTGTTTTTTACAAAGAGCTGCTGTGGGCTACTGAGATGTCTCCATCCTGGCCTACTGCAGGCAGTCCCTTATTTCAGATGGCAGATCCCCTGGAGGGATGTGTCTTTTGCTTCTCAGGGTCCCAGACGCCATCCTTTTCTACAAGGAGCTGCCACGGTCTTCTGAGATGTCTCCATCCCAACCTATTGCAGGCAGTCCCTGTTATTGTATGCTGTCACCAGCAGAATCATGACTCAAAGATAGCTGTATCAGCAAAGTCCCTCTGGGCATGGAGGAGAGCTCACAAACCTTCAAACCCAGAGCTCACTCTATAGCCTCCAGACAGTTCAACAGATTGAAAAGTGTCCTATCTAAGTGATTACATTTGTCTAAATGACTTTCAGGTGTCTTAGCATCTTTTTGCTTCTTCCAAGCACCTCTGCTGATCTCGGAATCTTTTTATATCTTTGCTTGTCTGAGATTTACTCTCTCAGTCTTTATTATTTACTCTTGGGAAAGGAGGGGCCTAGTGAATCTGGTCCATTTTAGGGACTTCCTGAAGCTATTTTGAGTTGTTTACCTTCTGTCTTAAGCCCTGCAGAATGGAATGTTTCAATCTCTAGGAAATATGCCAAAGGGAAGCTAAGGTTTCATATGGGAGTGTGAATGATGAGTGGTGTTATCTCATATAGTAACCGGCATAGTGATGGAGAAAAGATGCTGGAGGCGCTAAAGTACAAATGAATGTGAACAGTGACTGGAACGTTTATATTCGTGACAACACTACATATGGTGGTGCTGTAAAAAGAGCCATCAGCCTTACAGGAAGACAGGGAAGATGAGCAGTTCTGTGTCTGGATGTGGCTCTGAGGCATGAGGTGTTTGACCCACCCAACTTGATGAGAAAGAAGAGTCATGCCAATTCAAGACAGCTGCTGGAGGAGCCTGATATAGCTGTCTCCTGAGAGGTTCTGCCAGTGCCTGGAAAATACAGAAGGGGATGCTCACAGCCATCCATGAACGGAGCACAGGTCCCCAATGAAGGAGCTAGAGAAAGTACCCAGGGAACTGAAGGGGTTTGCAGCCCCATAGGAGGAACAACAATATGAACTCACCAGTACCCCCAGAGCTCCATAGGTCTAAACCAGCAATCAAAGAAAAATGGTGGGACTCATGGCTCTTGTTGCATATGTAGCTGAGGATGGCCTAGACGGTCATCAATGGAAGGAGAGGCCCTAGGTCCTGTGAAGGTTCCAGTATAAGGGAATGCCAGGGCCAGGAATGGGAGTAGGTAGGTTGGGGAGCAGGGGTAGGGGGTAGGGGATTTTCAGAGGGGAAACTAGGAAAGGGGATAACATTTGAAATGTAAATAAAGAAAATATCTAATAAAAATAATAGTGTAAGAAAAAAAAAAAAAGACAGCTGCTGGAGAGCCAGCCTCCAGTGAAGGCTAGAACATGAGCTAGTCTAGGCAGAGTGTGAATACACTGGGAAGCAGACCAAATATAACAGGCATGGTAGAGGATAATGGGATGTGTTCTGATCTGGTGGGAAGGGATTTGGTGAGGCAGAAGGAAAGCCTTTGCATGGAAGAACAAGACTATGGAAACCAATGCACGTGGCTTGCATTTTAACTTTAAACAGTCACCATGATCATGAGGAAGGTGAACCATGGTGTAACACACTCGTCGAATAATAAACACTGTAGGCCTCAAGTTTAGCAACAAACCCCTGCCTGGCCACCCCAGTTCTGGTTTGCTCTTCTAAGTTCATTTTCCATGAGATATCTCCATTAATTATATAAAATGAAATTCCGATCCTGCTGGTCGTCCTCCTGGTTAAAAGCCTCTATTGATTCCACCAAATCTGAGATGCTAATTGCAAACTTCTAAAATTAGCACTGGAAGCAAGTCTTCTCCAATTATCTGGCTTTCGTCCACCTTTAAACCTTTCCCCTCCTCTTACACCATGATGTGTTACATGATGGACACGCTCTGACATCATATTATCTACATAGAGTTGAGGGGGGAATAACATCCGTGTAGAATAAACTCTTTAAAGAGAGTTGGGAGCTTCCAGAAATGTTTAAAGATGTACTGCAATGAATGGCAACTCTATGACAAGACAAGAAAAGCTGGCTTCTCACAGCCTAGCATCCTTAACAAAGCAATGCCTCTTTGAGTGTGTCGGCATGTTGATGCTGTTGAATTTTCTCAAGTATAATTTCATGCACCCCATCAAGCTAAATATTTTTATTAACATACACTTTTCTGCTTCTGCTTTTAATAATTACTGTACACATAACCTTTTCTTCATCTTTCTGTTTTTTGTAGAATCACTTTTTTTTATGCTTAGAAGCATATTGAGTAAAAGGTACCCCTCACAGCATAAAACTTGTAACAGACACCTTGCAAAAAAAAATGTGTGTGAGTGAGTTTGTATATTTTTTCAAAGATAATGAGCAGAAAGATTTAAAATCTGTTCAAACGTTTTCTGGCAAAATGTACTTGAATCGTGCCAAGAGGAATTTCATGTTGCATGCCTTCAATCTGTTTTTGAAATATTTGTAGATACAGGCAACATCTGTTCCACTGGACAGAGATCTACTGTGAGTGCTAATAACTTTGGAAAGCCTTGACTTTAAAAGTTTATACTTAGGAATTAAATATTTTTAAACAGATACATGTTGAAGTTCTCCTCTAAATAAACCTTAAAATTTTAAATCACAGAAAATTATAAGAAAATATTTTACTAAGTAAAGTCTAAAACTGAAGGAATTTTTAAAATATGGATTTAGTCATATGTTAAAATTGCCTAGAAATAAATTACAGTATTGAAACATTATTGTGTTGTGCACACAAGCAAAGAGAACAGGAAAGGCAGAGCGGACTACCTGTGAGTAGATAAAAAGAGAAACCAAGTTGAGGGCAAACGCAAACATGGTAAAATCTTGTAAAGAGGAAAAGCAAGTAAGAGTAAAATTCCAGAGTAAAAAGATGGTGGGAAAGTATCCTGTACTGCAGACAAAAAAGGCTGATTCAGTAGAGACAGGGTTTTCTTTGTAGCCCTGTCTCTCTACGCAGACTAGACTGGCCTCAAACTCAAAGAGCCACCTGCCTCTACTGGATTTCATGTGTGCACCACCACACCTGGCTTAAAATGATTTTTTTATTGTACATCACAATCAGAATGTTTCAAATCTACTGTCCTCAATGTAAATGGTATTTGCACTTTCTCTGTGGAGGCTGACCTACTTGTAATTCAGTCTAAATGGCGGTTATAAATCAGAAAAGATTCCATTTCTGCTTAGATAATGTCTTTAAAATAAAATTCTTCTGAGGATCTCAACTACACAAAAGCTCAGCTGGCCAAGAAAAAGTCTTGTGAAGGTGACAGACAGACAGTACAGTGATATGACAACAATTCCTCCTCTTAGACTTGGACTTTGGAGCATGATGGGAATTCCTGTAATTTCTCTACAAACTACTCAGCCTATTGCCTTAATGGACAGAAGTAAATTTTTTTTAAAGTGGTTGGTTTTATAACCAACAATAAAAATGTTCCATATTAAATATTATAGCAAGTGAGATATCATTCCAAAGGAACACCGGTATTGGTTACCAGATGCTAAATGTAGCAAATAATTTTGGGAAAACGACAAACCTAATGTGCTGAGAAGTCACTCATGTAATTAGATGACAAGTATCCTACCTTGGTTTAAAAATAAGAGACAAAGATTTCAAACAGGGCGCTGACCTGAGAACTCCAGGTAGCTGAAGGACAGGCCAGCAGGGAAGCTCACCAGTCACTGTACACTTTTCTGTGCCATTTGAATTTGAACCTACGTAATTCTTCCACTTAGAAAAAAGTAATAATTCCATGAAGAAATAAATAAGGTAAAAGATGTAAATTTGAAAATTTATAATAGCTTCTTCAATGACCAGTAGCTTCTCTCTGGATAGATTTTTTTTTTGCTAAGGATTTTGATTTTATTTTCTACTGTGAGTAACCTAAGCTGCAGAAGAAGAGCCATGACTAGCTGACACAAGGTAGTGATGCATCAGTGAACTTCAGTGAGCTGATGCTTCTAGTAAAGAAATCATGTCTAGTAAAGAAAGATGTCTGTAAGAGGCAGCCATGCAGAGCTCAGAGGAGAGATTCCAATATTTCCTAGCCATCTCTCCTTTCCTGCCTTTGATTTCGTGTAGGATGACACTACAAAAAGTACTAGCAATCTACAGTTCGGGAAGATGAGACCAGGGACCTAAGTGAAACAGATGCTGACTCTGCAGCGCTGCTAGCACACGTCTATCACAAACCACTGATCGCAAATGTGTATGGAACCATCACCTGTTCTGGCTTACACCTCAGAAACCTGAAGCTTTCATGGGTCTCAACTACATGCTGATGATTTCATCTCTGTGACTGAACCACACAGATAATTTCAAACATTATCATGTAACATGTATGTCTCTGCTAAATTAAATAGAATACAGAGATCTTTATTTGGCTCATTGATTTGAATTTGTCATTGTGAACATAAATTATTAAACCCTAGTGGATGAGAGGCAGTATAGAGATGTACTGTGAGAAATTGTCTCAAGACAGAAGCACAACAGGATAAATTCTAAATCTCAATACAAAAAGAAAAGAAAAGAAACAAAAACAAAACAAAACAAAAAACAATGGAGTACTACTCAGCTATTAAAAACAATGAATTTATGAAATTCTTGGGCAAATAGATATATCTGGAGGATATTATCCTGAGTGAGGTAACCCAATCACAAAAGAAGTCACTTGATATGCACTCACTGATAAGTGGATATTAGCACAGAAGCCTAGAATACCCAAGATACAATCCCCAAAACACAAGAAAATCAAGAAAGGAGACCAACGCGTGGATACTGCATTCCTCCGTAGAAAAGGGAATAAAATATCCATGGAAGGAGTTGCAGAGACAAAGTTTGAAACTAAGACGAAAGGATGGACCATCCAGAGACTGCCCCACCTGGGGGTCCATCCCATAATCAGCCACCAAATGCAGACACTATTGCATATGCCAGCAAGATTTTGCTGAAGAGACCCTGGTAGAGCTGTCTCCCGTGAGGCTTTGCCAGTGCCTGGGAAATACAGAAATGGATGCTCACAGTCATCTATAAGATGGAACACAGGGCCCCCAGTATAGGAGCTAGAGAATGTACCCAAGAGCTGAAGGGGTCTGCAACCCTATAGGTGGAACAACAATATGAACTAATCAGTACCCCCAGAACTCGTGTCTCTAGCTACATATGTAGCAGAAGATGGCCTAGTCGGCCATCATTGGGAAGAGAGGCCCTTTGGTCTAGCAAACTTTATATGCCCCAGTACAGGGGAAAGCCAGGGCCAATATGTGGGAGTGAGTGGTTAGGGGAGCAGGGTGTTGGGAGGGTATAGGGGACTTTTGGGATAGCATTTGAAATGTAAATGAAGAAAATATCTAATAAAAAATAACATAAAAAGATAAACCAGATGGGCTAGCAGAACAACTATATTTGAAAAGTAAACTGAAGTATTAAAATATTAAGGAAATAAAATGTGTAAGCACACAGCATAGGAGAAAACAGACTAGGAACATTGGAAAAGAAATATGAAAGAAACTCTTCCTCAACTAACTATTGTTCCTGAACCAGTTGATAGGAGGAAAGTCAGAAACAAAGGAAGGTGATAGACAAGGCTCTTCTACTGCTTGCTTCCCATTTAAAGCTCATCATACAAAATAAGTTTAAAAGAGAAATTTCCAGGCATGCCTAGAAATGTGCAGAGAGATAGGGCAATGGGAAAACTGTAACTTTTCAGTTACAAAGGAATGAACCTGAGATGTTCGTTCTCTTCAGCAAAGATGGATGTGATGTCCATGGAAGAACTCTGAAAAAGTTATGAAGATAATGTCCAAGATCAAAACCAATACCAACAAAACCATTCACACTGGGAAAACACTAAAAAACCAAAAGGCCAAGAAATGTATAAATAAAAGCTTGTAAAAGGTTACTAAATATAAATATTTCTTCAACTATGGCAAGAAAAGCCAGACACATCTGTGAGACGGCAAATGTCAGTGTTCCCAAATTGGATGAAAATGAAATGAAACAACTTGTCTAAATTAAAATACTAGCAAAACTCATATCATAAACAACAAACACAGCACAAAAATATTTGGAAGAGAAAAATGAAGTAAAGTTATCAGATAAATGACAACAGGGAGAAACAAGGTATAAAGTTGTCATTATTAGATGAAATAGAAATCAAGAAAAATAAAAAAGTATGTTCATAGCAGCCTTATTTATAATAGCCAGAAGCTGGAAAGAACCCAGATGTCCCTCAACAGAGGAATGGATACAGAAAAGGTGGTACATCTACACAATGGAGTACTATTCTGCTATTAAAAAAATGAATTTATGAAATTCTTGGGCAAATGGATGTATCTGGAGGATATAATCCTTAGTGAGGTAACCCAATCACAAAAGAAGTCATTGGGTGTGCACTCACTGATAAATGGATATTAGCCCAGAAACTTAGAATATCCAAGATACAATTTGCAAAACACAAGAACATCAAGAAGGAAGACCAGCTCGTGGATACTTCATTCCTCCTGTGAAGAGGAAACAAAATACCCATGAAAGGAGTTACAGAGACAAAGTTTAGAGCTAAGATGAAAGGATGGACTACCCCACCACGGGGGATCCATCCCATAATCAGTCATTAAACTCAGACACTATGGCATAGGACAGCTAGTGCCTACTTAAGGGACCCTGATATAGCTGTCTCGTACAGAAGTGGATGCTCATAATCATCTATAAGAGGGAACATAGGACCCACAATGGAGATGCTAGAGATAGAACTCCAGGAGCTGAAGGGGTCTGCAACCCTAGAAGAGGATCAACAATATGAACTAACCAGAACTCCCAGAACTCGTGTCTCTAGCTCCATATGTAGCAGAAGATGGCCTAGTCGGTCATCATTGGGAAGAGAGGCCCCTTGGTACTGCAATCTTTATATGCCCCAATACAGGGGAACCCCAGGGCCAAGAAGTGGGAGTGGGTGGACAGGGGAGCAGGGAGGGAGGAGGGGGAGGGGACTTTCGGGATAGCATTTGAAATGTAAATTAAGAAAATATCTAATAAAAATTGGAAGAAAAAAAAAAGACAGAAGGAACAATGGAAAACATTTAATTCTTAGTAGCAATAACATAGATAAAACAAAAAACACATGTGAAATTAACACAGAGTTTAAGTTAACTTGTTCATAATTAGCTCACAAAAATAAGTGAATCTTGGAACTGAAAAATACATACAGTTTTCAAATAATGAGCATATAAGAAACTTGGTACCTGACAGATAATTCATTAAAACTATTAGTTTATTTTAATTAAAATGTAATTAGATTATTTCCCCCTTCCTTTTCCTTCCGGCTGCTCTCATGGCCTCCCTCATGCCATGTCATAGTGATAGTTTCTTTTTCTTTGATTATTATGGTTCTGTGCCTATGCATCAATATATAAAGGCAACCTACTGAGTCTGCTTAATGTTGCGTGTGTGTGTGTGTGTGTGTGTGTGTGTGCGTGCGCGCGCGCAAGCTGATCACTTAATATCAGATAACCAATAGGGTCCCTTCCCTGGGGGAGCCTACTTCTCCTCTCAGGTCATTCATTGCCTAAAATTCTTTGTCTGCAGGTGTGACCCTTTGAAGTCTGCCCTTTCCACGTAGCATGCCTATTAGTGTGAAGTCTGCCCTTTCCATGTAGCATGCCTATTAGTGCTGTCATTGTTTATGGCTCCTTTAGGCAGCCATATTGTTGAAGTGTGATAGGACAGGAAAATTACTACTCACATTTTTTAAAATTTATTTTTATTATTCTAAAGAAGTATCAAAAGGCAATGGCCTCGGCTTACCGCAGTGAAGGCATGGTGTTTGTGAAATGCAATACTGGTTTGTTCCAGACTTAGTTTTGTGTTTCTCACTAGATTAAAATCATCAGACAAGACATCTGATAAAACTAGGACTTGGGATAACTATTCTTTATTATTTTCTCAGAAATGCTAATTTTTAGATAAATGATTCCAGAGCATTGGTGGAACTACAGGAACTGCCTTAAATAATTTGAAGATAATTGTATAGCTTTAAGGGCCAAGCTAGATATAGGGCAAATATATGAAAACCTGGACTAGGCTAATTTTTAAGAATAGCATACTAAAGTCATGATACTCAGATTGCAAGAAAAGTTCAATACTACATAAGAACTTTTAGAATAATTTATTGTTTAAAGAATTGATAATCACTAGATCATCTCAATAAATGTAAAAATACCCATGAGCTCTCCCCAACATGGCTGCCTGAACCTGACCTGAAAAAGGATGTCAGGAGATTTAGAAACCTGGATAGGGGAAGTTCCTGGGGCCCCAAATCTACCCAAAGAACTACAGACAACTAAGGAATGCTAAGAGCAGTAGAAATAGTCTTTCCCAGCAAAGAGCACATCAATTGACGTTCCAATCCCAAATGGTCAGCTCTGAAAACACACTTACAAGTAACATTATAGGGACCGAGCAGGAGGTTGTATTTGTGTATTTAGGAACACACACACACACACACACACACACACACACACACACACACTGGTTAAAGAAAAAGGGCTATGAATTTGAAAGAGAGAGGAGTGAGGTGGGTAGTGATAGAGGTACATTGTAAGATTTGGAGGGAAGAAAAAGAGGAAGAAACAATGTAATTATATTTTAATCTAATTTTTTTATTTTATTTTAAAGAAATGACAACTATTTATTTGATACATCTGAAGCCCAAGCAGAAATCTTGCTATATTTTCTTGAATAAGTCCATCCAGCCAAACATCATCACTTGAAAATTGAAAAGCTGTAAAGTATACATCATAAAATAAAATGATAAGTTTTTCATCATACTTAAGTTATATAAATGAAAAAAATCCTGTATTAATGCTAGTCAGTAGAGTATTTAAAATCATCAGAACAAATGGCTCCAAAGTAAAGATAACTCGAGGAACCATCAAATGCCCCAGACCTTCTGTGTACAATACCGTTGTTGCTCAAAAGAGAAACGTTCCTGATACACTAATTTGTTTCAACACTTGGTTCCCGGCACAGGATGCTGTTTGGAATTCTGATGGCCCTTTAGGAGGTGAAACGCTGTGAAAGGAAGTGATTCGTGAAGGGCAGGCCTTAAGGTTGGAAAAGCAGTCTCACTACTTGGCTGCTCTGTGTTTCATGACTGCAGACTCCAGAGAGAGAAACTGCCTCTCGCTGCTCCTGGGATGCCTTCTCTGATGAACAGAACCCTCTCAGCTGTAAGCCGGAGTAAACCCTTCTCTCCAGTTGCTTACTACCAGGTATCTGGTCACCACAACTAGAAAAGTAACTGATAGACCAAACAAACGCTCAATGCGGGCAGCTCCATGGCATTTCAGAATCTCTGTTCAAACCTATGGAAGGTGTGTTACTCTCATCATTGGCTGCAGAGAAAACACACCTTTAAACGTTTATCAAATACCTAGGCGAGGTGGGATGCAAACTAAATGCTTTTAACATCACTGTCTACCTGCGAATTAGCAGAGTGTAAGAAATCATAAGCTCTCCTCAAACTGCAGGAGTATTAAAATCACCGGCTTTTAAAAAAAAAAAAAAGCAGCTGGAAATGGATTGATTTTAAACAGAATTGGAGGACACGCAAATCCAGCCAGTGATTATTTATTGTGTTGTGTGGGAGAAGCCAATGGAAGAGAAAGAAACTGTAGGATCTTAAAATGTTTTAACAATGTATTTAGACTCAGCCAGTCTTCCGGAGAAAACCTGCAAAATATTATAAAATTCTGAACCAAGCAAGTAACAGACCATTGGAATTTATTCTCATGGTTCCAAGCCACCGTTGCTTGTATACTAATAGCACTGACACCGTGTATGGAATTGGCTAAGGCTGTCTCGTGAAGCTGAACCAATTGTCACTGATCTGCAAACTTAGATTTTAAATTTGAGGTGCAGCGATTCATCTAAGAAGCACCTGTCCCACTGTGTAAACTCAGTGTAATCATTACTAAAAGTGCTCTGAGAAAAATTCCATGTCTTTGGTTTCTCTCTGATGTATAAATAATGGCTCCATTCTAAGGAAGATAACATCCCATTTATATGATCACAGATAATAGGCTTTGTGGTGATATGATGATACCTTGTTATATTGCTTTCTCCTGACTTGAAATTTCTCAGTCATTTTTTAATTGGATATTTTATTTATTTACATTTCAAATATCCCCTTTCCCAGTTTACCCTCTGCAAACTCCCTATCCCATCTTGTTCCTCCTGCTTCTATGAGGGTTCTCCCCCACCCACCCACCCACGCCTACCTTTCTGCCCTGGCATTCCCTTACACTGGGGCATCGAGACTTCAGAGAAACAGGGACCTCTCCTCCCAATAATGCCCAACAAGGTCGTCCTTAGCTACATATGTGGATAGAGCCATGGGTCCCTCCATATGTACTCTTTGGTTTGTGGTTTAGTCCTTGGGAACTCTGGGGGTGGGAGGGATCTGGTTGGTTGATATTTTTGTTCTTCCTATGGGGTTGCAAACCCCTTCAGCTCTTTCAATCCTTTCTCTAACTCCTCCATTGGGGACCCCATGCTCAGTCCAATGGTTGGCTGCGAGCATCTGCAAGCATCTGCCTCTGTATTTGTCAGGCTCTGGTAGAGCTTCTCAGGAGACAGTTATATCAGGCTCCTGTCAGTAAGTACTCCTTCATATCCATAATAGTATCTGAGTTTGGTGATTGTATATGGGTTGAATACCCAGGTGGAGCAGTCTCTGGATGGCCTTTCCTTTGGTTTCTGCTCCACAATTTGTCCCCATATTTCCATTAGAGAGAAGAAATTCTGGGTTAAAAATTTGAAGATGAGTGGGTGGCCCCATCCTCCAACCCAAGGGGCCTTGACTAACCTGTGGATATGGTCTCTACAGGTTCTCCCTCCCCTTTATTGGGCATTTCAGCTAATCTCATCCCTGATGGGTCCTGGGAGCCTGTTACTTTCCTGGCACTTGCTGGTGTGTACCCCAGTTCCCCATCCCCCATTGCTACAAACTTCTGTTCAAATTCCTGACACTCTGTATATCATTCCTGTCTCCTCCCATACCTGATTCTACCCACCCTTTTTCCCTCTCTCCCTCCCCACTTCCTCCAAATTCCTTCCCATCCTCTACCTCCCAGGAGTATTTTGTTCCCCCTTCTAAGAAGGACCAAAGTACTCATACTTGGGTCTTCCTTTATCTTGAGTTTCATATGGTCTGTGAATTGTATCTTGGGTATTCCAAGCTTTGGGGCTAACATCCACTTATCAGTGAGTACATACCATGTGTGTTCTTTAGTGATTAAGTTATATCACTTAAGATGATATTTTCTAGTTCCATCCATCTACCCAAGAACTTCATGAATTCATTGTTTTTAATATCTGAATAGAATTCCATTGTGTAAATAAACCACATTTTCTGTATCCATTCCTCTGTTGAGGGACATCTGGATTCTTTCCAACTTCTGGCTAGTATAAATAAGTCTGCTATGTAGTGGAGCATTTGTTCTTATTACATGTTGGACCATCTTCTGGATATATGCACAAGAGTGGTATACTGAATCCTCTGGTTGTACTATGTCCAATTTTCTGAGGAACTGCTAAACTGATTTCTAGAGTGTTTGTACCAGCTTGCAATTCCACCAGCAGTGGAAGAATGTTCCTCTTTCTCCACATCCTTGCCAGCATCTGCTGTCACCTGAGGCTTTGATCTTTGCCATTCTGACTCATGTGAGGTGGAATCTCAGGGTTTGTTTTTGATTTACACTTCTCTGATGACCAAAGATGTTGAACATTTCTTTAGGTGCTTCTTAGCCATTTGATATTTCTCAACTGAGAATTCTTTATTTAGTGCTATACCCTGTTTTTAATAGAGTTATTTGATTCTCTAGAATCTAACTTCTTGAGTTCTTTGTACATATTGGATATTAGCCCCCTATCAGATTTAGGATTGGTAAAGATCTTTTCCCAATCTGTTGGTTATCATTTGGTCCAGTTGACAGTGCCCTTGGCCTTATAAAAGCTTTGCACTTTTATGAGGTCTCATTTGTCGGTTGTTGATCACTGTTGATCTCAGAGCATAAACTCTTCTTTGGTGTTCTATTCAGAAAATTTTGGCAGTATACTTAAGTACCCCAAAAATACTACCAGAGAAATCCTAAACCTGATAAACAACTTCAGTCAGGTTCTCTAGAGCCACAGAACTTATGGGTAGTCTCTATATAGTAAAGGAATTTGTTGATGACTTACAGTCTGCAGTCCAACTCCCAACAATGGTCAGCAGCAGCTGTGAATGGAAGTGTCTAAGGATCTAG
This sequence comes from Mus minutoides, assembly GCA_902729485.2. Classification (NCBI taxonomy): domain Eukaryota; kingdom Metazoa; phylum Chordata; class Mammalia; order Rodentia; family Muridae; genus Mus; species Mus minutoides. Next base: position 47,456 of record LR750956.1, on the reverse strand, counting down.
CAGTTTCTCAGTCCCATATGACAAATAGCTGGGGAGAGAGAGAGAGTCCTCCTTCTTAAAATGTCTTCATATAGATCTCCAGAAGAAGGTGTAGCCCAAATTAAAGGTGTGTGCTACCACACTTTTAATCCCAGATGACTTTGAACTTTTAATCCCAGATGACCTCGGAGATCTCCCTATCTTAATCTTCTGGAATTCATAGCCACTATGCCTCAAAATCTCCATACCAAGATCCAGGTCAGAAACTTCTATCTCTCAGCCTTCAGATTAGGATCACTGGTGAGCCTTCCAATTCTGGATTGTGGTTCATTCCAGATAGAGTCAAGTTGACAACCAGAAATAGCCACTACAAAAACCCTTCACAATAGTCACAAATAATATAAAATACCTTTGTGTGACTCTAACCAAGCAAATGAAAAGATCCACCACCAGAAGGAATCACCATCCCTGACCTCAAGCTCTATTACAGAACAATTGTAATTAAAAACAAAAACAAAAACAAAACCTGCATGTTTTTGGTATAGAGTCAGACAGGTAGATCAATGGAATAGAATTGAAGACCCAGAATGAACCCACACACCTATGGTCCCTTGACCTTTGACAAAGGAGCTAAAATTTTCAACAAAAGAAGTTGGTTCAACTATTGTTCAGCCTACAGAAGAATACAAATCGATCTATTCTTATCTCTTTGTACAAATCTCATGTCCAAGTGGATCAAGGACCTCCACATAAAACCAGATTCACTGAAACTAATAGAAAAGAAAGTGGGGGAAGAATCTTCAACACATGGGCACAGGGGAAAATTTTCTCAGTCATTTTTGTTATAATAAATGGTGATATATGAGTTGAGAGCTGACACCTTTCAGTGTACTAGGTTAATGTCACTCCATTCAGTAGAACTTCCTTTCAGAGTCATACAGTGACTGTCAGGCACTGATGAACTTTGTCGTAAGCATGCCTTTGCAAAATATCAAATTAGGAGTCTAGCATCTATGGTCTTGACTCAGCATCCAAGACATATTTCCCTCATAATCTTGATTCTAATTTTTGTTATGTTACTTATTGTTACTATCTCAGATTTTGCTCTACTTTTCTCTAACAGATATAACATTTGCACACCTGATTCCTGGAAAACAATTATGAGCATTCGCCACCGAACAAATTAGACCATACAAACAGGAGCAAATGAGATGATAATATCATTAGTATGGCTTCTATTAGCACCTATGTAAACACATACAATATTTATCTTAATGGGTAGATTAAGCTTTTCTTTTTAGAAATCATTTATATTTCCCATTAAGGCTAATAGAGTGAGTTAAGTCAGTTAGGGATCCATGTCATTTTGTCCAGATGTTGCTTTGTACAAGCTGATGTGGAGTTTTCCTCTGGGGAAAATGGAAACAGAGAGCAATGTACTTGTGTATTTGTGATTTAGGAAGTTACTTAGGATAAGAAGAAAAGAATGAGTCTAGCTTTTTCTCCTCTAGTAAAAGACCAGTAACCTGGAGATTCCCTTTCTCATTTTTGAAAATGCAGCCTAGTGCCTTGAGTGGGTTTCTTTCTCAACACATAATTGATTCCTGGAATGACACACAATCTGAATGTGGACAGAGGTGCCTTTGAGACAAGCAGATTTGTCTTTTCACTTTTGTCATTTTGAACAGCAGCTATAGAAGAACTATTTTCCCCCAAAATTACCACTTGAGGGACCTAGAAAACTAAACAATATCATTTTATATGTTTACAAAAGACAACATTATCTTTTTACTACAAACCAAAGAGAAGACAAAGGCAATGGAAGTCATAGTATTTTTATTATGGGGAACATACCACAAGCCACTAAAAATAGAAGCAAGCCATGTTTTTAAAGATTCAGTTATGAATGTCAAAAAAATTTAAAACAAAGAATGATGTATGTAAGTTAGACAAAGTGTTAAGAGGAAGATATTTTAAGACTGTAAATACATATCAATTGTTGAAAAGAGACTTGTGGCATCATAGAACATTTTGTGCCTTGTATAATTAGGGTGATGGAGTAGAACTAAAGTATACACGTTCATTTATATTTAGGCAACATTTTGCTTATGACAATAACAATTGTCTCTTAGTTTTAACTGATTTTTAATTCTCGTGAGCCAGGTTTGTGGATCTATATACCTGCAGATAAAAATTCAAAATCACTCACCTTGAAAGGAACAAGCATGAGGCACACAGACACAAAGGAACCAAGAACAGGTATGTGTGATTTAGTGATAGATAGCTACTATCTTTTCCTTTGGAGGGGTCTGTGTGGGTTTGGTGGAGTTCATGACTAAGAAATGAACATAACTGACAACAACCTAACTCAGTGTACATACAGTGACATGCCAGCAAACAGGAGACTAGTTCACTCAGTCATTCGCTAATGACCACTGGGACTGCTTCAGACGGACCTTCTCATTGATGCAAAATGTGACCACATTACTTTGTTAATTTGCAAATTGCACTAATGCTTCATTATTATATTAATATTTTAACAAATATCTTGATAAGAATTTTTAACATTGCCTCTAACTTAAGATTCTAGTAAAATATTAATATTAATTCTCAATTCCCTGCCAATTATTTTCCTCCATATCCATATCAACATTTCAAATTCCTCTAGACTTTATGAATTTTAACTTTTAAACCTGAAATTTGTTTGCTTAAATATTTGAAAAAAAAATAACAAAAAAGAAAAAGAAGTGGATTATTGTGTTGGACAGTTAAACAAACTTTATATAATTGTGAAATAGGACATTTGCTTAGAATGCTGAATTTTATAATAAAAGAAAGTATAACTAAACTTTTATGGATTTATTTCACATATTCAGGGTTTTTTTTTAACATGACCAAAAGTGTGTCCTACTAGGAAAATTATGTATTAATCCTTAACCTAAGGCTAGAAGGCATTAAGAATGATAATGCCATCTATAAAATAACCCTCTATAAATTTGCCAAAAAACATTTTTTTTCTGCTTCATTTCTAATGCAGCTTGGAAAAAAGAAGTGAGTTTGCACATGATTTTCAAAGTTTGGCTGTTCAGCAATGCATCATGAAAATGTATTTTTCTCCTGTTACATTGACAATATCAGTATGAGCCATGATATCCACTGTCGGCATAAGAGAAAATGGAAAACCAATGGGGTCATGCCTTCACCTCACCACTGAGATACAAAACAGAGTCAATCTTCACATTTCCCAGTTGGCTTGTAGTTCTGCTCACAACCACTTATATGTGACTGCTACTTGAAGTAATCTTTGTCTGTGCAGAAAGGTATAAATTAAAATGAAAATGACCTTAGTTTTACACTTCTGATGATGACCAGAGTCAAATGGACTATTATTTTTCTAAGGTTCATGACTATTTTACAAGCTGGAAAATATTTCTAGCAGAAAGAAATCTATTTTTTAACTGAATCTGAAAGTGGGGTGGCCTGTTTAAATTTTTTTATATTTCTGGATTATTGTTAATAATAGGCTTAAAATATATCACCCATCTTAGGTAACATTTGACACATAAAGGTCTCTTGATATTTGAATCCACTAGTAGTGGTTGTATTTGTGTGCTGAGCAAAAAAAGAAAAAAGAAAAAAGAAAAATTTACATGGACTTTTTGAACATGTGGAAAGCAAATGTTTGAAGTGGCCAGATACATCTGTGTGTACGGAAGGAAGGAAGGCCAGGCCAGATACATCGGTGTGTAGGGAAGCAGGGGAGGCCAGGAAAGGTAAAGAAAAAGAAAACACATGCCTTTTAAAATTACATAAGACCCTAAATTGTAAAATCTCCTATTAGTCCTTAGCTACTTCTAAACATTGGATTTCTATGTCTCTCACAATCCATGTGGAAAATGTCTGATTTCTGGGGTGCTCAGAATCATTGGCAGTAGGACGAGCCCTTGAAGGTCATCTTCCCTGTCTGCCTCTTGGTTCATCAGGTGAGCAATTTTGCTTCACCATGTCTTTCCATAGTACGTAGAGGAAGAAAATGAGATTTTAAAACTGGGAAGATAGCTCAGCCACTAAAGAGTTTATTTCACCCGCATGAGGAAACTTTGGTGAGCCCTGGAAACAGGCACAAGGGTACTAGTGTGGTAGCATCAAAAGAATCCCCTAGGCTCACTTGCCATCCATGTAGCATGATTGATGATCTCAAAGCAATCTTTATATACCCCAATACAGGGGGACACCAGGGCCAAGAATTGGGAGAGGGTGGGCAGGGGAACAGGGCGGGGGAAGGGGGAGGGAACTTTCGGAATAGCATTTGAAATGTAAATTAAGAAAATATCTAATAAAAATATTGAAAAAATGTCATTTGCAAATGGGAAATGTTTTACTTATTCTTTTCCTACTTGTGTCCCTTTATTTCCTTCTCTTGCCTTACTGCTCTGACTAGTGATTTGAACACAGTACTGAAAAGGAGTGGGGCTAGTAGACAGCCCTTATTCTTGATTTGAATGGAATTGCTTTAAGTGCTTCTCCATTACGATGATGTTAGCTGTGGGCTTCTGATTTTTATAGCTTTTAATATGTTGCTATAGGTTCCTTCTGTTCCTATTCTCTCTAGGACTTTATCCTGAAAGAATAAAGAAATTGTCAAAGTCAAAAAAAAAAAACAACAACAAATAAAACATGTCTCAAAGGAGTGGTGGTATTTAAGGCCATCCTCTGCCATGCACACTTATCTGCACATAAATTCACTTGCACAGACATAAACACACATGCAAAAACACATGAGTGTATTAAAAATGAAAAAAAAATTTAAATATGACTTACTTCCTGTTATACTATCACTAAAATTAGTGTTAGAATTTAAATGTGTTTCTGGTGCTCTGACTCGGTTGATACGATGCTTTCCTAGCATGCATGAAGCTTTGGGTTCTGCCCTTCATGTGATATAACACCTGACATTGTGGAGCATGCCACCATGCTAAAAGGTCAAATCAGGAGAATCAGAAGTTCAAGGTCATCCTGAGCTTTGTAGCAAATCCAAGGTCAATCTATAATACATGTAATTTTTTTGTGCCAAAAAAGTTTAATCATAATTCAACTGTTACACTTGAAAGTCAATCTATGAAGGGTAACCAAGCATAAACAAAGACTCCAGAATCAGGCTCAATTCCAATTGGACCATGTCTTTATAAGAGAGAAGGGTACCTGAATTAGGACATTATTACTCATTGTGTGGGGCCCTGTGCAGCCTTGGTACTCCACAAGCAGTTCCCAAATGCAAGAAGAACCTTCCTAGGTAAAGCCAGACTATCTTGAGCTTCCCAGACTTTAGAACTATGAGCCATATAGATATTTATTTTTTAATCAACTAGTTCTAACCAGTTACAGCAACAGAAAATAGACTATGACATGTTTTGTTTGTTTGTTTGTTGTTTTTTTGAGACAGGGTTTCTCTGTGTAGCCCTGGCTGTCCTGGAACTCACTTTGTAGACCAGGCTGGCCTCGAACTCAGAAATCTGCCTGTCTCTGCCTCCGAGTGCTGGGATTAAAGGCGTGCACCACCACGTCCGATGACTATGACATTTTAATGCTTAGTTCTTGAGTTGTTCATACTGAAAGTCATTGATCAAGGTGGAGCCCAAGGGGTGCAGGAAATACTACCATGAAGGAGCTTAAGACCAGGTTAAAGTTTGTGATATAGGACTAAGACTGAAAACCCCTTCAAGCCTATTTGCCTCTTCACTGAGGCACCAGATAGTGGGAGTGGGTGGGTAGGGGAGCAGGGCGGGGGAGGGTATAGGGGTGTAAATGAAGAAAATATCTAATAAAAAATGTGAAAAAAAAAAAGAATGAGCTTGGCATTCACTGTGACTCCATTCACTCGAGGGATATCTCCTCTACATAAGAGGATGTGACAGCACCCAAGAACAAAGTCAGATAGTGGTGGGGTTGTCAAAAAAAAAAAAAGAAAAAAGAAAAAAAGAAAAGCTATAACCTGGATGATAAGTATGGCAGCCACGCAATGCCCTAACATATTTCATGACTGAATAGAAAAGGATGATTCTTGTATACAAAGGAGCAAATGACAATAGCAACATCCACTAGTGGAACTGCAAACAAAAACCCCAAACTAAGACCTGCAGTGACCTGATATGAATGATCCGTTCTTCATCATCTTGTCTTTAGAGAAGACAGTGGTATCCTTTTACCTGAGCAAGCCAGAGTAAGCCATGCAACAGGACTTTGAGGGAGGCTGTCTCTGTCTTACACAGCTAATGTGGATAATGTCAATTTGTGCCTCAAAAATAGGAAGGAACCTCCTAATTGTGGTTCTGGCTGGGTCTATGAGTTTTTCTGGTGGTACTTTGATCAGCACATTCATGAATAAGCTTATTCATAGTTGTTATGGTTTGAGAATGAGCCGCCTTCCTTCAGACTCACATACTTGAAAGCATGGTCTCCAGCTGGTAACACTCTTTTGGGAGACCATGGGACCTTTAAGAGGTGAGGCTGGGCTAGCATACACAGGCACTAGGGGTAGGTCTTTGAAGTACATAGCCCTACTATAGTCCTGATGTAAGCTATGGCTCTTGATCCATCAGTATTTACCAAGCTCTGCTACATGATGATGCTGTGATATACTTTGCCACTGTGAATTCTACCATGACTTTCCCTCCATGATAGACCCAAACCATAACCCAAAATAAATCTCCCCTTTTAAATTTGTTTCTGTCTGGTATTTTTTCATTGTCATGAGATTGAAATTTATCATCTCATTAAAACTTACAATAACAATAATATTCTCTTTGTCCAGTACAGTTCAGCATATCAAAAGAATAAGAGCTGCCCATGTGCCAAAAGGACACTCATCTTGAACACATTTGCATTATGTTTACTTAATACAATCTCATAATAAAGGTATGTTTTTGCATTATGTCACACATATTTCTTGTGATGTTCCATTTTTCATCACTACTTTCTATGTAGAAAGTCAACTCACAGGGCTGGGATTCATTACTAGATCATGTCTGAACATTATCCATAAAATAACAAAGTAGTAGTCAAGCAAAGTTTAAATAACTTTTGGATTAAGGATATAAACACATTTATATTTCTCTCCCTGACCATGCTTGTGAATACTCATTTCAATTTTTTTTGATTGTTGAAACAAGAATGAGAATAAGGAAGATGTAATGTTAGAGTTTAAAAGAAAGAGCCTCATCCACAGAAAGATTCCCATCCACACTCCCATTAGGAGCCATCCATTGTGGGAAGTTACAGTTGAGCATCTTTGCTGTAATTTTTAAGTGTTCTCTCTTTGATGGCTTTCTGTCTATGCTATTAATTAAGGAGGAGGGGGAGTAGAGCAGGATTAGGGTTGTCACAGAAGCTACTGTGTCTTTCTCAACTGTGACTTTGCAGTCATCAATACCATGGCAGAAGAAGCTTCCTTGCCCTTTACAGTCAGCAGGAACATGGATCAAAGACTTACACCTGGTTTCTGGTGACAACCAGCAAGGACCAAGGAAATCCACATGGTCTCTGGTGTCAACATGTGCCACAGACCTCAGTGTGGTCTCCTGTGACAGTATAGGCCATAGATGGACTTCAACAGAGCCCTCTGCCACTGCAAGGGCCATGGACACCATCAGAGCCCTTAGCAGCAGCACAGGTCAAGAACATTACCATGGCCTCAGGTGGCAGCACAGACCACTCACATCAACATGGTGCCCAGAAACAGCATAGCTCATGGAAATCAACACGGATTCAGGCTGCAGCACAGATCACAGACATCCTCATGGCATTCCATGGTAACACAGGACATGGACATCAACACAGATCCTGGCTGCAGTAAAACTACAGACCCAGACAAGACCCTTGGTGGTAGCATGGACAGAGACATCACACGGACTCAGGTAGCATTGCAGGCCACTCAGATCAATATGCCCCGCCCAGTGGCAGTATGACTCAGGAACATCAACATTACTTCAGGTTGCAGCACAGACCAGGGACATCTGCATGACCTTTGGTAGTAACAAGAGCCACAGATATCAACATGGTCTCTGGCTGTAGTAGAACCATGGACCCAGACATAGCCCTCAGTGGCAGCATGACTCATAGACATCAGCATAACCTCACTGGGGCAGCATCCCAGCAAAGGAAATCCATATGACCTTTGAAGATAACTTCGGCCAGGAACATCAACATGATTCACAGTTGATGTAGGACCACTGATATTGACATGACTTCTGGCTTCAACACACCATGGGACAGTGGACCACAGATACCAAAGTGGTCTCCAGGGCAACATGGATGATAGAGGTTTTTTTTTTAAAAATGTCTAATCCAAAAAATGAGCTGTTCTTTATCTTAGACATCTTGTTGTTATTCAGAAGCAGGAAAATTGTGCAGCTGAGCAGTGTATTGGAGGTGGGGCAATTGGAGTGCAAAAGTCTAGGCTGCTACACACCTCCCTGTAAGCCATAGTCAGCAGCAGCCTGTTCCCCCATATACTGCACGTTTCCACCCTTCTCCAACACTCACTAACCACTCCATTTCTCCATCTTTCCATCTTTCCACTAACTATGCAGTCATTGTAGTAGCACTGGAAACTAGTATATATATATATATATATATATATATATATATATATATATATATATATATATNTATCCCAGATAAATTAATATGCAAATACTCATTGCAACAACAAATCTGGTTCAAGATATCTGGTTTCTGGGGCACAGTGAATACCAGACCATTGCTGAGACTTGTCTCAAATAAACTGCTGTTGCTCAGAGTCAGGGTAATGTTGCAGCTAGGCAGAGGGTCCAGGGACAGGTTCTGTGTGAACTCCAGGATGCCACACATCTCCCTACCCTTAATGTCTGCCATTGTGTGTCCCCTGTCTACCCTGAGGCTTATCAAACTCAATCTAGCTTGTAGCCTGTGAGTACTGTTGCTGTCCTGCACTCTCAATGGGATGCTGTAGTGGCTCCATGCTGGGTGCTGGGTGCTGCCTGGTGGATCAAGGACAGGCTGGATTCAGGCTGCTACACACCAGCCACTGTATTTCCTTTAAGGGGCTGGCCACCAGAGCTGGATCATGCTGCAGTAAGTCTGGCATAACACAAGTTAGATTTTTCTTTTTTCTTTCTTCTTCTTTACCTCCTCCTCTTCCTCCCCTCTTCTTCCTCCTCCTCTCTCTTCAAGGAGGGAGGGAGCTCACAAGGGTGGGGAGGCAGACCTGGGAGGAGTGGGAAATGCTATGCTTAAGAGTTAATCATGTTAAATTTTCAAATAATCCATAGAAATACCATGAAAAAAGAAAGAAAAATCCCTCTCTCCTTCCCCCACCTTTCCCAGAACATGGTCTAAGGGCTGCCTGCATCAGTATCACAAAGGGACTTATTACCAACGAAGAGCCCTAGGCTCCCTTCTAGACCTTGTAGCTGGAGACTCCTGGGATAAAGGGTAGAATCTTCAAGCTAACAACTTTCCAAAGTGACTAGTGTGCACAGAAGGGTGAGGGACCTCTGGCCTTGGCCTGGAGAGGCTGACTCCCGCGTGCTTTAAATCCTACGCTGTTCAAGGTATTGATTAACATAATTTGTTTATGAAGTCCTAATGAGAGGTCTGTGTTTTAGGCCCTATTAATCTCATAAAGCAGCATTTGTGAGTCTCCATTTCCTGTAGATGATTTATCAAAAGTGGATTTGCCTTGGATCCAGCTTTTGAATAAATTACTTTGTGGTGTAAAAATATTTCCCTTCTGTTTTCAGCTATTAATATTTCTTATGACCAGAGGAAAGTACACAGAGCATCAAAAGAGAGATCAACAGTGGAATTATGTTAAAATGGTATGAAAATTGGAATATGTTTTGCCTAATCTAATTCTTTCAAAACCTGCTACCCCCTTTTACTAAATCAGACACCCTGTAGTAGTAATTATACCTTACTGCTGATAGAATTCTGATTTTTAAAAACTCTGCTTAAACACGGCTGGAAGACTTTATGGAAATTTCTGCTACAGAAAAGGCATAGCTAGGAAGAAAAATGGAAAATATGTTAGAAACTATTTCTAATGTATTATAAATACAGATGAAAGTAAATGGCTATTATATACAATATTCAAACCATTGTTCTCTGTGAAAAACACTTTTTTATTAGATATTTTCTTCCTTTACATTTCAAATGCTATCCCCAAAACCCCCTATACCCTCCTCCGCCACGCCCTGCTCCCCAACCCACTCACTCCTGCTTCCTGGCCCTGGCATTCCCCTGTACTGGGGTATATGATTTTCACAATATCAATGGCCTCTCCTCCCATTGATGGCTGACTAGGCCATCCACTGCTACATATGCAACTAGAGACACAGCTCTGGGGGTACTGGTTAGTTCATATTGTTGTTCCTCCTATAGGGTAGCAGACCCCTTTAGCTCCTTGGGTACTTTCTCTAGCTCCTGCATTAGGGGCCCTGTGTTCCATCCCATAGATTACTGTGAGCATCCACTTCTGTATTTGTTAGGCACTGGCATAGCCTCACAAGAGACAGCTATGTCAGAGTCCTGTCAGCAAAATTTTTCTGGCATATACAATAGTGTCTGGGTTTGGTGGTTGTATATGGGATGGATCCCTGGGTGGGGCATGCATCTGGAAGATATCATCCTGAGTGAGGTAACCCAATCACAAAAGGACACACATGGTGTGCACTCACTGATAAGCAGATATTAGCCCCAAAACTTAGAATACCCAAGATACAATTTGCAAAACACATAAAACTCAAGAAGAAGGAAGACCAAAGTGTGGATACTTCGCTCCTTCTTAGAATGTGGAACAAAATACCCATGGAAGGAGTTACAGAGACATAGTTCGGAGATGAGATGGAAGGAAGGCCCATCTAGAAAAACACATTTTTAATATTATTTCCTTGCCAACAACTTCATTCTCAACAGAGATGCAGTGGCTTCTCTTTCATGTTCTATGTTCTCACAGAATCTTATTTGATACCATATTATCTTAACTATTACAACTAAAACTAACACAGTATGCTAGACACAGCCCCCCTTTTGTTCTACTTAAGAATTATTTTGTTTAATACTTTTGGATTTTTGACTCCTCATATAGATTTCAGAATTAGTTTCTCTGTTTCCATATAAAAATACCAGTAGGGATTTTATTTGAATTATTACACCATGTGTTAATTCAGAAGAAATTTGATGTCGCTCTAATTCTTAGTTTCTATTCCACCACCATAGCAAATTCTTCCAATTTTGTGTCCTTCAAATATGCTTTGTAGCTTTCGTAAAATTCTTTTACATCTTTTAAAAGTATACTCCATGAGTTTGTTTTTGTTTCCAGTGCTATCTGATAGCTATAAATTTCATACTTGGTTATTGCCAATGCATAGAATTATTTTCACATATTCAAGAATTCTTTCATATTCTCTTATTTATCTGCAGGTTTCTTAAACATAATGGATATCTTATCAGCTACAAATCAAAATTACTTTGTGTTTTCTTTTCCACTATTTTTGCTATTTTTACATTGGTCCTGGTTTTTCTCACACTGGTCTGATTCTTCAGTAAAATGTTAAATTACAGTGCTGACAGCATGCATTTTTGTCTTGCCCTCAGCCAAAATGCCTCTGAATTATCTCCCACTAAATATTTTTATAAGATTCTAAATTATTTTCCACTGAGATTTTTGTTATCTCTTCATAGCTGTCCCTCGCTGGCTCTTTCTATAGCTTCCAGAGATTTATATTTATCATGAAAATCGATTAAATTATAACAACTGTCTCTCTGAGAACTAGTGAGATACTGTTTTGCTACTTTCTTCTGATTTCTGTCTATCAGGCTCAATACCCTGTCAATTACATGAACACTCTCGGTCCTCAGGTATTCATTGTTAAATCCTAGAAAAAAATGAGCTAGCATTTACTTAAGGTTTTCAACAAAACCACATTGCTGTATCATGCTGTCCGACACTGCTGTATTTGTCTCCATTGCAGACTATCTGCTACAGGAGATCCAAGGATATCCTTCCAAATCAGGACACATTGCTGGAGCCCAAACCCAACGTTCCAAATGGAGGTCCTGTTGCTCTTCACCAGCTGCCATCCATGGGATGAGCCAATGAGCTTGTCTTCTATAGCACTTTCCCCTACCACCTCTGGAACTGATTTCAGAGCATAGTACCCAGATACTCCTGCTTGCCTGCTGTGCTTTCTCCATAATACCTGGGGTTTGATCTTTTTTTTTTTTTTCAGGCTTCATTTGAACTTCAATTTATGAGTGAAGCTCTCTCCAACTAATCTACATAAAACAGCCTCCCTCATCTGGATACTACTTGATTTTTTTATCCCACTTACTATATGTCTTATTTTGTGTCTATATTTGTTTACGTGTGATTGACACTGAAATAATTAAAATGTGAGTCCTGCCAAAGCAAGGGTTTCATGAGGAGTCTCCTGCCCCTGGACTCCTCTACATGCTGTCTGCATCCTTATCTAGAATCATGTCTGCTCTGTGGTAAGTACAGGAGCATAAGAAATAACAATATGTTAGGTGCCAGACTACTGCTCATCTCCACATTTGGTACAGGAATATCATTCCTTACACTATGCCTGGTTCTAGTCCACCTGTTTCAGTGACCTACAAGTCTGATTTCCTGGAGTGGCTCAACCGCCTCTTGAAGTTACAGCCATCTGCTAAGTTCCACCAACACAAATGTGCAAGAGAATCCCTTCCTGAATCCTTCCTCTGTGCTAGTATTTCACGTCTAATGGGCTTGCCGCAAAGATCTTTCATGCAGAATTCTCACCCCTTCACTCAATGTGCCACCAAAGCACTGGATCCAGCCTCATGCCCACTCCTAAACACTTTGTTCTGCTCCTCTCCACCTGGCCACTGAGCTTCAGTTCCTACTCACTTTAATTGTATGTTTGCTCTTCCCTTTCCTCTTTAGGGATTTTTGTTCTAGAGCCACAAGTGACTATTTACTCAAAGCACCTGTTAGCTTATAGTCAAAATGCCCATATAGTGGAAACAAGACACACTACCTTATATGTGGTGTAAAAATTTGTTAGCAGAATTTAAATTCCCTTAATTCTCCAAAAAACCTTTGGTGATAACTTGTACATCACAGGTGGTTAATAACCATATGCATTCACTTTTGTGCCAATGTGCCCTGGGCTCTCTGGTGAGAGATAAAACCATGGTTCTCTCCCTGTTGATTATTCACCTCATTGTCCTTATGAATATTCTTTTAATGCCCCATTTCCAAATCTTGTGTAACCATTTTATGCCTGTTTTGTGAATCATTGGTATTTCATAGCTCTATGAGTGTAAATTATTGTTCTGATTTCAAAGATGACATATTCATGATGAAGAAGTAGAAATAGGTGATGTTACTGCCTCTCCAGGTGCCAATAAAGTGATGCTAAAAAAAAAAAAAGAAAAAAAGAAAAACCTCTCACTAAATAGTCCTTCCTAGAACCTCTTAACAGGAGCAAAGATAAAAATACCCAGAGGGAGATAAGATGCACAGGAGAGCCACAGCTCAGAGAGAGAATATGTTTTTAATCAAGAGGTTGTGACAAAGCTCAATAGAAAATGACAGAGAGCGTGTTTCTGCCATTTGCCTTGCCAGTCCTATGAAGCTCTGCTAAGAAAGCCTTTTCTAGGGAACTTAAAAACATCCCTTTGCAGTGCAAATTTGACGCAGTGTGCAACATTTGTCAGATTAATTTAGGCATCTTTCTTTGAAAAGCAGTGTGGACTTTGTTTTTCTTTCTTTTCCCTTTATTTCTAACTTAATCGGGTTTCATTTATTACTTTACCCCAAGAATACTAGTTATAATGGAAGAGCTATTCAGGAACGTGTTTCTAAACAATACAGTATCTACTCTGGAGGCAGTTTAACAGCTCATCCACTTAGTTTTCACCCTACTTTTATAGCCTGTGCCTACGTAACACAAATACTAAGCATGGCCCTAATGCAAAGCTGAATCTGCTTAGTGAATAAAGGAAGTGAAGTTAATTTTGCTGTCTTTTGCAGCTTGAAGAACTGGGTGGTGGTTTTAAGTCATGTCTTAACAGAAATTCTATAGGTGGTCATTACTTTTTTTTTTTTTAATCATCCCCGTGAAAGCCATTGTAGACTATCTTCTTTGTTCAGAAACAAAAAGATGATTGGTACTTCTGTCATTCCTTTATCTTCTATCACAGCCACTTAGTCAGTCAGAACAAAAGAATAAACTTAAAGTTTAGTAATGCACAGTTTCCAGGACTTGGTAAAAGCCCAAACCAGGCTGCCTCGGTTCTTTCTACTTCCTAGCTGGGTAACCTTGGGAAGGTCACCTATTCTACAAAAAGTTCACTTTTAATCATCATAGTATATATAATTATTATGGAATAATTATATAATATAAAGTGATCAAAGAGGGGCTTCCTATATAATTCTTCTCAAGAGATAATTCTATATATTTCATATAGTGTATTTGTGTCTGTGTGTGTGTGTGTGTCTGTGTGTGTGTGAAGAATTATTTTCCTCTTTCTTGCAGCACAGAACATTTCTCATTTTGTCAGCAGACCTTTCGACCTTCTCCAGCCTGCTCTATGCCCTGCAAGAGCAGCACAGGTAAACGTAATGCCTTCCTATTGGATGAGGTAGGATTAATAAAGACTACTGGCTGAGATCTAAAGGAAGGGGGAGAGCAAAGTCATGATCCTTCCATCGGACTTCATAGATCCTAGAAGGGAGTGTCTCGTGCCAAGCCTGTGCATCCCTGGTTTCTAGGACCCACACTTTTCTCGTCTGTGTGATACCCTGGCCTTTCACATACTGTTTCCTTTATGGATGCATCCTAACATTTTTAAAGTTTTTATTTCATTATTTTACGTATATGAATGAGTACCCTGCCTGCATGAATGTCTATGTACTGGTTATGTAGCTGGTACAGAGGGATCCAGAATGGGACATTAGATTCCCTGGATCTAGAGTTACAGATAGTTGTGAGATGCCATATGGATATGTGGAATTGAACCCAGGTCCTCTGGAATTACAGACAGTGTTCCTGACCAGTGGACCCAGTATCCTTTCTTGCCTTACCTGATCACATATATTACTAGTACTGGAAAACTTTAGTATTCAGAAGATTTCTCTACACTTTCCTCACAATAAACACCCCTTTTATTTAACCATTTTCAAATTAAGTGTGGTATCTAAGAACCCAACTAGAAACCTGACTGATTTTCCCATCTCACAACTCATGTATGATAACTACAAAATATGCTTCATTTTAGTGTAATTAAGAAATTACAGGAAATTGCATTTAGGCTTTTGTTTTTGTGTGTGTGTGTCTAAATATTTCACAGTATAATCTTCCATTCCCTCAGGTCTACCAAGATATCTAATGTTCAGTCTCCCTTTCTATGACACACTGAGGAACTGACATTCAGGTGGTCTTCTGTTTCCTCAACATTACTATTTTCTTAGTTTGTTTCCTTAGATATGTGGTTTCAGGTAAAGCTGTTATAGCATAATAGTTAACTGATGTATATATTTTGTGGGTAACAAATATTGAATTTGAAGCTGAGCCTCAATTCAGGAAATTGTAGTAGAGATCTGAAGAAAACTTTATAATTTTATTGCAAAAAAATTTAGAATACTGCTTGCGGATTAAAGACTTTCAGTTAATCTAGAAACTGAGTAAATTTGAGGCAAACTGCTCCTGAAACACGGCAATCAATATTCTAAGAATCCCATAGAAGAAAAGGAGCATGAGAGCAAGCAGAGATAAATGTCAGTGGGAAAAAAGTAGTAAAAGTTGAAAGACAAAGACCTTCTTAAACATACCAAAGTAAAATAAAATGTTCTTACCTTGAAACCCAAATCCAGAGAAAATAGTCTTCAGAATGACACCTGTCAAATGAATACGTAAATAAACAAATATAGAGCAGCTGTCTTTGTAGGATTCAGAAGACTTAGAGAAATTCTAGAAAGTGAGTGAAAATAATTTCATGCAAATAAGTATAAATTATTTTATGAAATTGACAAATTTCTTGTAAAAGTAACACAAGAACTGATGCAAGAATTAAAATACGAATAGTTTCTAATCTAAAGTAACTGAATCTGAAATCAAGACTTCCCCTTAAAGGAAAACATCAGAAAAAAAAATACAGATAGCAGATTTCATAACGAAGTTTTTTTCATAGCACTCAAGAGAATGCAAGGATGTCTGCTCTGAACACTTTTACTCCATGTCATGCTGGATAGTGTAACCAAGTCAATACAGTAATGAAAAATAACTCTTGAAGATTGGAAAGAAGTATAAGGCTTCCTCCATTTTCAAATGCTACACTCATAAAAAATAAAATAAGAAAAACCTTGCTTGACAATGAGATAATTCATCAAAGTTTGAGGATTGACCTGGGGAGGTGGCTTAATAAGAAAACCGTATGTCAGACTAGTAGGAAGGCTTTAATTGAGACTCCACTGTACCCAGAAGCATGAGGCTATAATTCTATTGCTGGTGACATGGAATGAACACACGTGGGTTCCTGGAGCCCATATTAACAAAAGACCTGTTTTGATGAGCTGCAGGTTCAATGAAAGACCCTGTCTCAAAAATAAATAAATAATGGAGAATTGAGAGCAACTGAAGGAGAAAAATACTGTAAAACTCTAGTCTCCAAATACATATGCACCATGTGTACACTTTTAGGCAGACTCATAAATGTATACATACACTACAAATATACACACACAACATGTAAGTCTCAAGATAAAAGTTCAATACACAAAGGTCAGTTGTATTTGGATATGTTAGGAAAAATCAATTAGAAGTGCATGTCTTATATCACTTCAAAATTTAAAGTACATTAACATCAGTTAATAAAAGATATACATCTACCCTAAGAATTACAAGATTTGTCATGACATATTAAAGAGGACATGCATGAATAAGTGTTACCATGTTAAGGAAGTATACTGTTCCCAAATGCAATGCCAATATAAATTCCAGTAGGATTTTGGAGTAATAGACAAACCAATTCTAAATGAAATATGAAAATACAAATGATAGAATAATCAAACTAATTTTGAAAGGGAAATAAGTTAGAGAATTTATAATACTTTCTGTTCACTACAAAAATCAGAAGACAGTGCTGTACCATTGTAAAGATAGAGATCTAAGTACGGGCATGGTTTGGCAATGGAAACAAACATGTCGCCTTTGGTGTCTGCTGAATTGTCAAGCAAATTCAACAAGGGAAGAAAAACATCACAAGAAAGAATCCCTTCTATAAACATATTAATTCTCAATGGGTTTTAAATCTACATGTATAAATAAAACTGCAAATCATTTAGAACAAAATGCCAGGGAACATTTTTACACACATGGATTATTTCCTTAACAGAGTGCAGAGGAGAAACACAGTTCAGAAAAGGGTGGGTAGGGGAGCAGGATGGGGATGGGGGAGGGTATAGGGAACTTTCTGGATAACACTTGAAATGTAAATGAAGAAAATATCTAATAAAAGTTGAAAAAAAAAGAAAGTTTGATATATGCAAATAATAAATGCAAAGGTAGAACTCTACCTGGTGATGAGTATCCGAAATGAGACAACCTTTGCAGGGAGTAATTTAGTCATTCTAAATGAAGTAAAAAAATATGCTGACCATAAAACCATCCATTTCATTACTTGCTGTTTTTCTTTCTTTTCAAGATTTGGTTATTTTTATCTTCTGTGGTGTGGGTGCATTTGCTGCATGTGTGTTTGTGTGTGTGTGTGTGTGTTTGTGTGTGTGTTTGTGTGTGTGTGTGTTTAATCCTACACAATATATTTTGCTCATACTTTACCTGCCTTCACCTCTTTCCAGATCACCCTTTCCCTACCCACTAAACTTCGTAACCTCTTTTTCTCTTTAAAATAGATAAAAAATAAATATGAAAGAGAAGGAAGGAAGGAAAGAGAGAGAGAGAGAGAGAGAAAGAAAGAAAGAAAGAAAGAAAGAAAGAAAGAAAGAAAGAAAGAAAGAAAGAAAGATAGAGAGAAACAAAGAGAGAAACAAAGAAAGAAGGAAAGACAAAAGAAGTACAAACAAGCCCATGGAGTCTGCTTAGTGCTGGGAAACTATTTATGAACAAGCAGCCTGCCCTAGGGTGTGACTGGTAAGTGACACTCAATTGAAGAAAACTAATTATTGCTTTCCAAGAGCTAGCAATTTTAAATAATGTCTTGATTAGAAGAACTTGGAGCCTACTCCCCTTTCTCTGTGTTAGGATCTTATCTGGCTTGAACCTGTGCAGGTCATGGCATGGTGCTGTGGTTTGTACGAGCATCAGCTCTGACGTATATAGAAAATGTTGCCTCAGATCTGTCTGTCAACTTACAGTCTTTCTGCCTCTTCTTCTGCATAGAACCCTGAGCATTGTGGGGAGGGGTGTGATACAAGTATCTTATTGTGATATTTTTCTAAGAAAACAGGAATGCATATACTCAGAAACCCCTTAGGAATCATAGATAGCTAAATTGGTAAAAGACCCCCTGTATAGCCCTCGATGTGAGCTCAAGCATGGCAGTACATAACAGTGAACCCATCACTGAAGGAGGCGAGATGGGAAGAGCCCTCAGATGATGCAGCTTTCTGATTACACTCAAGCTTCATCAGTGAGCCCTGGGTTCTAGTGAGAGACCTGTACTCTAATAAAACAACCCCCATATCCAAGTGGATAGCTCTACATGGTCAGCCACCACAAATAGACTACTACCCTACACATGCTCATACAAAAACACACAGAAGATGTATATTTATACTTATCATAATTCAATCAATAATAAATCAAGCTAGAAACAATCCAGATATCTGTAAAAAGTGGTGTATTCATTCCTTTAGAACAATATCAATGAAAAGTTTAAATTACTGTCACATGCAATGGTAAGAATCCATTTCTAAAATGAGACTAACAGAAGAAGAGAAATAGCTAATGATAGCTATTTAAAAGTGTGTTGGGGAGTGTCTGTATATGTGCATGTTTATACACATTATATATGTTTGTGTCTATATGCATTATATGTGTATGTGTGTGTGTATCTATGCACACACATATATACATCGTGTGTGTGTATTTATATATGCATTGTGTGTGTGTGAGATATCCTTAATGTTATACTTTAAGATAAGTGCATTTTGCTTTATATAAATAACTTTTCAGTATAGTTGATTTTAAAAATAAAGTGGAATTTTTGAATGAGAAGGTGATGCATGAAAATCCAATGTATCTTAGGTAATAACACAAGTAGAAAAGGAAATGCCTTGTGGAAACAGCCAATTTATCTAGCATATTATGAAGAGACATTGAGATTCAGGCTGTTCATGGGCACTATTATGGATCAAACACATGATGTCTTATAAACCTGAGGTAGCAGTTTGCAAAAGTAAGTAATCTTTAGCTTATAGGCAATTAGCAATTAACATAAAGTATAATTGCCACTGCTATATTTGTAGTCAAGTGAAATTGTAGTATGATTAGACTAATTGAAAAGTGTAAAAAAAATCTGTCATGTAAACTCTATTTAAAAACAACTCTCCATGTCGAAGAAAGTTGTTAGCAAGATTACACAAAACCTACAAAACAGAGACCTACCAGTCTTGGAGATACGTGCTGATTGCTACAGAAATGACCAAAGGTTTCGCTTAGCATTCAGCTACTGCTAATAATGGTGTCTTCTCTGGAAAGAAGCCATAGATGTTGAGATATTAGTAAACCACACTAAGGATCCTGACTAAAGCCACCAGAGGCACATGAAATATCCAGTTAAGAGTGAGTTTTATCCTAAAGGATTTGCAAACTTGCCGTCTGCAGACAATGCTACTCAGACTCTCTTCATCTCTAAAGAATTGTTTCGGCGGTTCCCTAATAGACTGGCTCCTGAACACTGTTGAAGCTACTGCTCTAGAACACACATGTAGTTCTGATAACTTCAGCTGACTTACCCCTTCCCCACAGCAGAGTCTCTCAAGAGTTGTCCTCACTTCTGGAGGTTGTTTTCCTCACTCCAGCCCCAACTGTTCTGTCTTCATCTCCCACTCCATCACTCACATCCCACCCATTCTCTAGCTACTCTCCATCCTTGTGTACTTGTCAGTTACGCCATACTCCCCAGTAGATCGCTCACCATTCCCCAAACTCATCAAATGTTTACACAAGTGCTTACTCATCTGACAGGTCAAAGGTCTCGAAAGTGAACATTTGATGGTAGGGAAAGCAGTCCTTCCTCTTGGTGGCTACTTCAACTTGTGTGATACTCCAGTTGCATGTCCAGACTTAATCAGACTTCACATGAATGGGTCTGACTCATACATCAAGCATTGATCAGCAATGGCCACCAACTATACACTATTTGCCATTAATGTTCCTCTATCTCTTTGGTCAGTACTTAAAACTCAGAAGCCACTCAATAAATATTTGCTAAAAAATGAATGTCCAATCAGGTTAAAAAAAAATCTGTGCTCTTGAGGAGTAAATCTTTGCTCCTCCACACTCAGCTGAACCTGTTCCATATACCAAAGACTTCTTTTTTTAAAACCCAGAAAGTAGAAGCAATCTCCCTCTGGCTTCCCTATCATCTGTATGTTTCTAGGGATCTTGATTGCATACTTTTGAAGAAGCAATCACATCATTCCGATGACTACCTCAGCAGATGCCCATTCACGTTTCTCACAGCATAAAAGTTATAAGAAGGCTTATACTTCTTAACTATTTTGATAAGAAAAAATCATTTATAAGAATATTTAACTAGGCAACAGTTTCCTACCTGGTTCATAGGTACTTTGGATACTGAAGGCTATGCAGGGAAGTTTGGGCTACTGATAAGAAAACAAACAAATAGGCAATTTCTGTAAATCTCTGGTGAACTAAGATACTCACTCACTCACACACACATACACACACACACACACACACACACACACACACACACATACAAACAACCAGGAAATTTGAAGCTACTTAATATCAATTTAAAGCATCATCAAAGGCAGATGAGACTGTACAATTTAAGCCGAGCTTAACAACACTCTGAAATCAGGGCTCTGCACACAACTTAAGTACCGCCCAGGACAGCACATAGGCCCGGCCCATCCAGAGGAAAGAAATAATGTGGATCTTGCCATCCCTGCTGGCCTGCTGTGCGAAAACAGCTTCAGACATGAAGAGAGCTGCACCCAGGACACAGAGCTGCCTTCCCCACAGCCTGACATTGTTTCACTTCTGATTTGGGAACACATCCAAGGCCTGCAGCGTCAGGATGTTCTGTACGTGAGTTAAAAATGAAACTCTTTGATTGTAAAAATGGAAGGATGACTGGAGGAGGGAAACCTATCCTCATTGGCACCTTCACAAACGCACAAGAGACTTCACTGCGCTCTACCGAGTAATTATTATTAAGCATTTGTATAGAACTTTATATTTACACAGTGCTTTGTAGTCCTTTATATTATTATTCTTCACAGCGACCTTATGAGGGAGGTTGGTATTGTTAAATCCATTTTACCTGTCTGCAGGAGGTCTCTCTTTCAAGTGCTTTGAAATAAACCTCGAAGAATCAAAACCCTCCAGTGTCTGGGAGAACAAGGTGGAAAAAAAGCCCATGGTGAAAGCCTGTGCTAAAAAAGAAATCCCAAAGGGAGCGTGTGTGCTGGGGAAGGAGATCAGAGCCCATATAGGGGCTAGAATTGCATCAATATGAGTTCAAAATAATGGGGAGCCCGACTGTAGTGAGATCCATGGATTAGGCTGAATGTGGGGCCTGTCTACCTCTTGGTTTCCTCACAGATTGATAAACTGTCAATAAGTCCAGTATTTTACCTGGTGCACAGATGGGGCTCCTAAGTGCCGTTTATCTTCATGTTTGATTCTCATGGCTATGCCTGTAACCATAAATGACAGACAAGAAGAGGCTGTGCAGGTATAGCCACTGCATACAATGCTATACATCCAAGTTTTAATGTTACACAGGAGAAAATTAAAAACTTATTCATAGTTTCAAGAAGATAAAAATCTACCCTGTTTGTTTGTTGTAAAAGTGATTTTCAGAGCTGAATGTGGTAGCTTCACCTGTCACTCCAACAGTCAGGAAGCTGAGGCAAGAGGATTGCTATCACCCTAGCTAGACAGGGAGCCTGCACCAGATTAGACTTCAGTAGAAAATCCCATCTCAAGAAAATTACCTAGGCAATTTATATTTGAAAAAAAAAAAAGAAAGGAAGGAAGGAAGGAAGAGAAAGAAAGAAAGAAAGAAAGAAAGAAAGAAAGAAAGAAAGAAAGAAAGAAAGAAAGAAGTTATGGAGAATAAGAAAGGATCTGAAAATTCAGAGAATTTTAGCTATATTCCCTCAAGAAAGAAATTATGGAGAATAAGAAAGGATCTGAAAATTCAGAGAACTTTAGCTATATTCCCTCAAGCAATCACCATTAAAAATCTTGTGTTTCGCTCACATGTTGCCCACGATTTTGTCATGATTCTGAATAGATGATGTCTTAATTCTGTTTTTCCTTGCCTTTAACATTTGAATTTAAGTGTTTCTCTATATTGCATGTAAAACATTTATGACTGCAGTCCTTCTTAAGCTTGGAAATTTTTTACCAAGTGCTGCAAATCCTGAAGACTTTGGCCTTAAAAGAGCAATGGTTAAAAATTATCATCACTTTTAAAATCTGATGGCACAAACTTCCCCTAGAATGGCACAAAACTGTCACAATCTGCATGAAAGACATCATCGGTCTCAAGATTCAAGTCCCATGTGTGTCTTGGGA
Organism: Mus minutoides; assembly: GCA_902729485.2. Classification (NCBI taxonomy): domain Eukaryota; kingdom Metazoa; phylum Chordata; class Mammalia; order Rodentia; family Muridae; genus Mus; species Mus minutoides. Next base: position 24,654 of record LR750956.1, on the reverse strand, counting down.
GCTCTCACATCACCTGGTCCTGCCCTGTTCTGAGCTGCAGACTTGTGTGGCCAACTCCCGTCCCAGGCTCTTTGCCTGAGTGTTGACTGAGCTTGTTTAAGTAAAATGGCCACAACTACTTTTTTTCCTCAAGTGTTTTCTAAGGAAGCCACCCCAGAAGCCACACCTATTAGCAGACTCTCTCCCTTTGGGCATCTAGTTGCTCGAGCTAAAGGTAACAATCACTCCTTACCTTCTCATTGGTTCAAGTCTACCACAACATTTATTACCACTCACTCTTGGCTGGGTCTTTAAAGTCTAAAGTCAGTCCAGTTTCTTAGCTGATATCCCCCAGGTCCGTGTCACCAGCCTCCCCTGGGACTGGGTCCTTAGTCTCCTATCAAGTCTCCTCCCCTGCATTTGCTCTCTTCATTCTGTCTTCGTTCTAGCAGACAACATGATGCTCTTCAAACACAAAAGTACACACCTTGCCTTTCTTTGAGGCATGGTAGCAGCTTCTGGGCTTTATCCAGAGAGCAAACCTATTTTCTTCCCTTTTCATTCCCATGCATGATCCCTCGGGCCTCATCTTTGACTACTGCCCTGGTAGCCTCTGGTTTCTAGCAAGATTGGATTCATCTTGGAATACCAGGTACCTCCAGTCTGAGGACTTTGGATTCTTGTCTCTTGAGCTACAGTCTTCTGGTTCACCCTACCTCCCCCCAGCTATTCTCTTCAGAGCAAGCTCCTTTACAATCTAACAGCTACCCTCACTTCTAAATCATAAATGTTCCTTCCCTACATTTTTTATTCTTTATTATTGTAACTTCAAGTTAAGTCCTCAAAGATATTTCTTAATAATTCTGTTTAATGCACACCTTTTCCTCAATAAAATGACATTATATGACAAGAAAATAATGATGGAAAGTAACAAGAATATCCAGGTCTGGGTTTGTGCCTGTCTTGTTTGTTCCTGTGCATGTTACCAGCATCTCAAACAGTATGCAATATGCAATGTGCCAAATAATTGCTTGCTGTACAAACAAGCCTCTAGGCTGAGTAGGTGAAGCTCTTTTCTGATAGACACAGGTAATTTAAAAAGTAGAGGACAATACATGGAGCCAAGTTAAAGGTGTTTAAAAGACAGAGGAAACTAAAGAATTGTTGGCAAAGAATATAAGAACACTTCATCCTAGAAGTTAGGATGATGTTAAGTTTTGTGATATATCCTTGTCCGTTTTGGCTCTTCTCCAGAGTGTTAGGGCCAATTTTGCACTGTCACTAGGAAGGTGGGGAGGTGTCAATGGTAAATTATCCTCACATAAATATATACTAAACCTAGGGAATGAATATGTGATAACATCAAATTTATGCAATACCCATTTAGTTTTGGATATGCTATTAGAATTTGTAAAACATGATCATTTTGTTTAGTTCACATTTGTGTGTGAAACTCGGAAGTTTCAATAAGAATCAAATACCTAAAAACAAATTTTATGTACTATTTCATGAAATTTAATGGGAGTAAATAAGCAAAACTTATTTATCCAATAATAAATCAATATATTGTCCAAAGTTAGCAAGGAGGAAAAAATCATAGCTTAATCTTTACAAAATTACTATTAAAAAGATATTAACTTATCAAAATCAGTTGTCAAAACAGAGCTATTAAATACTCATTTTACTTACCTGTAGTAGAGAAAAATAATTTCTCTGTGATTATTTGTGCATGGGGGCTTGAGAAAGGGAGGAAGAGGAGAGAGAGAGAGGGTTAAACATCTTATTGGTGTCATATCCTAAACATTAAGAAATGAACAAACATCGGTAGCAAAAGCTGAGATTCTACTCTTATTTATGACATGGTTTATAACAGGGATTTGTCTCACTTTGTCTGAAGGCGCCTACATGGACCCCAGTGATGACCACTGCACGCCAGGCCATATGTGGCTCAGTAGACTATGGCGTGTGGTAGGCTAACTTTGTAGATGTGGCTTTATGATTCCTGAAAGCACACACAACATAAGAAAGCTCTCAAGTAGCTGAGTTTTTACACTGATGAGTTCTCTATATGTCACTCCAAAACCCATCTCCCTAAAAATAGGCTGTATACATGATTTCTCCAGAGAGCAGTGCAACTCAGAGCTTTTAAAATCTCGTTACCCTATTCATCATGTGCCACTCTCTTCTGATTTTCGTTTGCAGTTTTAAAACGGCTAATTATCAAAGGAAACTATTACAAAGGTAATTTTCTGACTTTGAGAATACTGTGGTGTGAAAACGGTGTTCTGAGAGTTGGTAGAATGGATGGAAAGTAAGTTCAATCATGAAAATAAACTTTGTAAAAATGATGCTTTCTTTCTTTTAATCAATAGTTTTCTGAATCTAATATAAATGGTGTTTAAGTCAATGTTAATCATCTACCAAGGTACTACCTGTGTCTGTAAATTCTCTACAAAATGTAAACAGCTGTAAACAGCCTTTTTTTTTAAAGTTGAGAAAGAGCAATGGACTGCTCTCCTTTTTCAACATGTTGTAAAGTTCTATTCAGGCCAGCTTGCATCAGGTCTGATATGGCTCGCCAAGTAAACTCACCATCACGCTTAAAATTTCTGCTATTCTAAAAGACCTAACCCTTGACAAAAAGTCCTATGATAATGACATAATTTATGATTTTATTTTATTTATAGTAAAATCACATCCACACATACATCAAAATAATTTGCATCCCTTCAACTAAACAAAAACATACCCCCGTGTGTGTGTGTGTGTGTGTGTGTGTGTGTGTGTGTGTGTGTGTACATGCATTCACACACTAGGAGAAGGGTTTAATTCAGCCTACATGTTTCAGTCCATCATTGAGGGAAACAAAGACAGAAGCTAAAGCAGGACTCTGGAGGCAGGAACTGAAAGAGGAGAGATCATGGAGGAAAACTGATAGTTGAGTGGCTCCTTCTGGCTTTCCCTTTGACCTTTCTTACACAGTCCAGGTCTTCCTGTCCAATGCTAGGACCACCCACAATGAGATAGCAATTAAATCAATTCTATATTAATTAGCAAATTTTAAACACCTCACAGACTTGGCCACAGAAAAATTGGGTATGGGTACTTTCTCAATGGAAGCTTCCTCTTTCCAGGTTACTGTGCATTGGGTCAAGTTGATAGCTGAAGCTGACTATAATGGTAACTCTACTTTATAATGTGCTTTCTTGTTATTTTTTTTCTCCTTTTCCAATGTTGCCTGAAAATGACCAAAAATCCAGCTCAGCCACTCATGCCCTTTAGTGAATATCTTTGGAACTATGTTTTCAGGTTGAAAATAATTTGTATATATTATAATTAAGTACCAATGCTGTTACTATTTGGACCTTGTGCTTAACTGCTCTTAATTTTATCTCCTCTCATTTATGGTCAGATGATACAATCAGATGATCCTGCCACAGCGTAATTCCATCTGTTTGAGTTCCATTTATGTGACAGTCACTGCCCTATAAATTACTTGAAGTTTAGGATTTACTCAGCTAGATATGGACCAAGAACATAGAATTAAATATAGCAATGAATATTCTTTCTTAGAAGGTAAATACAATGATAGTAAAAAAATTACAAACTCATGCTAGGAACAATTCATCTATATAAGCATGAGAAACGGAATTCAAGCCTACAGGACCCCCCAGGAAAGCCTGTGTGGTCACGTACACAACTGTAATCCCAGAACTGGAAAGAGGAGAGGGGAATGGAGACCAGAGATTAACAGTGGTTTTCTGGCCATCAGGAAGGGCAGCTCCAAGTTTATAGTCTCTCACTGAACTCCTTACCTATGTTCATATCACACACACACACACACACACACACACACACACACACACATTAAAAATCATAGCATGTCACAACCATCTATAGGGCAGAACACAGGGTCCCCAATGTAGGAGCTAGAGAGTACCCAAGAGCTGTAGGGGTCTGCGACCCTATAGATGGAACAACAATAGGAACTAATCAGAACCCCCAGAGCTCATGTATCTAGCTGAATATGTATTAGAATATGGCCTAGTTGGCCATTACTCGGGAAGAAAGGCCCTTGGTCTAGCAATGTTTATATGCCCCAGTACAGGGGAATGCCAGGGCCAAATAGCGGGAGGGGGAGGGTAGGGGAGCAGGGCGGGGGGTGGGTATAGGGGACTTTTGGGATAACACTTGAAATGTAAATGAAGAATTTCTCTAATAAAAAAATCATAGCATGAAGTATAAATTTTAAAAATTGATAAGAAGAAAAAAATAAATATTGGAAACTAATTTTGGTTTAGACTTCTATATCTGCTGAGTGCCTGGGTGGAAAAGAGAGGCACCTGCTGGGGAGCATGGGGGGTGTGGGAATGAGTGGGTACAAGAGAAACCGGTGAGGATTTGGAATTGATCTTCAAAAGACTGGAAGAGAAGGTGATGATAGCTTGGCATCGAGTATATAAGGTAAGATTGAAGACAGGTGGACTGATTAAGGACTCCCACTCTAAAGAATCTAAAAGAAAGTATCTACTGATAATTACTGCGGGAATTAAGAAAGGCATGTGTATGTTTGCACCCACCACAGTAAGTCCATTGTTTGGAAGTTCCACCAGTTTACAAAAACAGAAAAAACAAAACAACTCAATTGTAGAGATAATCTTTTGTGTACTGTGTGGAAGCATATCTGTCAATAAAAATCTGATGGCCAGTAACCTGAGGTTTAAGTTCCTTAAACCCCAATAAATTAAAACTGGCCTACAACATATTTTTAAAAGAAAGTATGCTGGGGGGAGAAAATCACTAAAATAAATAGAAAATGTCATTTCCAGAGATGGTAGTGTGTGCCTGTAGGTACGGCAACTGACGGTGGGAGGGTCACTCAGGCTCACAAACTCCAGAGCAGCCTAGACACAATAGAAGGAAGAGATGAATAAGGGAAAGGAAGAAGGAAAAAGATAAGAGGAAGTGAACCAGAAAGGGAAGGGCCAGCAAATCCCAGAGGAACAGTGAAGATTCTACATGAAATCTGTGTCCTATGTGTAGAACAAACCCAACCCATTTCTACTGAAGCAGAAGAACATGGCATCAAAACAGCTATCAGCTGTTGTCAAGGAGGGACAGTATTTTTTTTTGCCACACAGAGAGGTATTTAGGGATTGATCATGTAGCAATAGATCAAAGAAAACTAAACAACCAATTTTGGAACATAATGTGAAATTATCAATCTTTGAGAAAAAACAAAAGTAAGAAAATAAAAACAAAGCTCAAATGAAATCTGCAGTTCAGTCATAAAGATATGGTAAGAATGGTACATGCTAACAATGACAGCCTAAAGGATGACTGTGGTTTTCTCTGGAGTTAACAGGAAAATGATAGAAAGGAACATGGAAGAGTATGCAGAAGGCAGAAGGCATCTCAGTCACAAGCCTTAATAAAAGGATGTCAGTATCAGGGTCCTTTCAGCAAAATCTTGCTGGCATGTGCAATAATGTCTGCATTTGGTGGCTGATTATGGGTTGGACCCCCGCGTGGGGCAGTCTCTGGATGGTCCATCCTTTTGACTCAGTTCCAAACTTTGTCTCTGTAACTCCTTCCATGGGTGTTTTGTTCCCAATTCTAAGAAGGGATGAAGTGTCCACACTTTGGTCTTCATTCTTTTTGAGTTTCATGTGTTTTGCAAATAGTATCTTGGGTATTCTAAGTTTCTGGGCTAATATCCACTTATCAGTGAGTGCATATTATGTGAGTTCTTTTGTGATTGGGTTACATCACTCAAGATACCCCCAGAGCTCATGTCTCTAGCTGCATATGTAGCAGAAGATGGCCTAGTCGGCCATCATTGAGAAGAGAGGCCCCTTGGTCTTGCAAACTTTATATACTCCAGTACAGGGAAACACCAGGGCCAAGAAGTGGGAGTTAGTGGGTGGGGGAGCTGGAGGGGGGGTTTATAGGTGACTTTTGGGATAGTATTTGAAATGTAAATGAAGAAAATACCTAATAAAAAATTGGGGGAAAAAAAGAAGGATGTCAGTAAATAATCATGACAATTTAAAAATTCATGAAATTGTCATTTCAGTCCTTTGAGCATCAGTGTACTGGACTCTGCTATGCCATTGTAAATAACACATTAGTATTTGGCTTTTAAAAGCATGTGTACATATTATTTGAATGAGAACTGTGCAAATTGTGTGACTTTCACAATAACCATGAAGACAAAGTAGTATAAGCTTAGTAATATCTCCTCAATTAGCCTTGAGTTGAGCACAGTAGCATTTTCATTTGTTTGTTTGTTTGTTTGTTTGTTTGTTTTCAAACTAGTTTCCAGGTGAGATGAAAGATTGTATAGAACAGACTAGGGGAGGGTAGTTTGTTTGGGGAAACAATATTCACAAGGCAGTGAAGAGACCATGACTAGAACAAACCAGGAGTGAAAATGAGAAGAGCTAAAAGCCAATGTCTTACAGGGAGCTTGAGGCTAAGAGAGCCCTTCAACTTCTTCCCCAGAGGCGGGGGGTGGGGTGGGGGTGGGGGGAGGATGGAGGAAGGCCTGCAGCTCTATTGGCAGGTGATGGGTAAGAGACTGAGGCAAAAGAGGATGTGTAGGACCAGCTATAGCAGTAAGTGAGTCTGCTTCCTTTGAACAAACAATTCCATGCTGAGCTCTGAGTACCAGATAAATATTAATACACAGTCTCTATGACAAGACCCAATGGGCGGTACACTAGAATACCCACTGGCACCCTTCTTGTGGAAGCTGTCCCCACAAAGTTCTGGAAGAATGTTGGGAGTTGACGTCATAAAGATGAAGGAGAGGGGGCTGCATGAACCTCACAAAGGGTGTCTGCTTTTCTCTCTTGCCTTTAGTGGCCAAGAAACCACTAACCACAATCACTCATATGAGCTGGGAAGTGAGGTGTGGAAACAAGGACATCAAGGAAACATCATGTGGTCTGCACCGGTTAAATGAGGGAACAACAATAGAGGAGAGCCTAAAGATGGGCTGAACCTGTTTGTGATGGAGAAACTCGTGGCATTTTAGAATGTATTTACTGAGTACCTACTGTGTCACTGGCATTGTGTAGGACACTGGGAAAAGTGATAAAGTATTAGCAATTTGCCTGTTTGGGAGAAAAATTAGAACAGGATCTAGCCTGACTCATGAACATTAAAAGACATGACTAACCATGTATATGACATACTCCATCAGTCAAAACCTAGGAAAGTCTTAATAGACAATTACTTATTAAGACCAAAATTGAAGTGCCAGCCTGACAGAATTATGAGAGAACCAAAGGTCAGACAGAGTAATTTAACTACTCAATGTAAATACTGTTGTGAACTAAATATTGCTGACAGCTTACCAAATGTAGGCTGTGAAACCACTGCAGCTCTAATTCGAGAAACACAGACCTGGAAGTCACCAGAGCTTTGACCTCTAACTGGCCACCTGCATGACCATCTCCAGGTTGTTCACTTTTCTCACCAACAAAATCACCTTACTCTAATGTATGAATTATTATGTTGTTTGGATCTTGGCTTCTTTTCCCCTCCCAATATTGTAAATTTATAGCTATAACTGAATAACTAGAAAAATGTAGATGTACCCTGTAATTTAATATAGAAAGCCCTTTGAAATCTTTATATGCCCCAATACAGGGGAACGCCATGGCCAAGAAGTGGGAGAGGGTGGGCAGGGGAGCAGGGCCGGGGGAGGGGGTAGGGAACTTTCAGGATAGCATTTGAAATGTAAATTAAGAAAATATCTTATAAAAAAAAAAGAAAAGTATTTAACAAAGATATTCATTCTTTGGAAGTCAAGAGGTGGCTCAGTGGGTAAAAGTACTTGTTACACAAGCATGAGAGCCAAAGTTCAAATCCCCAGAACCCAAGTAAGCCCCAAGCATGAACTATGAGCTTCTATCTCTCCAGTACCCATATAAGGAGATGGGAGTTAGATATAAGAGGGATCCCAGAAGCTCCAGGTCAGCCATACACTGAAGAAAGGCACCAAAGAAACTGTCTCACAAAGATAGAAAGTGAGGACCCACCCAGGCTGTCTTCTGATCACACACTGTGGTACACACATGCCTGGATTCACACAGACTAATTAAACACACATCCGTATACACACCACACCACACATGCACATGCACATGCACACAGGCACATACAAGTTCACACACACATGCACACACACACACACACACACACATCTACAAATGCACACAGTTTTTTAACTAAGCTCATTCTTCAACATTTAGAACTCTAAGTATTATGGATTAAATTTTTAGTAAAATACTGTTTCAACATATTTTAAATAAAAAAGCATACTTTAGACTATTGGTCCAGTAGACTATACCACTACATCCCGAGTTTATTATTTGAAGCACTGAATATTAAATGTAAACATACCTATTGTACACTCTATTTTGAGTGGCACAAAGCACTCAACTTGCCCAACTTCAGTATAGTCTTACAGGTAATATTTCATGCAGGAGTCAACTTTTCCATTTCCAAAATCACAGCTCTCCTTTTTTCATAATCTTTTTCCAATATTTTCCCCCTGTGACAGTTTTTTCCTATTTCTAGACAATTTTGTGATAGGTTTATCATTGTTATTTTATTTTGGTCACAAACCATGAGTAATTCATTCTTCATTTGATTTATGCTATTTATAAAGTTCCACATCAACTACTACTGCAGCTTAGCATTTGTGTTCTGACAGCTCTAGTAAATAAAGCACTATCTGCCATAGAAGAATTGTGGGCTTCTGACTGAGAAAATTCTATTTTGATCTAGTTCTCCAAATGCAGTTTTCAGCATCTTTAACTACTCTTACCATGCTGAGATGCATGTGTCTCATACTCTAATAATTCAATATGTAAATAATGCAAGTATTTTATCATGTTCCATTCATGTGTTCCATCATATATTGTACAATTGATTCTGCAAAGACCATACTCCCAAATGCCATGTCTTTGTCTTTACATTTCTGAAATATCTGTGTAATTGTGTGCAACGGTTTATAAAGCTATCTTTGTGTCAGAGAAGAAGAAGCATGTCCATGTTGACACCAGTTGAGTGCTATGCACGGTTATATCAAAATAAAGCTTGTGCTGTGTTATCTAGGAAAAGACAAGTGCTCTAACAAGATCCTTGAACAACTAGTGGCTGGTGGCTTGATTCATACTCCAAAAAGCAGCTGAGCCTTTCTGTCTTAGCTAATATTGTATTCCAAAACACAGTGATCAGTTAGGTGACTTGTAACACAGAAGATAACTATGGAATCCATCCCTTGCTCTTCTGCAGCATGTAAGCAATTAGCTATTTTGCTCTCTTTGAGTACCAGGTAGAAATTATGCTGTTTAGATATTTATCTTTAATGATGTCTTATATTGGCTCAAATGGATTAACTATGATAAATGTTGTTAATATGCCAGTACTTAAGCTTCTTTATGCATTATCATAGAAAACTTGGGACTATGAAACTGAATTTGAAATCAATAAAAACTCAAGATGTACACTTAGAGTGAATAAACCAAATATCATGTGCCTTTATTTAATAAGTGAATGTAATGCAATAAAACAAATAAATACAAAAGAACAGTGATGTTCTGGTATTGATTGATGAATCCATCTATCCTTCTTGCTACAGTGAGATGTTTGAGCCCTGTGGACCAGCCACATCGATAATGAGCTCACGCTGGCATCTGACATCCCTTTTACTTGCCTGTGGATGATCCTCATTTGCATCCCACCTCTGCCAGCTTCAATATATTCGGATATTAAATATGGAATTGCCTAACTCCCTTTAAAAATCTGTTCCAAGACCACTCTTTTATTACAATGTTCCATCAATTGTGTTCCTGAGAAGAAAAAAAATGTGGGAATTTTAAAGGGAATATAATATAATATAATTAATATATTGTGATATGATATATCATAAACAAAAAGTAACACATTGGATTAGAACAAAACCAACATAAAAAAAAGTCCAAAAGAAAGCAAAAGAAACAGAAACCCACTCATTAATACACTCAGGAATTCCATAGAAACATTCAACTGAACCCATAATATATACTGCAAAGGACCTGGTAAAGACTCATACAGGTCCTGTACATACTGCCTCAGTCTCTGTGAGTTTGTATGAGTTTTGATTACTTTAATTTAGAGGGCCTTATTTTCTTGGTATCCTATACTCCCTCTGGGTCTAATATTCCTTCTGCCTCCTCTTAGGGAGGGTTCCCTGAGCCCCGAAGGAAATGATTTGATAAGTACATTTAGGGATGAATGTGCTGAAGCCTCTCACTCTATGCTAATATCTGGATTTGGGTCTGTCTACTTCCATCTACTGCAAAAAGAAACTTCTCTGATGATGGCTGAGCTAGGCATTGATTTATGAGTATTGTAGAATATCATTAGGGATAGCTTTATTGCTACTTCTTTTCTTTAAAGACCAGGAGTATTTTGTATTACCCCAGATCCCTGGGCTAGCTAATCTTAAGTTCTTGGTCACACAAGTGTTGTCAAGAATGGGTTCTATCTACTGAAGTGGGCCTTCAGTGAAATCAGATATTGGTTGGTTATTCCCACAAACTCTGTGGCTCCATTGTCCTAGCATAACTTACAAACAAGACACCGCTGTAGATCAAAGTGTTCAGTGCCTAGGTTGGTGTTTATTTTTCTCTTTTGGTAGCATGCAGAATACATACCTGTACCAAAGTCTCTAGAATATACTGGAGAAGGCTCTACGTAGGCACTAGCTCAACTCATTCATGTTTGATAAGTTGTGTAGGTAGAAGGGTGATAATTTGTCTGGAGTCATTTCCATAAGCAAACCTCTGCTGTTCGATTTCAATAAAGAAAAAGAGAAGAATACATACATCTTTTACCTTTTACACTTTTTTTTTTTCATTTTAAGTTTTGACCTAAAAGGATGGTAACTGAGTAAACTGACTACTTCAATTACCAACTTCCTGCTGATGGTCATCCTCTATGTCTATAGTTTTGTGCAAAGTCTCCTGGGGTTTAATGTACTGGAGTTTTGTATTTCTTGCTAACCTTGGCAAGGTAAGACTGGAGCAGTTTCCAGACTTCATTAAGGTTGATGGCATGTTTCCCTCTGAGTCAGTCCTAGCCTGGGGCTCCTGTGTACACTTTCACTTACTTCTCCTACTCTTCCACTCTGACGCCTATGGCTTTCTTCTTATGTGACTGGTGATCCCTCTTTCAAAGGTTGCCATTACAAAACAGGAGTTTGACACTCAGGTTTTCCTCTGCACCTGGAGCAGATCCTCTGCCACAGGGCTCCATACACAAATAGCACCAGGATGGAGCCAGTATCCAAGGAGTACTGACAGGCATGTGAGTGTGGGTTGGACCATTGCTGCTGCTCAGAGAAACACACCCTGAACCCTCGGGACACAGGAACCAAGGAGCTGCCTGGAACAGGAGTCTTCCAGTTTTCATCTGTGCCCAGAGCTGATCCTGTGCCACAGAGCTACATACACAAATACAGCCAGGAGACAGCTGGTCTCCCAGGAGTGCCTACACACCTGTGAGCACAGGTAAGAACACAGCTTCTCTTCAAATTCCTGGCCCAATCGGGACCCTCCCAGAGACATCAGGACACAGGAACCAAGGATCAGCTGGGGACAAGATTCTTCTGGTCTCTGTTTGCACCCTAGAACTGACCCTGTACCATAGCTCTCCATACCTGAATTCCTCCTGGAGAGAACTGGTCTCCCAGGAGTGCTGGCACACAGGCTTGCAGGACAGGCAAGCTACAGTCAGAGACATCAAGATCAGCTAACACCAGAGATAACCAAATGTCGAAAGGCAAGCACAAGAACATATGCAAGAGAAACTAAGACTACTTGGCATCATCAGAACCCAGTTCTCCCACCACAGTGAACCCGGGTTACCCCAACACACCAGAAGAGCAAGAACCCAATTTAAAATGACATCTCATGATGACAATAGAGGAATTTAAGAAGGACATAAATAACTCCCTTAAAGAAATAAAAAGAGAACACAGGTAAACAGGTAGAAGACTTTAAAGACGAAACACAAAAATCCCTTAAAGAATTACAGGAAAACACAAACAAACAGGTGAAGGAATTGAACAAAACCATCAAGGATATAAAAAAGGAAATAGAAACAATAAAGAAGTCATAAAGGGAGACAACTCTGGAATTAGAAAAATTAGGAAGGAGATCAGGAGTCATATATACAGAATACAAGGGCTAGAAGAAAGAATCTCAGTTGCAGAAGATACCATAGAAAACATTGACACAACAGTCAAAGAAACTACAAAATGCAAAAAGCTCCTAACCCAAAACATCCAGGAGATCCAGGACACAATGAGAAGAAGCAAACCTAAGGATAATAAGTATAGAAGAGAATGAAGATTCCCAATTTAAAGGGCCAGTAAATATCTTCATAAAAATTATGGAAGAAAACGTTCCTAATCTAAAGAAAGAGATGTCCATGAACATACAAGAAGCCTACAGAACTCCAAATAGATTGGATGAGAAAATAAATTCCTCTTATCACATAATAATCAAAACACAAAATGCACAAAACAAAGAAACAATATTAAAAGCAGTAAGGGAAAAAGATCAAGTAACATATAAAGGCAGACCTATCAGAGTTACAACAGACTTCTCACCAGAGACTATGAACGCTAGAAGATCCTGGGCATATAACATACAAACCCTAAGAGAACACAAATGCTAACCCAGACCACTATACCCAGCAAAACTCTCAATTAACATAGATGGAGAAACCAAGATATTCCATGACAAAACCAAATTTACACAATATCTTTCCACAAATCCAGCCCTACAAATGATAATAGATGGAAAATGTCAACAAAAGGAGGGAAACTGCACTCTAGAAAAAGCAAGAAAGTAATCTTCTTTCAACAAATCCAAAAGAAGATAACCACACAACCATAAAAATTTCAGCAAAAAAACAAAACAAAACAAACAAACAAGCAACAACAAAAAAAGTCCAAGAGGCAACAGTCACTATTCCTTTATATCTCTTAACTTCAATAGCCTCAATTACCCACAAAAAGACATAGACTAACAGATTGGCTACGTAAACAGGACCCAGTATTTTAATACATACAGGAAATGTACCTCAGTGTCAGAAAAAAACAATATCTCAGAGTAAAGGGCCGGAAAACAATTTTCCAAGCAAGTGGTCCTAAGAAACAAGCTGGATTAGCCATTCTAATATCAGATAAAATCAACTTTTGACCAAAAAACATCAAAAAAAGATAAGGAAGGACACTTAATACTCATCAAGGGAAAAATCTACCAAGAACTCTCAATTCTGAACATCTATGCTCCAAATGCAAGGGCACCAACTAAAGCTAAAAGCACACATTGACCCACACACAATAATTATGGGGAAATTCAACACACCACTCTTACCAACAGACATATCAGGGAAAACAGAAACTAAACAGAGACACAGTGAAACTAACAGAAATTATGGACAAAATAGATTTAATAGATATCCATAGAACATTTCATACTAAAACAAAAAATATAACTTCTCAGCACCTCATGGTACCGTCTCCAAAAATGACCATATAATCAGTCACAAATCAGACCTTAACAGATATAAGAAGACTGAAATAATTCCATGCCTCCTATCATATAACTATAGATTAAGGATGGTCTTCAATACCAACAAAAACATACATATGGAAGTGAAATAATGCTCTACTCAATGATAACTTGGTCAAGGAAGAAATAAAGAAATAAATTAAAGACTTTTTAGAATTTAATGAAAATGAAGGTACAAAATTCCCCAAATTATGGGACACAATGAAAGCAGTGCTAAGAGGAAAACTCATAGCTCTAAGTGCCTCCAAAAAGAAATTGGAGAGACCTTACACTAGCAGCTTGACAGCTCACCTGAAAGCTCTAGAACAAAAAGAAGCAAATACACCCAAGAGGAGTAGATGGCAGGAAGTAATCAAACTCAGGGATGAAATCAACCAAGTAGGAACAAAAGAACTATACAAAGAATCAACAAAACAAGGAACTGGTCCTTTGAGAAAATCAACAAGATAGATAAACCCTTAGCCAGACTAACCAGAGGGCACAGAGACAGAATCCAAAGTAATAAAAACAAAAATGAAATGGGAGCTATAACAACAGAAACTGAGAAAATTCAAAAAATGTCATTAGATCCTACGACAAAAGCCTATACTCAGCACAATTGGAAAATCTGGATGAAATGGACAATTTTCTAGACAGATACCAAATACCAAAGTTAAATCAGGAAGAGATAAACCCATCTAAACAATTCCATAAGCCCTAAAGAAATACAAGCAGTCATTAAAAGTCTCCCAACCAAAAAATGCCCAGAACCAGATGGGTTTAGTGCACAATTCTATTAGACCTTCAAAGAAGACCTCATACCAAATACTCTCTAAACTATTCCACAACATAGAAACAAAAGGAACACTACCCAATTCATTCTATGAAGCCACAATTATGCTGATACCTAAACCACACAAAGACCCAACAAAGAAAGAGAACTTCAGACCAATTTCCCTTATGAATATCGATGCAAAAATACTCAATGAAATTCTTGCCAATCGAACCCAAGATCATATCAAAACGATCATTCACCATGAGCAAGTAGGCTTCATCACAGGGATGCAGGGATGGCTTAATATACAGAAGTCCATCAATGTAACCTACTACATAAACAAACTCAAAGAAACAAAAAACACATGTCCATTTCATTAGATGGTGAAAAATCATTTGACAAAATTCAACATACCTTCATGTTAAAAGTCTTGAAAAGATAAGGAATTCAAGGTCCATACCTAAATATAGTAAAAGCAATATACAGTAAACCAGTAGCCAACATCAAACTAAATGGAGAGAAATTTGAAGCAATCCCACTAAAATCAGGGACTAGACAACTCTTTCCCTATCTATTCAATATAGTACTTGAAGGTGTAGCTAGAGCAATTAGACAATAAAAGGAGGTCAAAGGGATACAAATTGGAAAGGAAGAAGTCAAACTATCATTATTTGTAGATGATATGATAGTATATTTAAGTGACCCCAAAACTCCACCACAGAACTCCTACTGCTGATAAAACAACTTCAGCAAAGTAGCTGGATATAGAATTAACTCAAACAAATCAGTAGCCTTCATCTACTCAAAGAATAAACAGGCTGAGAAAGAAATTAGGGAATAGTCACAAACAATATAAAATATCTTGGTGTGACCAAACAAGTGAAAGATCTGTATGACCAGAACTTCAAGTATCGGAAGAAAGAAATTGAAGAAGACCTCAGAAGATGGAAAGATCTCCCATGCTCCTGGATTGGCAGGATTAATAAAGTAAAAATGGCCATCTTGCTGAAAGCAATTTACAGATCGCAATCCCCATCAAAATTCCAACTCAATTCTTCATAGAGTTAGAAAGAGCAATTCTCAAATTCATCTAGAATAACAAAAAACCTAGGATAGCAAAAACTATTCTCAACAAGAAAAGAACTTCTGGGGAAATCAGCATCCAGGATCTCAAGCTGTACTACAGAACAATAGTGATAAAAACTGCATGGTACTGGTACAGTGACAGGCAGGTAGATCAATGGTATAGGATTGAATACACAGAAATGAACCCACACACCTATGGTCACTTGATCTTTGACAAAAGAGTCAAAACCATCCAGTGGAAAAAAGACAGCATTTTCAACAAATGGTGCTTTTTCAACTGGAGGTTAGCATGCAGAAGAATGCAAATCAATCCATTTTTATCTCCTTATACAAAGCTCAAGTCCAAGTGGATCAAGGACCTCCAAATAAAACCAGATACACTGAAAATAATAGAAAAGAAAGTAGAGAAGAGCTTCGAGCACATGGGCACGGGGGAATATTTCCTGAACAGAACACCAAAAGCTT
Organism: Mus minutoides; assembly: GCA_902729485.2. NCBI lineage: Eukaryota > Metazoa > Chordata > Mammalia > Rodentia > Muridae > Mus > Mus minutoides. The sequence continues at coordinate 8,730 of LR750956.1, read as the reverse complement.
ATGCTCTAAGATCAAGAATTGACAAATGGGACCTCATAAAATTACCAAGCTTCTGTAAGGAAAAGGACACTGTCAATAGGACGAAATGTCAACCAAAAGATTGGGAAAAGATCTTTATCAATCCTACATCTGATAGAGGGCTAGTATACAATATATACAAAGAACTGAAGAAGTTAGATTCCAGAGAACCAAATGACCATATTAAAAATGGGGTACAGAGCTAAACAAAAAATTCTCAACCAAGGAATATCTAATGGCTGAGAAGCACCTAAAGAAGTGTTCAACATCCTTAGTCATCAGGGAAATACAAATAACTCTGAGATTCCACCTCATACCCGTCAGAATGGCTAAGATCAAAAACTCAAAACACAGCAGATGCTGGCGAGGATGTGGAGAAAGAGGAACACTCCTATTCCTCCATTGTTGGTGGGATTGCAAGCTGGTACAACCTCTCTGGAAATCAATTTGGTGATTCCCCAGAAAACTGGCCATAGTACTACTGGACTCAACTATACCACCCAGAACATGGTCCAACATGTAATAAGAACACATGCTTCACTATGTTCGTAGCAGCCTTATTTATAATAGCCAGAAGCTGGAAAGAACCCAAATGTCCCTCAACAGAGGAATGGATACAGAAAAGGTGGTACATTTACACAACGGAGTACTATGCAGCTATTAAAAACAATGAATTCATGAAATTCTTAGGCAGATGGATGGAACTAGAAAATATCATCCTGAGTGAAGTAACCCATTCACTAAAGAACACACATGGTATATGCTCACTGATAAGTGGATATTAGCCCAGAAGCTCAGAATACCCAAGATACAATTCACAGACCAAATGAAGCTTAAGAAAAAAAGACCAAAGTATGGATACTTTGGTCCTTCTTAGAAGGGGGAACAAAATATCCATGGGAGGAGATACAGAGACAAAGTGTGGAGCAAAGACTGGAGGAAAGACCATCCACAGACTACCCCACCTGAGGATTCATCCCACATACAGTTACCAAATTCAGACACTATTGTGGATGCCAACAATTGCTTGATGACAGGAGCCTGATATAGCTGTCTCCTGTGTGCCTCTGCCATTGTCTGACAAATACAGAGGTGGATGCTCTCAGCCAACCATTGGTCTGAGCTCAGTGTCTCCAATGGAGGAGCTAGAGAAAGGAACAAAGAAGGTGAAGGGTTTTGCAGCGCCATAGGATGAACAACAATATGAACCAATCAATACTCCCAGAGCTCCTAGAGACTAGACCACCAACCAAAAGAGTACACATGGATGGACCCATGACTCCAGCTGCATAGGATGGCCTTGTTGGACATCAATGAGAGGAGAGACCATTGGTCCTGTGAAGGTTCTATGCCCCAGTGTAGGGGAATGCCAGGACAGGGAAGCTGGAGTGGGTGGGTTGGTGAATAGGGGAAGGGGGTGATGAGGGATGGGATATGGGGATTTTGGAGGGGAAACCAGGAACGGGGATAACCTTTGAAATGAAAAAAAATATAATAAAAGAAGAAGACACAGAGTTTAAAAATGATTTTAACTGTGATAACAATACACACAATTTTCTATAGTCTTTGAGAGCTGTTCCATACTGAAGTCATAGTGGCTATAACCAATAAATAATCGTAATATTCTATTCATTCCAAATTTGACCATTTCACAAAAAAGTGTTGCTAGACCAGAACTCAGTTCAGTTGCCAATGTTTGACCCTCAAGTCAGAGAGATGAAACTATAATTTATTTAATTTCCCCTTTTTTTCTCTAGTACAAAACTCAGCTGGCTATTAATCAATACAAAGCTTAGAAACTTTCTAAGGAAAACTGAACATTTTCAAACTAAGCCAAAGCACAAATTACTTCAAGAACTTTGATTTGTGCTTTGAAAAGTATCAAGCTAACTAATCACAGAGTGAACTGATGGGATATTCTGGGTTTCAAGCTAATATAACTTCTAAATGTCTGTCTCATATTTTTGTGTGTCTGTCATATATTATAACCTTGCAAACCCCATCTCCAGTATCAGTGCACTATAACAGCAGCCTCAGGAAAGCTCACTACTTATGGATGTTCCCATCTGGCTTCTTGACCACAGAAAGGACCTTGTGTGGAGAGTACCAAGTGGAAGTAGGTGAAGAACACAGACCTACAAAGATGACTCAGCATCATCCTATGCAGCCCAACTCCAGCTCAGATGTCTAGAGAGGAAGATAGACAATGCTCACAAAGCCTAGGGAAATCAACCTCCTGCCATCTTCCTTTAGTAATCTCTAACCTCGCATTTAGGAAAAAGGAGAGAGAGTAAAATGGCAATAATCTCTCCGGATGCATTCGATGATGGTTTTGCATTGGGTGAAACGTCTTGCTTATGGTACCAAAACATCATGCTTTGACAAGTCCCAGGGGGGACTCAGACAAGGTGGACGTAGTCATGTTTTTTTATACTATTTTGCTTTGTCTGGTTTGAGACTTCAGTTCAGTTGTCTAATCACTAAACCTCATCCCCCCATCTGAACATAGAAAGAATTGACCATGCGTGACTATTCATAAAAAGGAAAATAAAAAGTTTAAACGATATAATGCATACATCATAGCAGTATACCTCATTACTATTATTTTGTGAAACACAAGTTATTATTACATAGTTTCTAGTATAACTTCTGTGACATCATGTAAAGTTGAAAGACTGTTTAACATGAAAAACATCAAGTTTTTGTATTTTATATATTTACCTTTACTCAGTTTTTCTGCTAAATTATATACTGGTCTCTGTATTAAAAGCATATCCTATGAAGATATAATGCTGTAGCCCACCAAGTTTCTGTGATGACATTTTAATAGGCAGTAATTTGAACTTAAGGAGACACAGTTATGAATGCTAATGGATAAATAGTAACAGGTTTACCTAGTCTTCTAATGAAGAAAACACATTAATAAATAGAACATTGATAGAGATGTGCTCTACCAGTCTTTAATTAATATTGGAACACATCTAATTAGGTAACTATATATATATATATCCCAGGTTGAAGAGCTGACTCATTTAGAAGATACTACTGAGCAGAGAATCCTCCCAGTTCAGTCACTGGCATCTCAGCAACATCAAAAGTCTCTAGTTTTATAAGTTAAAGGCTGCATTTTAAGAGTATGGAGATTGAAAAGAGCCAAAGTAATGAGACACCAACCAAGAGCCTTTGTAAAAGTAAAATTGCCATTTGTTGCAACAAAAGAGAATCTACCAAACTACAGAAAACTCAACCTGAGAACTAAGAATATGTCTTCTAACATACTGACGACTAACTTGTAGAAGGGAACTGACACTGGTGCTCATAACACAACAAATATTTACAGTGCTAGAGCCACAAAGCCAAGAGAGCAAGGAGACAGAGATGCCTGCTCTCAGGGAACATGGTCCTCAGAAAAGAATAGAGAAGGAAGAAAAAAAGATGATCATGAAACGCTTAAGGAAATAAATGAATAAATCATACTGAATGGCAGGAAATGCTATGTCCTAAAAGGAATACTGGGACCAAGAGAAGGGAGAAGTTAGTTTGTAAATAGTTGTTCAATCCAGACCACACAGAAAGGGGGAAATCTATAGCTGTCTCGTACAGAAGTGGATGCTCACAGTCATCTATATGATGGAACAGAGGGTCCACAATGGAGAAGCTAGAGATAGAACTCCAGGAGCTGAAGGGGGGTCTGCAACCCTAGAAGAGGAACAACAATAGGAATTAACCAGAAGCCCCAGAACTCATGTCTCTAGCTCCACATGTAGCAGAAGATGGCCTAGTCGGCCATCATTGGGAGGAGAGGCCCCTTGGTATTGCAATCTTTATATACCCCAATACAGGGGAATGCCAGGGCCAAGAAGTGGGAGTGGGTGGGCAGGGGAACAGGGTGGGGGGAGGGGGGAGGCAATTTTCGGGATAGCATTTGAAATGTAAATTAAGAAAATATCTAATTAAAAAAACAAAAACAAAAAAAAAAACAAAAAAAGATAAAAATAAAATAAAGAAAGGGGGAAATCTGAACACAGATTAAAAAGACATCAAAGAGTTAATCAAGCATATAATTGAACACACTGGGAAAAGAAAAATCTCATATATTGCTGACATACAATAAAGTGTGTAAGTAGCAAAGCAATATTTCACATATTTATATAATAATTGCACATAATAATATATATTTTGGATATGAATTATTTTTAAGGGAATCACTTCAATGTCTTCAAAATTACAAGCTCAAGATCAGCATAGATCCTGTGGCTTCTTGAACATGTCTACCAATTTCAGTCAAGGTTCAGGAGTTTAAAGCAGGCAAAGTAAAGGGAGCCACACTCATTGGAAATGTCACTTTGCCAACAATTAATTCTTTCCTGGCCTGACTCATGAGATTATCAGGCAATATGAAGGAAGTAAATAGCAAGAATGCTCCCTGAAGAATAATTAAAAATATGTCAGCCTAATATCCAACTTTCATGTTGGGCTTCATAGGCAGAGTTGAAGTGTGCCTTCTGTTTCCAAGGCCAATGTTTGAGTATAAGTGTCTCAGTGGAGTTAGGCAAATAGTCCATTCCCACTATTCCTGCCCCTTAGCCTGTGGAGGGCTCTCTGAGGGGAAGGAAGGAGGGCAGACTTTTAGCACAGATTTTTTGGTTTGGTACAATATCTGCTGTAACTTTTCCTAGATGAAAACAATTCAATGAAAGTTGATGCTTTACAAAAGAAAGAGCCAAGCCACGTGTGGTGATGAATGCCTTTAATCCCAGCACTTGAACAGAGACAGATTTCTGCTCGAGGACAGCCTGGTTACAAAGCTAGTTCCAGGACAGCCAGGGATACACAGAGAAATCCTGTCTCAAAACAAACAAACAACAACAACAACAACAAAAAAAACCAAGCCAAAACAAATGAAAGAATGAAGGAATAAACAAAAGAAAAAAATAAAGAGCCTAGTTTTATTTTTATCTGTTTATTTTTTTAACACTGGGGTATGATGGGGATTGCCAAAGCAAAATACAATATGGTCATGAAAAGAATCCAGTCAAATGGTAAAGTAGAAATTATGGGTGATACCCAGGTACTACAGTAGCGTGCAAGTTGGACTTTGTCTAAAGACTACCACTAACTGACAAGGTTTCCTTCTAAGAACCCCTCGGAACCAATTTATTTGTTTGAACAGCATATCTTAGTAGACTTTCTTCTCTCCTTATCTCCACAATCCTCCCTGCTAACCGTGACCACCCTAGTACCCTCCCCACCCAGTCTTTTCCGCTTTCATGTCTCACCTCAGCATCTTTCTTTAGCATCTGTCTTTTCCCCCTCTTGCTCTCTTTGCTGGTGTGCTAGGCTTCACTCACACTTGTACACACTGAGGCAAAGGCACACACAACCACACACTCATGGGCATGCATGCAGTACACACTAATACCTACGGGAATGAAAATGCATGTTTCTCTCCTGAGTATGACTCAGTATCTCACCTTCTAGATAGATCTCTTTTCTGGCAAATTTTATTTTTGATGGGCATCTAAGCTGGTTCCATTGGATTTTTTTTTTTTTGAGATTTTGGCACAGGGTAAGAAGAAACAGTGCAAAATTAGAACTGTGTAGGTCAGAAAGTGGCTCATGAGAGTAAGCAACCCCAGGTGTTAGCAGTATTCTAGGTGAACAGAAATATCAGACTAAAGCCAGAACCCCTGTAGACAGTAGTCATGACACTGTCTATTGTAGACACTAAAACCTAGACATGATGTCATCTGAAGAGCAGCCTGTGCTCACTTGATTCTATGATGAATACCAACCAACTGTATCTAGTTTCTTTAAAAAAAAAAAATCCTCCTTCAGAATCATTCATGATATTTAAAACTTGGCATATACTTGTGAAACTTAATTTATGATTTGGTTGATTTCTGGAATAATGCGCCAAATTGAATTGCTAGAAAGTAGATAGCGCTGTTCAGTGGCACAGCCTCTTAAACGAAGTGATGAGCAGCTCTGTTTTAGCTCTTACTTTACTGACCCTAGTCTTTATACATCCCTTCTATTCTGCTTTGTGTTGACAGACAGAGTTTTGCTGACCCCATTTCTAGCTTGGTCTCTGGGTCAATCCTAGGGCTGGCAATAAGGGACGATGGAGAAAGCCTGCTGGCTGGAAAGAGGTTATGTCCTCTCTCAGATGTGTTTTGTTTGTTTGGTTGGTTTTTTGTTTGTTTGTTTGTTTTGTTTTTGTTTTTGCCTTGTTTTTGTGGTGCAATGAAAATATAAGGACAGAGCTCAGGGATCCTTGAAGCCTTCCCTACAGTGACAGCAACCCTGCCAGCTCTACAGCAGACTCTTCCTTCTCTCAGAAGCAGGCAGCAGGCTTCTCTCAGCAGCAGGTCTGAATGTCTTTTCCCTCTTACCTAGGACAAGTTTCTTTCTACAGTTTCTACCTATCCATAAGATACCTATACACTTACCCTGTTGAGTAGCTAAGGCACCTACACCTAATTACTTACTATGTTTCTTTCTCAGATTGCGACTCCACAGTTAACTAGTGCAAAACTTGACAAAACTACCCTCCTCTGGTTCCCCCTCCCCTAATCCTGCCACATTTCCCCCACCTCTTCTCCTCTGAGTGAGGCAAGTCCCCCTGGGTACACACACACACACACACACACACACACACACACACTCCCCTCCCCTTCATCACTTCACGTCTCTGTGAGGCTAGGTGCTTCCTCTCCTATTGAGGCCAGGCAAGCCACCCCAGCTAGAACATATCCCAGATGCTGGCAAAAGCTTTTGAGAAGAATATAAAGTGAATAAATAAATAAATAAATTTTAAAAAGAATTATGAGAAGGTAGTGTGGTATAACAAAATGTGCAATGTGGTAGACACAGAAAATTCTAGAACAATTTTTGTAAACAGTTTTATGGGTAAATACATTAGTTGATCTTTATTCTAATTTTATTTACAAAAGGGGGAAACAATAAAACCAGCATTTCATTGTTAAAAAAAGAAAATCTTGACAAAACTAAAAACAAGTTGAAGTCTCTTATTTTTGACGTCCCCTGAAATGCTTTAGGCAAATTAGAATGTTGTTGTTTTTGTTATTCTCCTGGTTTTGTGACTATTTCTGGGATGGTAGTTGAAATTATAAAATTATGTTTGAAACATCTTCCAGTGGACACAACTCTCATCCTGAGAGAAGTGATTGACAAGGAGCACATACATTCATATTCTTACAGAATTTCCCACACCAGATGCTTCAAGAACTGCCTAGAAATATTTGAAGTCTTTATTTATGGTAAGGCAGAAGTTTGACATTATCATCGGTCATATAAAATCTCATGATAAAAAAGGAAGTCAGCATGTCATCCTAGCTTCTTCGTTGTCAGACTTAACTACTCCCAAGGATTATGAAAAAACCGGTAAAAACCCAGGAGTGGGTGGGTTGAATTCTACATACTCAATACCACGTTGTGACTCTTGCTCAAAACTATCACAAAAAATATACTTATGTTTGTTTGCTTGTGATTAGGTATAAACTGTTAGTGTCCAATTACCTTCACAAATCTCAGTATTTGGGTATTTAGACATCCTGAACTTATATCAACTATGGTATAGTAACTATCAAAATTAAATGAGGGCATTATCACAGTTCACAATAGGAAATCCTGTGTCCACTACTATCATCTTCTGCCTGTGGAAGAAATCTGGTTGATCATGCTCTGTCTCCTATGTGAATATTAGTATGTAGATTTGTTTGGTTTCATTCTGTGTGTGTCTGTGTGTGTGTGTGTGTGCATGTGCGTGTGTGTGCACATGTATGTAAGTGTGAATAAGGATTAAACTACTACAAAAGAGAGCTGCTGAAGAAATGAAGTGCTGAAGAAAGACGGTAGAGTGGGCAAAATGGGACATCAAAGATGGAAGGAGACAGGGCAAATACAAGGGCATCTGAGTTAGCTGTGATGTTGATGGAGAGAAGAAGAATCTACTAAAACACACTGTGCTCAAAAATGCCACAATGATATCCAGTACCTTGCATACTAATTTCAAAAAAATTTAGAAATGTAAAAATCCATTCAAAACAAGTAGTTTTAGTTGTTGGTCCTCATTCTGTACTGAAAGCCCTGTAACAACCACCAGGTGTCTGAAAACTGTCTCTGTTAAGCAACCTTCATTTTGTAAAGTTTCTGTAACTGGAGTTCATCCAGGGCATACATTTATAACCTCACATTTTCATTTTCACATAAGATATCATTTAAAACAATTTAAAAGAAGCAGGCACCCATGAACTATATACACATACTGCTTACTAGTGGAGATACTGCTGTCATCCTGGAGAATCCCATAAGTACCATCATGTTAGTATCCTCATAGGCACCTACCACCCATCATGCAAAGTTTTAATGTTTGACAGAGAATTACAAAATGTATTTGAGTGCCTCCTAAAATCACTTTTATCCCTTGCTAGATGTCTAAACAATGTAGATCTAAAGAAAGATGACAGAAGATGGGAAAGCACAGACTTTATGAATTATTTTCCTGGTACATAAGAAGATGCTGTATGAGAACACAAGTGCTTAACAGATGCATAAATCTATTATCTCTTCACATGGCAATATGCTCTTCCTTTCAGAAAAATCCAAGCAAATTTGGAACATAAAGTAATATAAACGGGCTAAAATGCATAGCAATAGAATAAAAACAATCAGCACAGGCTGATAGGG